>CM055034.1:5944139-6409482 GCA_029204005.1 Salix udensis
TTTTATCCAACTCAAAACGACAGTCGTTCAAACGCTTCAGATCCAATACAGTACAGACACTAGTTCATTATTAGATAATTTTATCCTTAATTTACACGAAAAAACAACAATTATTGCTAAAAGCCTAAAACAAATAAATAAAAAATAAACACAAATTATAGTGGAGAAAAAAAAATCAGAAACCTCAATTAAATCAAAATATTAAAACTAGAAAAACACTTTCATTTCTCTCGATCCCTTCGTTTCTTTGCATCTCTTCTCATAAGCCTCCCATCAACGAGGCCCATACGAGAGAGACTGAGAGAGACTTTAGCGCGCACAAGAGAGAGGCCGGCCCCGAGAAATTGAATTTTTTTTCTTATTTTTTTTTTAAATCTTGAAAGAGATTCACACAAGAGAAATAAAGATCTAAAATTGCCTCCAAGTTCAGTTCTTGTCTCGATTAATCAACAAAAAGGTAACAAATTTGTCAATTTTGATTAAACCCATTTTGGAGGCTACCTGTTTGTTGTTATTTCGCTATCATTTATATAATTTTGCTGTTGCCAAATTTCTTTTGTTGGGATGTCCTTTTAGAAAAAATATCTCGCTCAGCTGTTCACTCTCTTACACCTAACGGACAAGAAATAAAGAGAAACAAAATCACGTGTTGCTTTGAATTGATTTATATGGGTTTTGCTTTGAGTGTAAATTTAGTTTTATTGCATTGTTGAAAGAGTTTACTTTTTGGGTTTTTTTAGATCTTAAATTGTGATAGATTTGTGATGGGTTTGCTATGAATTGTGTTGCAGAGTTGGTTTTTGGGGGCTAAGATATGGATTTATAGAGACCCTTTCGAGGGAATTTGGTTTTCGAGTGGAGAATTGGAAGTGTGCTTTTTGTTGTTTTGGAGAATGTGGGTACTGTGGACGTGTTTGTTTGAATTTTGCGTGCATAAGTGGCTGTAAAGGAGGTTTTGTTTGATTGCATAGAAATGGCTGATGCAGCTGGGTTAATGGAGGCCGCTGGGGCTAGATTTAGTTCATTGGAGTTGATCGGGAGAGGATCATTTGGCGACGTTTATAAAGCGTATGTGTTCATTTCTTGTTTATGTTTTGCAGGAATCACTTTACAATTCTCTTGCTTATAATAGTTTGGAACTCTATGGATTTCTTAGGAAGCCTCGTTTGAAATTTGTACAATATCACTGTACATTGCATGGGAACATAAGTTGTCAATACTGCACTTTTGTAACCACATTGGAGCCTTAAGGTGCTGGACACCCATTACATCAGGGAAATTCTAGCTCATACCCTGCCTTAGCTGAAATAATCTATGAGAATGAAACAAAAAGATGCATAACATACAAAACTCCCTAAATGATTAAGTTATTTCTATGCATGGTTTCTGAAAATGAGACAAACTAAGCTATCATCTATGCAAAATGGAAACATAGAAATTTGGATGATAAATTGAAATCTTATGTCCTTGCCAACTGTAGGAACAAGGGATTCTTCGCATCAAGGAGTCATGGAATATGATCCGCAGAAGAAATTTAATTCCACTTGTTTAGTCATGCCATATAGCAGAATTAGTGAAGAATTTTTGAGGGTCGTTTGGCAATAAATCTGAAATATGCTTAGTTATGTCATTGAATTTCCTTTATATGCTCAAGGCATTGCAGTATTAGAAGCTAAAACACATTACTGTACTTAAAATACTTTCTTAATTGTGTGAATATGACTGCCTTATGATTCTCAATCTACTAGTGGCCATTATTGATATTGCATGCTATTTTTATTTCCAAAATGAAACTTTACCATCACAATAACTATCTGATGAGTGTACATGCTGTATTTGTTGCTTCTGATGACTTTTTAATTTGCAGGTTTGATAAGGAGCTTAACAAAGAAGTTGCTATCAAAGTTATTGATTTGGAAGAATCGTAAGTAACAGCACTATTTATTTTGCCTTTTGTATTCTGCTCTCTGCTATCGAGATTAGAGAATTAATCACATCTGATCTCCAATCTTAGTCCATGGGTTGTCTCTCTGTGTACATGTGAATATTTTCCTGGCAACAGAGAAACTGATGACACCCCAGTTTTCCATTCTTCCCTGATTCACAATTGTTCTATAACTTTACTGAAGGGATGTATGTTAACAGACTTCATAAATTACTGTCAAAGTAAGTTATAGGTGTTAAAGCAGCCGAACCACTTTACTGTGTTATAAGAAAACATAGACTATGAGGTTGTTTTTGAAAGTAGATCCTAGGTGCAAATAGATGTTATCCTATGCCTTATATTTTATTGGAGGCATGACCTTGTGTCACTGTTGCTGATATTGATGATTGGGGAAACAGTTGCAAAAATGTTATCAAGTGAAGTTAAATGTTTTTTTTCAATTTCCCACTTTTAATGTAAGGAGATTAGTATTAGCAAAATATTTTCACATAACAAAAAAATGAAAAGAAAGAAAAGAAAATACCAAGATATTTGGGAAACAACAATGGAAACATGGTATCTGTGTTTTTTGACTTCATATATGTCATGTCTTGCCTCATGGTAAAATGCATTTCGGGGGAGATTACTTATTATATGGCCTCTTGGCTCTTATTTATGGTGACTTGAACTAGAAGCTTTTTGTATTGCAAACAGACTGCTATTTTTTCCTCCAAAAACATTTTAGCCTGCAAGCGTTATAAACATTATAATTTGGTTCTCTATTTCCTAAATATTGCTTGATTTTGTCTTCTGCAGTGAGGATGAAATTGAAGATATTCAAAAGGTGTTACCTCTTATTCAGGGTTATCCATTTATTACATGTGATGATTTTGTTCCTCATGTTTTTAATTTAATTGCTAGGAAATTTCTGTTTTGCAACAATGCCGATCTCCATATATCACCGAGTACTATGGATCTTATCTTCACCAGACGAAACTATGGATAATTATGGAGTACATGGCTGGTGGATCTGTTGCTGACCTAGTAGGTTACTTCACCTGTTCCATTTCTTTGTTACATGAAATTAGTAATTTTGTCTGTGAAAGACTCCTAATAATGCATATTTGCAATGTTGATGCAGTAATTGTCAATTATTGTTTATTTATAATTGAACCAGATGATTTTCTAGATAACGATTATCCTCTGAAAAGCTAATACCGATTTTATTTCGCAGCTGCAGTCAGGTCCTCCACTGGATGAAATGTCAATTGCTTGTATTTTACGGGACTTGCTGTACGCAGTTGAATATTTACATAACAAAGGAACAATGCACAGAGATATTAAAGGTTTTGCAAAATAAATTATTTTTTAATTTGATTTTAATCTGTCCTTCCTGTTTTTATTTTCTTACTTCAATGCTTGCTTGATATTGCATGTCCACTGACATCCTGCCCACTAAATTTTGGCAGCTGCAAACATTTTGCTGAGTGAGAATGGTGATGTTAAGGTATATCCTTTTATCTTGAATAGGTTTACAAGGTTCCCTTGATCTTCTGTAGAGTGATGTATTAGAAGATATGTAAATGTAGTAGATTTACCATTTTTTTTTTAATTTTTGAGTAAGTGGAGTTATGTGCTCACTTTTAGTATTCCAAGTTACTATGGTGACCTTGTGACAGGTTGCAGATTTTGGCGTTTCTGTACAATTAACAAGAACAATTTCGAGGAGAAAGGTACTACAATTTATTGAGCGAAGCTTTGTTCTACAACTAGTAAAGAGTATAACATAGTGGAATATGCCTTGTGTATTTTTTGTTATCAATTACTGTTAGGTCTACTGGTTTAGGGCCTATTCCTTGCTAAACTTGTATTGTGACATTTGCTTTTTTTGTTTGTTAAACTATTATGGAGTAGCAGATAATTGCTACTGCCAAATAGCAGATCAGCAGAAACTATTGATGGCACTCATAGATAATGATATTAGATCATATTCAATTGTTAAATTAAAACAATTGAAATCTTTGTTCAAATCATTGAAAACTAAAAATAAAGAAAATAATTGAATGAATCCTGTCTCTAATTTAAAAAATAAACTTTAAATTTTATTGCCTTTTGTAGTGGCCTTTTATTTTGGACCAAGGGAGTAATTACTTAGTAGATGGAGACATCACCATTATTTCCTGTTTGAATGAGTGGCGAGGTTCGCCGTCCAATTATTATTCAAGTTGACTTATCTGCACCGGTCATTTTGGGCCACAGCCCTGCTTACCGTCCTTTTGTTATCCAAGTTTTGTAATTCAAGTTGGTAGCATTTGTTGGATGACTGGAATTCATCTTCATTAGATATTTTGTCATCTAACCATTTCTTTCTTCTGTTTCACAATTCAAGTTGGTAGCATTCTTTGGATGACTAGAACTCATCATCTTCTGATAACTATCAAACATTTCTTGCTTTGTTCGGGCATTTAATTTTGAGTGAAAAATCTGTAATGCAATATGCTAATTTGGTTAACAAATACAGACTTTTGTAGGAACACCATTCTGGATGGCTCCAGAGGTGATTCAGAATTCAGAAGGATATAATGTGAAGGTATCTTTGAAACATTTCTTAGCCTTTTCTTTTGGGTTTTGTGATATGTTGCTAGAGTTGTACATCACTCCCCCCCCCCCTCCATATCAACATTTGAGTATGGCCATGCTAAATCCCTTGCTTGATGCAGGCAGATATTTGGTCTATAGGGATAACTGCTATTGAGATGGCAAAAGGGGAACCTCCACTTGCTGATATTCATCCTATGAGGGTCCTCTTTATCATACCTCGAGAAAATCCACCACAGGTTCTCTGCATTCTTTAATGTCAAACTGATTAGTGACTTTGCAATTGTAGAATGAAGAAATATGTATTTAACATATGGAAGTACTATTCGACATTTTGTGTTTCTTGTGCAGCTGGATGAACACTTTTCTCGTCCTATGAAAGAGTTTGTCTCATTATGTTTAAAGAAAGTTCCTGCCGAGGCTAGTATTCGTTTCCTCTGTATTATTTATTTCCTGTTTCCTTGTGAGTATTGGAGACATGATGGTTTTCCTATGAATTGGGTGCTCTTGAGTAATTGCAAGTGGACGAATCAATTTAGGGCTTGGTTAAACTCAAGTCCAACTTTTCAATGAAATTTTATGACATGCTTGTTGCTTCAAGTTCCCTTATCATGATATGCACACAACCATGCATGCATGCTCACATGCCCAAACACACATTGAGAGAGGGGTGCAACATGTTCTCTTTGAACTGTGAAAGACTGATCTGTAGGCACAAATAAGAAAATGAAAAGCAATTTATTTCTTCCCTTTTGTGTTTCTTTGCCAGAGGCGCCATATATAAATTAGAAAAGCTTTATCAGTGTTGCATGCCAGATGGTAAACAAATGTAGTAACAATATGATAGTGACAAATAAACATATCCCTGCACCCTTGCAGAAACTCTGATACTGGTCCCCATATCCATTGTCTTGGAAATATGAAAAGTTGGAGTTTGGATTTGAACTTGATTTGGATTATTATACTGAGTTCATTTAGTGCTGTCCTTAAAAACAAGATCTGCTATGTGGCTCTTTTCTTTTTTTTGGTTTGGATGTTGAATGACTGTGAAAAGCAAAACTGGTGATGTGTTCAAATTGATTAACAAGAGCTGCAAAATTTACATACCATACCTTATTGTCCACTTATTAAGTGAGGTGCAGGGGGGAGTTAAATCAAGGGGAGGAGACAAGGGGGGCTCTTCTGTGAATCTAGGATGTTTCCTTAAATACTTGTCACAAAAAAGAAAGAATATTGCACCAGTTTATTGAGTTTTCAAATCCAATTGTTTGCTCTGATCCTCTATTTTGTTTTGTTTGAGTTTGTCATTTTTTGAGTGGAGATCCTTTGTTCCACTCAGTAATTTGTTTGAGTGAAGTTTCTCACCTTCCATCAGAATTTATGCCCCTTGCAGACAAAGAAAGGGAGCTTGTGAGAACACTAAATCAAATTGACTCTACCCTTGCAGATTTTCACATCCAAGTGATAGCATACCTTTCAAAGATATATGCTTAATTCGGAGAATCACATTTTACTTTGTTTCTTGGTTTACATGGCTGCTGCTGCTGTATGACAGCTCCTTTTCTTTTTGGTGGTTACACTATACCAGTGCAACAGTTCTCGTATTTCTTTTTCATGTCTAATGATTGGGAGAAGGATTTTGACAACGGTAAATGTTGAAACGAATCCTGTTTTAAGCTCTTTACACATCCAAAGACTTTTAGGGGTAGAATTCCATCCGTCAATCAGTTAGTTAGGTGAATTATGCCAGATATGAATTATTTCAAAAGAGAATGGGACAGCATGATTTTTGTGTAGCTTTAATCAATACAATTTTCTCTAATTAACATTCAACCTGCACTAGACAGGTTTCATAAGTGCTGTGCTTATCCTAGGAGCCAGGAACTATTTTGACTGAAATGGTTACAATAATGCTTATGACCAATTCATTTAATACCCACCCCAGATGCTTGTATTGAAACTGTGCTGTCTGGTAAGTTTAGCTACATTATATGCCATATGGGATATTTGGGTGGAAAATTATGGGGTTGTGAAGCCCTACCATTTAGAATTTAGCCAAAGTTTGGTGGTGCATTATATGTTTTTGGATAAATCATAGTTCGACCTGTCCTATGACAAGATTTTCTTCGACTCATATTTTACGTGGATTTGTTTGCAGATCTGCAAATAAGAATCCTTCTTCCACGATGTCACATTTTCGTAAGGAATGTGATGACATGAAAGTAGAACTTTTTACCAAGTACTTGCTACTTTTTTGGTGTGAGACCTTGCATTCTGATATGTTGGTGAAGTATGAAAGAGCACTGATGGTTGCTTTTTGTTTGGTGTCCTTGCACTCAAATTCCTTGAGACTTGCAAGGATTTGTACTTGCTTTGTGCTGTAACCCAACCCAATGAGATGGGTTTTGCTTTCATTTCCTAAATTTATTAGCTTAAAAACTTTACTCAATCACTAACAGTATAGCAATTTTTCAAAGCAAACTGACAAGATATGTTGTGATTAAGATTCTTGTGCTTCAATTTTTACCTGAAGACATTTTAAGCTGATACATGGCTTTCTTGATGTAATATGAAGTTTAGGGGCTGTTTGAAGACATAGCAATACTCCAATTTTCTAGAAAAACCAGAGTTAGAAAAAAGAAAAATGAAACTTCCTTTTCAATATAATATTTTTCCATTTTTTTTTCAGTTTTTAAAATTTGTATTGAGTTTGAAAACATTTTAGAGGTTCTCCATACTTTTCCTTTTTAAGTTTTCCACATTTTTCAAATGAAGAAAAAACATGAACAATGCATTTTATTTTATTTTGTATACAAACACTTTTTAGCCATATATATTTTTTTTTCATATTTTATATTTAGTTAGTGCCATAAATTTAATCTTTATTATAAATCTAATATAAAGTTTGCTTTAGTTTAATGATATAGCTTTTTTAAGATAATTTTTAATTGAATGAAAATAAATTAATATTTTATAATTAGATTATCATGAATATAAAATATTAAGATGACTGTTATAAATTATGGTTTTTATTTATTTTTTTAGGAAAAATAGTTGTAATCTTTTGTAATTCTTATTTTGTTAATGGAAAAAATCCTTTTCATTCTCAGCAATTGAACCTGTTTTTCAATTTTGAAAAACAAAACAAAACTGGAAATGGAAAAAGAAAATAATTTTCTATGTGTGAAAGAACCCGCATTTTCTCTTGTTGTTTTCTTTTATTTATCCATGTTTCTAAATGTTCTGATACGTGTTAGTTGAAATGGGTGATGTGTATTTAATACTCAGTTGGCTTAACCATTGTTTGATTTTTACATTTTAATTTTCCATGTATTAAATTTCAGAGGCCATTTGCTAAGGATCTTCTAAAGCATCGGTTTATTAGAAATGCTAGAAAGAGCCCAAGGCTTTTGGAAAGAATAAGGTGCGATATTTTGCTTTTGTCCATTGCCTTAGGATGTTGCATTCCCACTAAAACAAATATGGTTGCTGAAGTTTTTTTCTTTTTACCCTCCTTTTCTCCTCTCTTTATTTTGTTTTATGTCTTTATGTCTATATTAAGGATATAAGGTATCATAAGGTAGCTTGAAACGTGCTAAAGTTTGCCTCAGGCATCATTTCCTGTAACAGTTCCTGACTTTATTTTTGTTAAACAAAATGCAAAACTGGATGCATCTTTGTTACATAAGTAAGCACAATATTTACACTCTTCTTGTCATCTTGACAGAGAGCGTCCAAAGTATCAGATAATGGATGCAGAAACCCCCAGAAATGGTCCTAAAGGAATGGAGGAAGGTTTTGAGACCGTGAAGGTTGCGAGAGACTCGAGGGCTGATGGAACTGTTCGAGCCAGGTGAATTTCATTTTCTTATTGCTTGTTACCTGCAATATGTGTTATCTTATTCCAGTGGACTGGTTTAATTTGCAGTGCCCAGGGAAAGCCCTTCAAAAATGCTGGATGGGACTTCAGCATTGGTGGATCACAGACTACAGGAACTGTTAGAAGTGCTGCAAGACCACCTCAGGTTAGAGAAAAGAAAACAGATATTTCATACAATAAGGATACCCAAAGAAGAGCTTCAGAGAGTGGTAATCATTTGTTGTCTGCATCTGGAAATGCACTTCAGGAATCACTGGAATTATCCTATGGTAAAGATGCTAGGGATCCATATCACGATGATCGTCAGGATAATTCCCATGATGATGTAAGTTCTCTCTTTTGAATTATGCAATTATATCAAGAATGAAAACTTCACCTGTGTTGTGGGCTAAGAATAGAGACCAAGATAGTTTTCTAATAAAGAATAGGAACAAAGAAGTGATGAAATCAGCTGTACTAAAAATTTGGATGCTAGCGGCTGCCATCAACTTGATTGGGAAAAGTTACATGCTTAAACACAAGCATAGCATTCTCCTGGAATGTTTCCAACAGTGACCCATGTTAGAATTTATAGAAGTAATGCCTACATGTTATCCAGTTTTGTTCGAACCTGCTGCTGACTGGTTAGGAATTTAATTGTGTGCTTAATTGCTCGGCAATTATAGCAGAAATTGAATAAGCTGAAACTCTCCAGACCAAACTCTTAATATTGGCTGACGTACTCAATTTCCAGGATGATTTGTCCGTGAGTGGATCAGGAACTGTTGTGATACGGACTCCTAAAAGATCTCAGCCATCTGCCTTATTTCGAGATCAAAATAATGCGGTACAACTTCTGTCCCCATACTAGGAAATTAAGTTGTGCAATGCGTATTGCTTCCCTGTGCAACCCATTTATTTTATCAGATCTTTGTATTGTGTAGTCTAGCAGCACATTGACCACTTTTGAAGATGCTTCTACCAGTGGAACAGTTGTTTATCGTGGCCAACATGATGAATCTGATTCTCCTCGGACTTCTAAATCCAGATTAGGAATGCAAGAGAAAACTTCAAGTGCCTCACTGGAAGACAGTGCTCTAAATCTCGCCAAGGTTACTTCTGTGTTTTATTGTTACATGCTAATTTCATTAGGCAGCTTGTAAATATGGTCATTAATAATCAGATCCTTTTGAACCAGTCGTGAATTGTTATTTAGTGCTTCTCTACTGTGCTCGATCCTGAAGCAATATTAGAACTTGCATTCCATCTTGCTTATATTTTTTTATTCTGTTTTATTTTCTCATCTGTCTCCCCCAACCAATCCTGAAGATATTTTTCCCTGGATCTTCCTAAAGTTTGTTCAAATCATGTTCTTACCTTTTTTGTCAGATTCCTGACCTTTCCTCCTTTTGACAGTTTCATGTTCACAAGGAGATTCTGATCTGGAATGTTTCAGTGTGCTTATGATGAGAAGATTCTTTGATTGATGTGTGTATGCAGGCTAGGGCTGCGTTTCAAGGAGGGTTGAGGAAAGGAAATGCTAGAGAAAGGTTTGTACCAAGCAAGAATAACAGTGATGGGCTGGAGAACAGAAGAGAGCAATTGACAAACAGCTCTGATTCTTCAAGGTACATTTTACTTGAACAAACATGTGGATAATCATTTTGCCTGCAAAAAAAGAAAAAAAAAATCTTTTACGAATTTCTTAAGGGCAACACTTCTACCTCAGAAGCTCTCGTGAATACTTCGATGCACCAAAAGCTTTTGCAAGATCACAGCAAGCCATCGATATTGAAGAAAGTGCAAGAATAGCATCTTCGTCAACACCTTTGTCAGTTTTGCTTATCCCATCCTTAAAAGAGGTGAGCAACCAAATGATTCTGTGTATCAGTTTTCAGATTTGCATGACAGATGTATTGTAGTTTTGTTATTTCATAAATTGTAATCTAATTTCCAAGGTGTACAAGTCAGTTATGAAGTTCCTTTCTGTCAACAAAATGAGTTTTTGCAATAGAGACAGGTGGATTTAGTATTTGTTATCAATTCACATCTCTTTAGCTTTTGACAAACCATTGCAAAGAATGGTACTAGCTATGCAGCAAATTTGGCCCTTCAAGTCATTTATTATATCCGCCTAGGGCTATATGAAACATAGAATATTTTGGTGTGCTTTTCTTCAACCAATTTTGTATGAAAAAAATGATCATATTGCTTTACAAGTTACTTCATAAGCTTATCAAGAAATAAAAGAAGTCAGTTCATAAAATGATTTTGTGCTACTAAATCTTTAGGTCGCTGTAGACAACTGCATTTAATAATGAAAAATTTACCATGTTATTCCCCATGTTTACTAGACTTGTGCTATCGTGTCTTTTCTTTTCTTTCTCTCTTGTTCATTTAAGTGCCTTTTAGAATTTGTGGAAATATATTTTTTTTCTTTTTGTCAGATTGGAGTGCTATTACACAATTCTTGTATGTTTTAGTGATCCAAAATTGTGAGCGTGTTAGGTCCTTGCCAAAGGTTTAGGAATCTTTGATTTAAGTTCTATGCGCAATCTGATGGATCCACAATGTTCTTGTTAAGCTCGTGTCAATTTCATCTTCATCTGTTTCATTTCTAATAGGTTGATCTGTATAATATAGGCTGTTGCTGATGTTTCAGAAAGAGAAGTTTTTCATGCAGTCACAAATTCGTTCGTAAATATGGAGCGTGTAAAGCCTGGATCTTGTGATATCTTTGTCAGAAATTTGCTTCAGCAGTTGGCAAGGTTCAAAATTCTCACTTAAACCGCCAAAGAATTTTCTGTTAATGTGATAGTATTTGCCAACCTAGTGGCAATAGCTGGTTCAAATTACTGAAGTAAAAGTGGTTTCTGCAGCTCGAAAGAATCTACACTGAGAGATCTGCAGGAGCTTGCAGCTCGCCTATTAAGCAAGTGCAAGACAACCCCTGAAGAAACACAAAATGGAAATACAGATGCTGATAGCATGAAAAAGCAACCGACCAAGGAATTTAATTCAAATGCCAATTTAAGCCCACTTGCGAGATTTCTGCTCTCAAGGTTGGTTCAAGTGATTTTTGTATCATTAATAAATTGTTTACTATTTGAAAATAGGGAAATCTTGCATCTGACTTGAGCATCTTTGGCTATTAAAGATTTTGATCTTTTTATGCATTTCTAAATAGCAAATAATGATTTTTCTGATTTTTTTTTATCTTTTTCCCTTACGGTCTATATTGCAATGCTTTTTATGGATATGCTTATTAACCATTTTGTTCTTTTTTTCTCATGCAGATGGCAAGGCCAAGCTTCACGAGATGTCAATTAAACTCGAAAACTTAAAAAAGGAAGAGCTTGGAGGGAGGCTGAGTACATCTATCTATCTTTTTGTAGTGTGTTACCTGTTTATGCATTCTTTCAGATTTGATGTACATATCATTGTAAGAAACAGTGCATTTATAATGTTTCTATTATGATTATTTCCCCTTTTTCTGGTCTATTAATTGTAGCAGCAGAATTGCTGTATAATTAAGGGTGTGGATTTGCTTTTGCTCTATTAATTAATCAGTGTAATTTTAGGAACCTTAATTGTATATTTATTATCATATTCCATCTATTTTTTCCCCCAAATGTTTGAATCAAAGTTCTAGAGTATCTTTCCAGTTCCATTTAGCTCTGCTTCGGTTGGTCAGAGATTATATACCTTGCCTTTTCTTGAAATCAATATTTGCAGGTTCATCTTTTCGTCAATCTGTTCTTCCAGGGGAATGATACTGTATTTTTTTTGCAATACATTTGTTACTATATAAACATTAGGTGTAAACTTTATTTTTAAATAATGCTTCTAATGAGTAATTTATATACAAAACTTTAATGAAGTAATTTGATTAGGATTTTGTCTTTTAGCTTTATGCAAAATAAATAAATAAATAGTAGTTGCATAAGTGCTATTTGTTTAAAGAAAAAATGTAGAATTGAAAGGAAAACTTATTTGTGAGAATTTATTTTCTTATTATTGGGTCAATTACTTCAGTGTCACTTCGATTACTAGAATTAAAGTGATATTTCACAGTATGAATGTTTTAGTAAATCTTGTTAGGTTAATATAGAGAGTCAAGATGGGAGAATAGAAAGAGAAAACTATGTTTTTCACTAATAAAAAACTTATTCTTCATATGAGTTATGTCTTTATTTATATAAGTAGAGAAATAAATACTTTCTTTAGTAGTAGATACTTGGATCGGATTCATTCCTCATGGACAATGTGGACTTGGCTTAGTACATGTTTGAGAGTGTGGTTGAGCTTGCTTTTGAAAGTGCTTTTCATTTAGAAATGCATCAAAATAATTTTATTTTTTAAAAAAATTATTTTTGACATCAGCACATCAAAATGATCTAAAAACACCAAAAAAAATTAATTTCACATAAAAATAAAAATAAAATATTTTTATTTTTTTTTCAAAAGCGCTTTCCAAACACCCCATTAACCCTATAACCAACATCTCTCACTCTCCCATGAAGGACTAAATTTATCTACTACATTATATTTTAACTTGCACAAGAATTCCATACTTAATGAATGGATTGTGTGACCTGAAGCAACAATAAAAGGAGCTCCAATATATATATATAATACAGGCCATATAGAGACATCAACTTCATAAATAACTATTCCTTAAAGTGAACTAATATACCCTAAACATTTTTAGTTACACATGGCTCAATATAATTCAATTTCTTAAGAATTTCATACTCAATCCATCATTATATATATTATGATGAATACAAGTAGCAAGTGTAAGACTAAAATTACCTTTTTTTTCGCTCTTATATCAATTAGATATGAACTAACTCACTTTCCTAAAAGTATTTTTTCAAGTAAAATCATTCCATGATCATGGGATATACTCTAAGATAGCGATCATATATACATCACCTCATGATAGTCAAAAATCATAAGGGGTAGGATTTTGAGATTTTAGATATGATTTCTAGGACTCACATAATAAAAAAAAAAATAGGGATCCATTTTTTATTTTTGTAATGATCGTTAGCACTTGAGTATGAAATACGTGCTATAGTGGAGTGCATTCTTTTTTTTTTTCCTGAAGACAAAGAGTGTATGTCGTTGCTCTTTTTGTTAGAGAAAATACATCATACGAGTCTTAGTCTTCTTGCAAAAAATATAGATTTCAAATAAAAAATTCTCATTTGCTCATTGTCATTAGTGGTAGATGAATAATTTCATATTCGTCTTCAATTATAATAGACACATGAATGGTGGGATTTCATTCATATCATTTTTTTTTATTTAGAAACCTCATCTTGGTCTTAACTAAGATGATATCTTAATAATTATTTTGAGTTAAAATTTATTTCACTACGCCCAAGTCGCTTTTTGAGCATTAAAACTCAATTAGTCTCATTTTTACTCACCTTACAAGTGTTAGAGGTGATTGTTCATGTGAGTGGCTCAATCTAAGTCTATTGATATACTTTAACAATTTATATTATATGATACTCAATATAATCCAAAAGAAAAATAATGAATAAATGATATTCAAATAACAGTTATTCATTACTTAATAATAGTAAGCCTTTGTATGATCCTTAAAATTAGTTATATTACTTATTACATTCTATATAGGCTAAGGGATGTCACATGTCTAATAAATATATCTCTTGCTATTGGTTTTTTGTGAGTGGATTTGCAAACATAGAATTTATAGAGATGTGTTTTAGGATCATATCATGTTCAGTAATTGCTTATCAAATATAGTGATATCTCATCTTGAGGCGTTTGGTCTTTGCATGGTATTTTGAATCTTTGGCACAATTATTGCAACAGGTTTATCACAATAAATTATCACTTGATTTATTGTTAATTTGAAAGTTTTCAAATGATACAGGAAATTTTTTAACCAAACAGTATCTTGTGTTATTGTGGAACAAACTACATACTCAACCTTTATGGTAGATAAAGCCATGCAAAATTGTTTATTGCTTCTCTATAGTATTGCACTATCATTAGGAAAAAAAATATGTCCTGAAGTTGATTTGGATTGGTCAACATTTCCTCCCCAATCTGCATCAGAGTAATCAATCAATCGTAAGTCTTTCTTTCTTTGGTAATATAACATGTAATTTGAAGCTCCTTTCAGATATTATAGAATCCTTTTGACTGTCATCCAATGTTTCTGAACAGGATGTGATTGATATCGACTAACTAATCCAATGATATAGCATATATCGGGACGTGTGTATTTTATTGCACACATCAAACTACCAAAAGCATTGACATAATGTACTCTGGAAATTTTCTCCTTTTCTTTTAGAGTCTTGAGACGCATATCATAACTTAGGCTAATTTTGTTTTTATCAACATTGGTGTACATTGGTTTGTTATCTTGCATATGATAGTGTTCTAACATCTTTTTGATGTAATTCTCTTGAATTAGAAAAGTCTTTTAGCGTGATATTTTATGATTTTCACACCAATAACAAAGTTGGTCTCACTCATGTCTTTCATTTCAAAGTTTGATGATAACTATTTTTTAGCAGTATCAATCATCTTTCATTTCAAAGTTTGATGATAACCATTTTTTTAGTAGTATCATCATCTTTTATGATTTTCACACCAATAACATAGGTTGCCTCACTCATGTCTTTCATTTTAAAGTTTGATGATAACCATTTTTTAGTAATATCGATCATCTTTGTTATTTCTAGCTATTAATATGTCGTCAACATATAAGGATACCTTGATAAAACTTGACGTTGCATTGTCTATAGGTTTGCTTAAAACCATATATGGATCTTTTAAACTTGCAAACTTTATGCTCTTGTCCTTTAGTCTCGAATCCTAAAGGTTGATTCATATAAATATCTCATTTAGTTCTCCATTAAAAAATGTAGCTTTAATGTTTATTTGGTATAACTCTTGGTCCATATATGCGATTATAGCTAAAATGAGATGAACTGAAGTAATCCTCATAATTGGTGAGAATGTATTTTTATAATCAATTCCCTCTTCTTGAGTGTGCCCTTTTGCTATTAGTTGATCTTTATAATGTTTTATAGATCCATTCTCCTTACGTTTAATTTTAAAAACTCATTTTTTCCAATGGATCTTCGTCTTAATAGTAAATCAACCAAGTCTCAAATTTGATTAGTTTTCATCGACTTCATTTCTTTGTCCATATCTTGAATCCATTCTCTTGATTTAGGACCAAATAGAGCATGATTGATTTTTTTGGCTATTCATCATCTTGTGGAGCAATCATGAATGTTTCCCCCTCAATCTCAAATCAATAATGAGGAATTGGTTCATGAATACTTTTACGAGATTAAAAGTGCTCATGATCTTGCCTCATTAGAGTAGGAATAGACAAAATATCACTTCTATTATTTTCAAGAGAATTAAAATTTTCATTTAGATCCTCTACTGAATGGCTTATTAGGCCATAAGAATACAACATCACACGATTCAATCTTCATCATTCTTCCATCAGCTTTTTCACTGATAAATATAAATCCATTAGAATGTTCAAATATCGTATAAAGATACACTTCTTCCCCCTAGGACCAAGTTTTCCATATTCATAAGAATTATTGTTAATATAAGTTACCATCATAGATACAAATAACATAGATTAGGTTTGACATTATTCTATAATTCATATGGGGTGGATGAGACAGATTTAGAGGGCACATGATTAAGTATGTAAGCAGTAGCTAACAATGCATCACTCTAAAAGAAAATTGGTAAGTTATTTTGTGTCATCATTGACCTAACCATGTCAAATAAGGTTTTAATCCTCTTTTCTGTTACAACATTTTATTTTGGAGTATAAAGAATAGTTAGTTATCTAACTATATCCTTTTCATAACAAAACTTTTTAAAGTGTTCAAATAGATATTCATGTCTATGAAAGAACACATCTTAATTTAAAAGATATGTAACTGCCAAATGACAGTTGAAAAACAAATTAACAATCCAATTTATTTTAACAATGAATAAATTGACACCATAATTAAACAATTTATATTAATATTAATTGTATTATTTATTTATATATTTTATTTTTTTCAACTGAGGAACTGATCGACTGGTTTACTTTATTTGATCGATCGATTGATCTAATAAGGTTGGCTCAGCCTTGTCTTCCAAATTGTCTTCCTCTACATTATCCATGTTATTTAACTATTTAGGTATATTTAGAGTCATATTGCTTCACTTTAAGGAGAGTGCTTGTGCATTCATATCTTCTTGAATTTCCTTGATTTTTTTATAGGCTATGAGCTCTCCCATCAATCCTTGAATTGTTAGAAAATCTATATTTTATAAGTCCTCTATCATGACCACCATATAATAGAATATCTTTTGTAGTGAGCACAATATCTTTTTACCACATGTTTTTTTTTTTCTCATATTTTTCTTATATATCTTCATTTGATTGTATAAGGCTAATATTCTACCAAAGTAATCTTAAATACTCATTGATTTAAGCATGTTTAGTTATTCAAATCCATTTTGTAACTTCATAGGCATACCTTTTTTTATATTATTATCTTTGTTTTATTGTTGTAAAACTTATCATGCTTGCTTCAAGGTGGTTACAATAGTCATTATCTCAAAAGTGATATCATTCAGACATTGGTGGGTTTTTGTGAGTTCTTATTGATTCTTTTTTCATGTATTTTGCACAATCTTTTTGGGCTAAAGTCAATATTACTCCCTCCATGGGATCTTCAAAGCTTTTCTTCAATTATTTCTCACACATGTTGGGAATCCAACCAAGCTTTCACATGAATACATCTACTTTTATAGTTGTTATTTGTTAAACGAGAACATTGAAGTGAGAAATTTGAATTGGTCATGTCGAACAATTAAGAACAAGGCTTGATACTACTTATAGGAAGAAAATAGGTGTCGTGGAAGCTTATAGATAGAAATGCAAAGTTGCAAAACTAAAAAAAAAAATGAGAGGAACATGTATTTCATTGATTTTTTTCTCTTTTACTTTTCCTTAAACATTCTAATATGAAATGGAATTGGAAAAACCATATTAAAAACAAATGGGCTAATAATCTATCCCACAGAAGAAAGAACTATATTTACGTGAATTGTTTCAAGGAAAGCTTCTGCATGGATGCAGCTGTGCTTCTTTAGCATCATTTAGTAATTCAGTTCTTTTCTTTTCTTTTTTGAAAATCTCAGAAAGTTGATCCGCTTCGTGGTCTATATATAAATCAAGAGCTTGCTCTGATTATACCTCTAATTTGAGCTTCATTATGACTTTTCAATAAAATAAATACTAATAGTTAGGCCCTATCTATGCCATTGCCAGAAACAACTGGAATCCAGCAACATAATAATAACTCAATCCATAAACCAAATCTCAAGAGTTTGGCACTATAAAATCCTCTCAAAAAGGATGAATCTGATCCAACTTCTTCAATCAAATTCTCTGTTCTGAGGTGATAATTATGTAGCTTCAACAAGCTTCAAAACTGAACCAAGATTGCCAACTCTTCTCTTCTTCTTCTTCTTCTTCTTCTTCTTCTTCAAAACGATTAAGTCAATTGATTGCGTCTTTTCTTTCCTTCTTGCTTTCATTTCTCTAAGTCCTCGCCAAAACCCCGCCAACTTCCGCAGGCCTCTCTTGCTTTGCATCTTCGTTCTCTAAATCTTGCTTATATACATGCTCAGCGAGAGATTTGTGAGTCACTATATTATATAAACAAACAAACAGCCTAAGCTCCAAGAACCCTCTTCTTGAAACAAAGTTTACCATATCTTGTCCCTTCATACAAGAAAACTTCACATGTCCATGGATGATACGAAAGAAGAAGTGGCAAACACCATAGTCACCAAGCTCTCAGAGGATCTGATGATTGACATACTATCAAGATTACCCGTGAAGACCATCTTGAGCTTCATGTGCGTTTGCAAGACTTGGCTTCGCTTAATTTCAGATAAAGACTTTGCCACCCACCACCTTTCAAGATCTCCCCCTGGAATCCTGATCAAAGCCTTGCCTGAAGGAGGCATATCGAGTATATTCCATGCATTCCAGATTGTGCAAACTGGTAGAACTTTCAAGGCTGAGAGAATGGAGTTTGTTCCTGGAACCAACTTACCTGCTGCCACTCCAAATATTGAGCTGATGAATTCTTGTAATGGACTGCTTTGCTTATCAGGAGGTGAGTTCCGCAATGTTATTCATGTTTGCAATCCAATTTTATGCGAGCACATCAAAATCCATGTGGATGATCACAAAGCATGTTTGTACGGCCAATATTTTGCTCTTGGATGTAGTGCCACTGGTAAGCAATACAAAGTGCTGTGGACTTTTAATCAAAATGATCGGCATAGGAACCCTAAGGCTGAAATATACACAATTGGGACGGGACAATGGAGAAGCATAGGAAACAGTTTCAGCATTGAAAGGCTGGATTTTGATACCTCTCTGCATGGCTGCATCCACTGGGCCCGATATGAAACAAGTTTGGAGTGTATCTGCTCTTTTGACTTTGAAACTGAGCAGTTCAAGAGATTGCCAACACCTCCTCTTTGTGATGGAAATTTGGATGGATTCTCAAGGTTGGGGGTTTTGAAAGATTGTTTGTCTTTGACTGTACGTAAGTGGGATGCTCCTTATGAAATTGTCGTGTGGGTTATGAACGAGTATGGTGTCCAAGAGTCTTGGTCCAAACAGTTTCTGTTTAAACCCGACAATCTCCATTTTATTTCTTGTGAACCGTTAATTCTCTTGCGAACAGGGAAGATCTTCATTTTACTCGATGAAGAATTTGGGGACTGGTACAATGTAGAAAAAATCATGTTTCGGGGGCGTATTATCCGATGTGAGAATGTGGAAGATACTCGTGCGATTGCATACACTCCAAGTTTCGTTTCGCTCCACCATATTGCTGAAGGAGAAGAACAAGTGCTGAGGTAATCCTCTGCGAATTCTAGTCATTACAGCGCCTTGAATTCATTTATGTTTATTGCTATTTCATGACGATGAACATCTTATCAGCAGGACCAATAGCGGCTTAACTGAGATTCCAAAGTCTTCGATGAGAGGTTCTGAAGACCCAGCAGAAAAGGGCGACTGGATCAATCATTTCAGCAGCTCAAGAGGTCAAGTCTGTTTCCTTAAAAGATCAAACACTTTTCTGAAGTTCATGAGGGTTATTGTGATGCAAACCCAGTTCAATCAAGTAAAGTCTTAAGATGTCATGTGTTCCCCTGAATTTGTAAAAGGATGTTGTTATCTGTATACCTTATAGCTTTGGTTTTCTTTCAATATGGGAATTGAATCCAAGACATCTTCAAATTTTTCAACATTTTTATCACTGAACACGCACTCATTCTTGACAATCCAAATGGACCACAAAGCTCCATAAAGAACCAAGAACCAGGCCTTCCGCTGCTGCATTTTTCCCTCCGTAGAAGACTTCAATGGATGAAACAAGAGGTCAGCAGAGTTCGATATTGCCCAACGACATCCCCACCAAGAACTGATACGAGACCGAACATCCACTGCAAGTGACTTCTACTTAAGGAGGGGCAATAGACAAGAAGAAATTTGAATCAACAGGATTATCGCCGGCTAACAAGATCGAATCCTCCATGTGACTTTACTGAGAAATGACCGCGAGAATCAGGCTTCCATCATCAATGAATTTACTTTCCTGGGAAATACGAGCAGAAACATGAAGAAAAATAACCATCCATCGAATTATGCTACTGAAACCAAATTCATTTTGCGTGGAAAAATGCTAAAGGTTCTTAAACAACATGCTCCAACACAGAGGATCATCCTGACTAACAACAGGTTCAAAAGCAAAACTTTGTTGATTCCCAGAAACCCACATAACAAATCATGTATCAGTAGAAAGATAAATGTGCTATCATTAACGCTTCAAACGACGCATGAATCGGAGATTCCTAGAGAGATCTGTGGTTTACTCTCAAGTGTTCAGGCTGTCAGGAAATCCGAAATTTCTCCCTCCTTCGTTACATCAAGCTTTTGGTATTGTTATTTGCAGGTCACTTGCATGTGGAAGCGCCTCCATTGTCAACGAAGTAGCTGCGATTTTTCCTGATACAATATCCACAACTTGGACTAGGTGCAGGCGGTGAAGGATTTTATGTTGAAAAATCTGCGATCTTGAAGATTCTATCATCTACTGGAAGCTAGCTAGTTCAGATTTTCTTGCTTGGACATAGGAGTGTAGGTTCTGTTGTTATCCTTGCTTGGAGGGATTGTTCCTCGTATTGGAGATTTTGTTGAAGTTAAAGTCAAGTTATCATGTCTTCAAAATGTGATTCCTTGTTCTTTACAATTAAATTTAAAATAATAGAAATTAATGTTCAAAATTGTTTCAATGCAAAATTAAAAAAAAAATGGACTATCAATTAAAAAATAATGGGATTTTTAATCAATATTCTAAACTCGTTAGTTTGAAGTAAACATCTTTATAATATAGATTGCTCGAGCACCTTCCCTATATCAATTCTTTGACTTCTTTTAATAACTTACTCTTTTGATTATATTTATACATAATATAAAAAATTAATTGAGTGTTTTTTTATTTATCAAAATCAAATATATCCATCCTTAAAAATAAAATAACACGTGATATTAAATACATATTAAATTAAATAAATAAATAAATATTGGTTTGATCTCATTCATCTAGATTTATAAAGTTTGTTAAAATATTAAAATTGATTTTATAAGATTGCATGTGGCAAACACGAGTTGTAAATTCTACTAACAATTGTAACCATGTTTGGGCAGCAGTGCAATCATGTTTTATGAAAGTTATAAAAAAAATATTTTAAATAATTTTTTTATTATTCTAATATGTTGATATTATTTTAATTTATTTTCAAGCAAAAAGAATTTTTAAGTCATTATAGCCATTATCCAGAAGTTCATCCATGCTAACACAAAAGCTTTTGAGAACTTATTGCCTATCACAATTCACAACTCGAAATGTTTCAAGAATAATCAATATATTAAATCAATCAATTATATTTAATTTAGGTATAATTCCTGAAATATAAACTACTATATTAAATGATCTCAATACATTCGCAATTATCATTAAGTACTCGTCCATGATTCTGATTTACTCTTAGGGTTCCAATTAAAATCTGATTATCAAGATTAAGAACGGGATCATAACAATTCAATCTCCAAGGACCAAAGCATAATATTCTCAAATTTTAAGGACACAGCTTATATTATTATAAACTTCCGAGGATGTTTTATTACCGTGTCTTTTATTAAACACTTCCTAGGTTTCGTAACTATCAACTAGGGATTCATTTTCTTCACCTCTTTCTCATTTTTCAATCAAGTTTGTCATTTAACATGTAAAGTATATTTGGTTGATGTAATTCAATGTCATCATAATGAAATATATAATGTAATGAAAAATATAATATAGTGGAATGGAACAATTTTCCGACATTCGTTTTGTTTGATCGCAAGACTTTTAGTAATGTAATGATGCATGCACATAGTTTCATTTCAGTCTTTATAATTTTGGAGAGAGAAAATCAGTTCTCATATTTTAATTTTATTTATAAATTAATCCTTATTTGAAGGATTTTTTGCTTTTTACAATTAAGTCCTTATAGTATAAAACATTTACAATCGTATCCTTATAAGATGCTCTTCATGATATAATAGCTCATTAAATAGGTTTGTTATGTAATGCTTGTAATGAGTAATTTTTATTATAGTTGTTCATCATATAATAATTTTATAAATTACACAGGAATATAATGAGTCATTATATAGTTTATTGCATTCAATCAATTATCTCGTTAGCAATAGTTTTAAATTAGATCTTTGACCTGTGCTACGTCGTGGGTCATATCATACTTTTAAATAATGCAAAACAATTGTTATGGAGTCGTTAACATGTTCTCTAGTAGGAAAAACAATTAATCATAAACAAAAACAATATTTGATGCATATTAGATGACATTCTTTTTAAATATTTAGCGGCATTTGTTTTGTAAAATATTTAGACGATGATATATTAGATCAATTTAGGTTAACCCTGGTTAAATCAGTAAACATGTGATTTGGTTCCTACTAAAGAAGGGTAATCTCATCTCATAAAATACAAATAAAAATGAAGTTCAACTTTCAATCAACCTAATGTGATATATATATAAGACAAAAACAATTGATAACTTGTAACTCATATCAAGAGACTGGATTAACCCTATAGAGAGTAACCTGAAAATAATTGTGAGGTTTAATCCCTAGTCAACTGAAAGATGAAGAGTGAAATTAAAGAAAGAATCAATTTATATATAAAAAATAATGGAAAAAAAAGAGTTGGGTCAACCTGGGTAATTCATTGATCGTGTGACCTATATCATAAGGCCATGATAACTTCATATAAAAAACAAAGTTCAATCCTCAACAAGCCTAATATTGAAAGATGAAATTAAAAAATATATATATAATAAAAAAAAGATGTAAGACAACCCAAGTTAATATTCCGAATCTTTGCCTCAAATTATGAGTATGAGATCACCTTATAAAAGGCAAACCAAAACAATCATGAAGCTTAGTTAACAATCAATCTAATATAGATGTTTATACATTCATATCATGCTTATAATTTATATTTTTGTTCCTCCCCATGTGTGTTTTTAAGCTATAGATCATCACATCTTGGTTAAATTTGTCTTGACATAGCATTTCAACATATTTATATCTCTCATCATGTTTATTTTCATGAACAAATATTTGTTTTTTTTACAAATTTGAATAGATGACAAAGCCCAATAACACCTATTTTTATCATATTACAACTACATACTTGTTAAATTTGCTTAATTCTCGACTTTTAAACTCATCAAAGCATGCAACCTCTTTGCTATTAGTATTGCCTAACATTTTCACTACCTTAAGACAACACATCATCCCTGCTCTTATGTCATTGTATTCTTGTTTAACTAATTACCATTCTCTAGGTAAAAGTTCTCCTTATTCAATATTACAATTTTATAAGTTGATGTTGTTGGTTATTCTAGTTCTGTTATTGGTTTTCCTGGTTCTGCTGATGGTTCACCCGAGTTTGCTACTAGTAGGCCAGCATCTTGGCCTGACACTACTCATAGGTTGAATTTGGTTGTTGACCTCTCCTCTTATCCTTTGTAACACCATACAAGTTCAAACTCCCTTGCCCCCTGTTTTATAGCTCGTTAACATCATATGGTTCTTCATCCATGGCTGTCAAATACAACAAACTCAACAAATTTTTCAACTTTATTTGACAGAATATCTCTTGGGTACTCTCTATTTTTATCTATAAACCTCTTACACTTTATGATGTTGACAAGTATGAGACTTGAAAAGGTGTTGTGAAGGATGAAACTCAGTTGTTGTGTCCCAACAATACTTGGTGTTTGACTCTTTTTCGTTGTCAGTTATACAAGGTTGTCAGTTATACAAGATAAAACATTATGTTGATAAAAGCATTAAATGTTATAAGGCTTGGTCGGTCGCTAAAGATTTTACTTAGGAAAAATATATTGATTATTATGAAATTTTTAGTCTTTTCATCAAGCAAGTTACTGTTCAGCTTTTTTATCATTATAGTTTCATGTGGTTAGAAGATTAATCATTTTGATATATATGTCTTTCTCAATAGAGCACTCTATGATAGAGGTCAACATGCAATAACCTCCGAGTTTTTATATCATATGTGTTAGTTGTATAAATCTTTATACAGCTTGAAACAAGCTCTCCAGACATGGTACACTTGCTTAAGTGATTATCTTTTCTCTATTGGCTTCTATGCTTCTAAAATTGACAAATCATTATTCATCATCTTATTTAAGGGTGTTGATGTCTTTTATTTTCTGGTTTGCATTGATGATATTTTATTTGTCGGAAGCAATTCAATCTTGCTTTGCAATTAATACAGTTGTTGAGCTCAAAATTTAAACTTTAGGATTCAGAATTTTTATTTTTATTTTTATTTTTATTTTTTAGGGATTGAGGTTTGTCCTACTAATATAGGTATCATGTTACGACAAGAAGCTAACCAGTGGATTTTACGGACCTTGCCCGATTATATAAATTATTGGGAACTTTATTTGCTGGAAGCAGCACGACTTCATTCATGGCAGATCTTACAAGGAGCTGCCACCAGTAATTGATGAAGGCGCTGTTATACGAGGGGGTAAACAAATAGAAGTTGATAGCAAAAAAAACTTACATTCATGGAGTTATTTTTAATTTAATTACAATCATGATTCATGCATTGAAAATCCTTGACAAGATAACATAAATTAATATTTTTTTTAATATATATATGAAAAATACTACTTAACATGAGAGCATAGCAATTGTTGTTATTGTTAATGCTATTTATCTCTTTATTTTATTTTATTAAAATAAAAAATATATTGAAATCATATAAAATATTGATTTAATTTTTTTTTATAAGAAAAACAGTTTACAAAAAAAATATAAATCGAACCGCATAATTAAATACAGCAGTATATACGAAAGAAATGCAGACATGTCAAGAAAGAAACTTATTTAAAATTGATGGAAGGAAGTAAGTCATGACTTATGTCTTGTCAGCAGCCACGGAAGTTTGCTGCCATATAAACGCGTTAGGTGTGGCTGTATGAAAAGATTGATATCTATTTTTAAATATTAATTTTGTTAAGAGAATACAAAACAAAATAAGTTTTTTTTATTATAATAATATTTTATTTTTTTATTAGTATATTAAGATAATTATAAAATATGAAAAAAAAATAACACGTCGAGCCACAGTGCTAAAATATAAAAATTGTATTCTCTATTTTGAAATAATGATAAATGAGAGAGGAATTTTCATTATTATTATCACTGGAAAGAAAGAAAAAAAAATCCCAGAATCTAACACAAAGGTACCTTTGTCCTTGATAGGCGGATGCCTGATTCTGCCTACCCCTTCTGGATTTCATTCACTGCTATTTTATTCCATTCCCCAACACGTGCCCAAATCACAGCAATTTAAAACCTCACGTATCCACCGTTAGATCTAAGTGGACCCCTTCAAAAGCAAAATAAGGATCAGCAGCTTCCATGCAGATTCGGACCCATCCAACACATGCGGCGAGAAGAAAGAGGAATAAGCACAAATATTGTTTAGCTGCCGTCGTCTATTTTGAACTATTTTTTTTGCCGGTTGAGGGAGCTAAAAAACAGAAACCGAAAACAAACAAACGGCGGCAGACTTCACGCGTCACACGGAAAGCGAGGTGCTTACTAATACCATGCCGTCTTAACCGCCGTTTAAACGACGCCCATCTTTATTCTGTTTGATGATGGTGATACGTGTCCTCGCATTACGCGTGCCACGTGATGCTTGTTTCCTCGGTGCTCATGACGACTAGCAATGAAGTTGGTTCATGAGCTCTTCCTGCTATCCTTTTCTTTCTTTTCAAAAATAAATGTAGCATGTCAAGTTGGCTTTTTTCTTTCTTATAATCACTCCCAGTGGTGATATATTTTAAATATATATATTATTTTGATATATCTTAAAACAAATAGTACTTAAAAAATAACCGATGATAACAAACATTATTGTATTTATTTATAGAGAAATAAATTTATAATAAATTAAAAAAAAATAGGTTAGTATTAATTATTTGATTGAATCACTTATTAATATGCTGTAATATATATTATTAAATCATGCTAGGCATACTTTAAAAAAAAAAAAAACCTAATCAATATATTTTGAAATATCAATGAATCAATCAAGCATACAACAAAATAAAGAATTGAAGCCGAACCCCGCCTGCAACCAATTTGATTTTAATGATGTGGCTACGTGGCAGCATATATGTAAAGAGCGACGTGGATTTAACATTAATAATTTATTTGTGTGTTTTTCAAGTGCTTTAAAAAAATAGTATTTTTTATTTTACAATAATAATATTAAAATATATATATATATATATATATTTAATATACTAGTAGAGTGTCTGCGGTTTCCATTAGAAATATAATAAAAATATTATTTTATATTTTTTAAAAAATATTTTTTATAATAATAATTTAAAAACATTAAAAACATTTAATTTTAAGTTCAATTTAAAAAAAAACAGTTTTTAAATATTTCCCCGTCAACTAATATAAACCATGTTTGTCATTATATTTTAAAAATATTTCTGAAAAAAAAATTATAGTTAATTTTTTTATGATTTTAAATTATTTTTATATAATGATATACAAAATATTTTTTTTAAAAAAAACTTTTAAAAACAATTACAAACAGCAATCTAAACAGTAACATAATTGAAAAACAATCTGTGAGCACAATTTCAATATAAGTTGCGGTAAGGGCGGCGGCCCTATTTATAGAAACAAAGTAAACACTTCGTTGACTGAGCCCTCCCTTGGTTCACAATCAATTAGCTCCATAAAATAATAGGAGCCACAGCACCACGTGTTTGGCGCGTGCACAAGTACACCGTGTTGCGTTATTACAACCCACGCTCTTATACACGTGTTACCTTTTCTCGGTTTCGTTGCAGTCTGGATAAACTCATTAACCCGTGAGTCGTCTTACGCGAGCTCTTTGTGTCTGTATTTTTTTTTGTTTTTATTTAAAAAAAAACATATTAAGTTTTCTCTTAAAATTATTTTTTATATTATTTTATGACCAGTTCAATTAAAATTGAAATTATTTATACATCTGGGTAGGATATGTGGTTAATTTTATTTTATTAGAATGTGGTATTTGTTTTTATTGTAGTTGGATTTATTATGCACTATATAATTAATCAAGAGTAATAACGCTGTCGGTTAGTAACTCAAAAGGCCTTCTTACCCTCACAAAATAATTAGAAATAGTATTTAATTAAGAAAATAGAGTATTTGTTTGTCATTGTGTTGGAGAAATGTTTTTGAAAACAAAAAAATAATTTTCAGATTATTTTGATTTTCTACTGTTAAATATAATTATTTTAAAAAAATAGTAATTTAATATATTTTTAAATAAAAAATACTTTAAAAAATAACTTTAAATTCAGTAATAATTCTAAACAAACTCATCACGCATCAATGTATTTTATTTTCATATTTTTACCGTATTAAAGATTAAGAGCTACACATAACCTCCATATGTAACCGAGTAAGATTTATTGTAATTATTTAAAAAAAAGAAAAACCTGTTTCTTTATCCAAAAAAAAATTATATACATATTTTTACTAAAACTTACTTTTGAGATTGAGATGAGTTTCATTTCTTGGCTAATTCTTCGTATTGCAAATTAAATATAATATCAAAAATTAGAAATTATTAAACCAGCAAGATCGATGACCGGGTCAATGCACGGTAACAATAATGAAAAAAAACGGTATATGACGTGGCAATGAACATGAATAACCTTTAGTTGTGACGACAACACTTTAATTAGCCACATAATGAGTACCACGTGGCAGTCCCAACACTCAGAAAACAAAACTACACTCTGGAGGAAGACATCTAATCAACTGCCTCCCGAATATATTTGTTTTCCTTCCCAATCCAAACGGGCTTGTAGCATCTCATTCTTACAGACATAACGTGGCACGATCTGATTAGCCCGAGAACTCACCTAGTTGGTTCGTGTAAGAGAAGCCACATATCCTATCTTTGAATGCACACACAAATTGCCCCCAAAAGCAGCGTACCTTTCTCTCTCCTCCTCTCTGCTTTCTCCCCTATATAAGCAAACCAGTTCCCTGCCTCTTTCCTATCCAACCTCGCCCCTTGTCATCAAACAAATCCAGAAACGAAAAAAAAAATATTATTATTTACAAATAAAAGTAGAAAGCCCTCCGCCGCAGAATGGCTCCCAGAGAGAAACCTAACCACAGCAGCCCAAATATACACGGATCAGAGATCCGTTACAGAGGCGTCAGGAAGAGACCATGGGGACGTTACGCGGCTGAGATCAGAGACCCCGGCAAGAAGACGAGGGTGTGGCTTGGCACTTTCGATACCGCTGAAGAGGCCGCGCGTGCATATGATGCGGCAGCTCGCGAGTTTCGCGGAGCCAAAGCCAAAACTAACTTCCAGACAATCGGGGAGCTCATTCCCGCCTCAACGCGCAGCCCCAGCCAAAGCAGCACTGTTGAGTCCTCCTCCCCCCCGCACCCACGCGCCGCCTCTCCTCCTCCACAGCTCGATCTCACTCTCAACACTGCACACCACAAGACCGCCCGCCATCAGTTCCCCGACGGGGCTGGTTTCCCTGGAGGCGCGTGGCTCCCACACCCTGCTGCCCAGCGCCCAGTTCTCTTTGTCGACGCGTTTGCGCAGGCGAGGAATAACAGCAAAAATAGGATAGTGAATAATATCAGCATGTGCATGTTTGACCGGACAGCGATGGTGAATGGAGGTGGGGCCCAGAGCGATTCGGATTCATCATCAGTCCTTGATTATGACCATCATCATCATGATAGCAAGGGGCTATCACTTGATCTTGATCTGAACTTCCCCCCTCCACCGGAAGTCGCGTGATTTCGTGGGGTTTTTTTTCCTCCTCTCACGGAAACAGCGGGTTTTGAAGTCTTTTCATGGCGCTTTAGTGTATGTCGATTTTCTCTCTCTTTAATTTCCCGTGTACGAAAGGAAATGAGAAAGATTTAGAGCTAATTAAGGGAGGAAGCAGCAGCAGCAGCTGACATGGGGGTTCTGTATATATGGAGAGAGATAACGGAGGCGATCTAAAAAGTTTTCCATGTTTTTGCAACCGGGAAATCTAAGAGTTTCTCAAATGTTGTTCTTACTATTATTGTTGTCTGTCATATATGCTCAGTCAAATCTATAATTAAAGTTCAAAGATCATACTTGTCTCATCCAAGCTGGATGTTGCTGTCTGTTGCTTCAACTTTGGTTTATGGTATCCCATCCCTGTATGCTTCACCAAGAACATCACCGGCAGAAACAATCCTTCGAGCTAGGAAATAGATTATTTTAGTTTTAAGTCTATTCGTCGCCAGTTTTCTTATTTCTTAACAATTTATTAAACTTTATATATGAAGAAGACTGGCATTATTTGCCTTCAAATTTATTAAATTTTGTATATGAACTTCAAAAAGTATGTTGGGTATCGTGGTGCAAGTACATCGGGTGTTTTTATTTATTAAAATATTTTATAAAAATAAAAATTATTTTTAAAATACACAGCACTTGCCACACACTAAAGATACTCTTTAAACAACACCTTTTAGAATGTGTTAAAACAGTCACAGACAAAATTTATTAAAAAATATTTTTAGTTGAAATTATATAAAAAAAAAATGTTTGATTAAAAATGCTATTAAATGGACTTTTATATGCAAAATAAATGAAAAACAAGTTATTTTGTCTTCAACAAAATCATAAAGGTTTAAGATACATATATAAAATTAATTTTTAAAAATAGAATTTATTTGGCTAATCAAACTGTAGCTGAAAAAACAAAAACTCACAATAATCTTTTAATATCAAAATTTTAAGATATATATATATATATAAAAGCAAATAAATTAATAAATGCAGTGTTTATTGATTAATTTGGTGGCAGCGTATATGAAATGTGGAAGCAGCATCCAAATGTCCACCAGAGCATGTCGCCGGCATTATAGGTGGGGGTTGAATTCGATGCGCAAGCGTAGCGTAATACAAGGCGTATGTTAGAGGTCTGTCCGCTTACGTCACACGTAGACCCCTCCACCGTACGGAAAAAAATTTTTATTTATTTCTATATCATTTTAATTCTTAATGGAAAAAATAAAAGGCAATAAGGTAAATGACTAATCTGGGTATTTTTATTAATAAGTGGATATTAGAGAGTGCGGTCTTCGTGATGAGAAACACGGCCCTGTCATTCTTACTTCCCTCTAAAAATGCTCCTCGTGATTCGTGTACTTGCTTGTCATTTTCGGTACAGATATCGAAGGTGTCTTTGAAAAATCAAGCGGTTGGATGGTGACGCCTGAGTGGGCCCGATGCCGGTGCGGACGCGTTACTTGGAGGATGTCTTGGGGGTGTTTGCCAATATATTTTAAAAAATTATTTTTTATTTTAAATAATAAAAAAATTGATATTTTTAAATTATTTTCAATAAAAATACTTTTAAAATAACCGCTCATGGCTACGTTATTATTACAGGCGGCAGAACCGCTGTTTCATCATCTGGCTGGAGAGAGAGGGAGACCGAATCAAGAGGCAAGAAGCGGGGTCCACGGGAGGTGGGGACCCGGAGGAGTGATTCCATGGTACATGTCTGGATTCGGGTTGTCGTCACATGGACATCCACCGTCCGATATTTCTTAAAGTAGTTATAAAATTATTATTTTTTTCGGGTACATCGAGATTTTGATCCTCTTACGTTTTTCTTTTTCTTCTTTAGGAGAGTATCTCGGCCAAAACGCTTGCGTTTCTATGCGCACATACGATGCTTGCCCTTCATTGTCATTTGGTCGCTGTTAGGCAGGGAGAGATGCGACAGAAAAACTCTCTTCTTGCAAAAAAGCTTTATGCAGACACGATGCAGATTGGTATGAGCACAGCCAGAGTGGAAGCTCTCACACCCATCAAAAACAGGGTTATCATTTTGAGATAAAATGGTGTTGTCTTTATCTTAGTTTAAACTCATGTTCATTCCAGATTTTTCAGCCAAATACCGGTCAAAATATTCCGGTTCCATTCCATTCATTTCGTTTCGGCCAAATTATGTTTTTTTATAATAAATAATTTTACAATATCAAGCATATTTCTTAATCCGACCGTTAGATTAAGATAAAATTTTACAATAAATCTCTTGACATATTTATATATTATATTATAATTTCAAAGCAATCAGATAATATAATGACCTTGCGAGATTGATGATAACATTCTCGTAATATTATTCATAATTTTATTCAGAAAACTTATTTTACTGTATCTTTTTAAATTAAATTGTACAATTCTAAATAATTTTATTTTTGAATTTGAATTAAAAAAAATAATATATTTAATTATATATATATACACACACACATAAATAATATATCCCGAAATGATACACCAAAACACTTTAAAATCAAAATATTTTATTCCAATTGAAAAAACAAAACACTAATCAATACAAAATTGATAACCTTGTAAGAAAAAGATTTTTTATGGTATCCGCCGGCGGCGGCGGTTAGGGCAATCCAAAGAAATATTGCCTTTTACATGATCTTGAAAGAGAGATTGATTTCCGAGGGGAATCTCAAACAATTCATGAAAAATAAATAAATAAATACATGTTCTTGTAAGTGATGTTAACATTCTCTCTGAGGAGAGGTGTGCCAATAAAAGGAGAACTGGATCTGCTTGTCACAAATTACACTCACCTCGAGTCTCATCTTCTCCGTTGGACTTTTATGATGATCACCTAACTAAACCATTTACATGAATTTTTAAATTGTTTTTAAAAATATTTTTTTATTAAAAATAGTTTATAATAATATTTTTTTATTTTTTAAATATTTTTAGTATCAACGTATAAAAATGATATAAAAACACTGAAAAATTTTAATTAAAAAAAATTATTTTTTTTCAAAAAAAAAATTAAAACACAATGTCACATTAAATGTTTGTTTGGGAGTATGGTTAATGTTGTTTTTTAAAGTACTTTTCATTTAGAAATAAATACATCAAAATGATATATTTTTTATTTTTAATATATACACATGAAAATAATCTAAAAACATCAAAAAAATTAATTTAAAATAAAAAAAAAATTAATTTTTTTTAAAACATTTTTGAAACATTTTTTTTAAAACATTTTATTTGTTTCATTAAATCCATAAAATACATTTTTCATAATAGGTTTCTTTACATCCAAAAAAATATTTATTTTGTATTTGATTTATTTATTATAATGAATTTGTGTGATGGATAAATTTTGAATCCGTTAGATGCTTCAATTCAAATCTATGCGAAAGCCAATTCCCGCATTAAATTTCATGCTGATATAAAAATAATAGTGTTTTCATGTTGATTTTTTTAAAACCATGTGAGTTGTTATTTTTAAAAGAGAAAAAGCCTTTAAAATAATCTCTCATTATTTTAAATTCATTATCTATAATAAAATGAATATATTAAAAAACTAAATAATTGAAAGTCTTGTAGATTGATTATTTCGCTATGATGTACAGCGTTATTAAAAAATCAAGAACTATTAATATTTTTTAACATGTTATAAAATTTGGTTTTGTCTGCGGTGAAACGCAGGGCAACTAACTCATATATTTTTTATTTGTAGATAATTTGACCAAAGTTTTTCAACTATTTTGTCTATGTGTAGTTTCATATAATTTTTATTCATGTAATATTAGATATGAAATATCATACATAAAAAAGTTGTGAAAGTCAATTTTTCACAAAAACAAAATTGATTAATGAATTATTTTGATCATTATTCTCATTCTTATTATCATGATTGTTAAACTGTCACAATTATTATAAATAATTAATATTCTAATCATTATTGATAATATTATTGTTGCCACTGTCATTATCGTTATAAAACAAACTCAATTTTTATTTTATTTTACAAGATTTGTTCTTCATATTACTATATTTGAAGTATTTCAGAATACTAAGATTAAATTAATTTGAGAATTGTTTTAAAAAAAATACTTTATATATATATATATATATATGTATTAGGGTGTCAATATAAAAATATATCAAAATATATAATATTTTTAAGAGACAAATCTTTAAAAATAATCATTATCATTATCATTATTTTAAATGCATTTCCATAATAAAATGAATATATAAAAACGTAATATACAATAATTATTATTATTATTATTTTAAATATTTTTGCTATAATAAGAGCTAAAAGTTTTGTAGCCTGATTATTTTGCTAAGATATATAGCATTAAAAAAATCTAAGACCATTAATATTTTTTTGCATTTAAAAAAATTTGTTTATGGCTACAGCAAAGTGGAGGGCAATTGGCTCGTATATGTTTTCATTACAGATAATTTGCCTGAATTTTTCGACCTGTTCTGTCTACGTGTGACGTCGTATATTTTTTGTTTATGTGAAATTAGATATGAAATATCATACATAAAAAATCACAAAAGTCAACCTCTGAGAAAAACAACATCAAGTGATGAATTATTTTGATTATTATTATCATTGTTATTATCATGATTGTTAAATTATCATAATTATTATCGTTGTCATTATAAATAATTCATATTCTAATTATTATTGCTCATAGTATCAATGACACCATAATTATTGTTAGAAAAAGAAATTAAATTATTTTCTTATTTTATAAGATCTATTCCTTATATTATTATATTAAAAGTATTTTAGAACACTAATATTAAATATGTTTTCTTCAAAAAACCTAGGTCATATATATATATATATATATATATATATATTAAGACACTAATATTAAATAAATATCAAAATATATAATTAGTCTCATATATTTATAAGAAAACAAAACTTACAAATAATCATTATTTTGAATAACTTATCTATAATAATTAGAAATTTCAACACCTAACAATATTAACAAAAAATAAATTAAAAACAAAATAAATGACAAAACAAAATAAATATTATTAGATTTTAAAAAATTATTTGACTTGCAGAATAAATAAAAATAAAAAATCAAAGAGAAAAAATAATAAATATCAATTTTCAAATGATCACCAACATAAATTAAAATTTAAACATCACATAAAACAAAACTTAATAGTAGTTAAAATAATAAAAAATAGAAACAAAAGCTAAAAGCATATACATATAAAATAGACAAAAATAGGAACCATTTAAGAAATATATATATATAAAATAAAGGAATTAAAATAAAATTGAATATTAGAAATGGAAAACATATGTATAATAAATTTAATTTAAAGGACAAAATTGAAACAAATCAAAACTTTGATACCGAAAAAATTAAAGAATTTAACACAAAACCGGAAATTAAAAGACTAAGACCGAAATGAAACTAAAATATATAATCAATTTGAATTGAAAGATACAATTGAAACAAATCAAAACTCTGATACCAAAAATATTAGGGATTTCAAACCAATCGGGAAATTAAAAAACCGAGTACCGGAAATGAAAGTACAATATATAATTAAGTGCAATTAAAGAACCAAATTAAAACAAATCAATACTTATATAATAGAAATAAGGATCATAAAAAATAATCGAGAGATGAGGGACAACAATGAAAAGTCAATAAACAAGGGATGCTGAAAGGTACTTTCACATGCAGGAGAGAGAAAATGAAAGAAAAAAAATTCAATCGACCATCTACGACCCCCACATGCCACACCATGAGTAAGAGAACATGACGAAGAATAATTTTAGATGTTGGTAGGGTATTTTGCACGCCAAAAACTGCCGCACATACCATCAGAAACCTACGTGAGAGCGGAAACGAACGATGTCTCCGGATGCGCCAACAATATTGCATCAGAATATATATTAAAAAAATAGTCAATGACCGGAACATCTTTGCAGTTAACTCTTAGATTTTATCTTATATGCGAGTATATACGTATTTAGAATTTTTTTTAACGAAATGTGTAGTTACCTTACTAACCCCGAAGTTTACTGTTTAATTTTATCTTGTTAAGAGTATTTTTATATTTAGCTATTTAAAAAATATATGCAATAATCTTAATATCCCTAGCGGTAACTGTGCATGAGTATCTTACTGTGCATAGAAAGGTAAAAAATAATAATTTTAGTATTTCAACACATAATTATTCTGAGTGTAAATGAACAGTATAAAACATTATTGATTACTGGTTGCACCCGCCACCTCTTTTAGCTTATAAGATAAAATAATAATAGGCAAAGTTTACACGTGTGAAACAGTTAGGTAAGAGGAGGAGCGGCGGCCGCTTTGGATGGGGGTCCACATTTTCTCCATTCGTCTTCTTAAACCATTTTCAAAGATTTCATCTTTATAGTTACACTAAAAGTAGGTTTTACCCGGTAGCCACATGACACGTGTGCATAACCGCGTGAATAGATGTACGGATTGTCAGAGAAAGCGACATGAGTGGAGATGCTGTGTGGGAAGGTGACAGACAGTTGAAACTTGAAACTGGCGTGTAAGACGCTGTATGGGGGAGGTTAAGAATGTGCCTGCGGGTGACGGAAGGGACTCCTGGTTGCTTGACACGTGGAGATGTGAGTTGGTCTGTGAAGGCGCTGGCGGCTGGTTGCCGAACACATGGCTATAAGATTTGACTCCAGGTTCAATATATTTTTTATATATATATTTTTTAAAAATATTTTTAATTGAAGGTACATTCTCACTAAAATTTTGCAACTATTTTATGATATTTAATATAATGAAATAACATATATATTTTATAACATATATTGTTGTTAACTAAGAATTCGCACTCCATAATTAAATGACCCCACTCCAAAATTTGATTTCAATAATACAAAAACAAACGATGAGAAAAAAAAGAAAAGAAAAGGCAATTCCTTTACTGAATCCAATAATTCTTTTTATATTTTATAAACAAATATTTATTTTTAATTTCATCATTCAACCTAAATTGATAATATTATATTTTTTGTTATCATAGTTTTGAATTATTGTTTTTTTTCTTGGCTCTTTTGAGAAATTTATTATTCTTTTCAATTTTACCCTTTAATCATAAATTTACTTTTGATTTTTTTATTTCATCCTTCTACTTTTGATTTTTTTATTTCATCCTTCAATCATAAATTTATTTTCTAAATATTTTTATATAATCAAAATTATTTTTTTAATTTGATATTTGATAATTAAACTTTAAGATTTTTTTTCAAACAAGATGTGGTGAGTCTAACGATGAATCAAGAGTTTGAAAATTAAACATGATTTTTTTAAGAAAGCTTTATAAATCTTTTTTTTTTATCAGATTATTTAAAACTAGTAGATTGGATTGTGTATTCACACCATATTTCAAGTTAGCTTTACTTTTGATTAACATGGTTATTTGATCTATGATTTAATATATATATATATATATTAAATCATATATCAAATAAATTATATATATATATATATATATATATATATATATATTAAATCATATATCAAATAAATGTTAAGGAAATTCATTGTTTAGTTATGATTTTCTTAAAATAATTTGAGTGTCGAAAACTTGTCAATAATGATATTATGATACTAATGATAAGCTTGCAAGTTGGATTAGACATTGACACCTGTCAGGCCACGTCTGTCTTCCTTTTTGTTGAGCAAAAAGATTGCATGAATCACAATATTTTTATTAAAATAAATAAATAAATAAATAATCTTTCTGCGAGGGTAAATTAATTAGACATTATTAGCTGGGCCATCCATATTCTTTAACCACCTATATTTTGTCCTCTCTTCTACTGCGCCTTTATTGCTCGGGGTCACTTCTATCTCTTTTTTATACTTAATAATATATATATATTAAAACGATATATATATATATATATATATATTAAAACGATATGAAAAAATAAGTTAATATATTTTTTTAAGGAATAAGGTCAGCCGTTAAAATGGCCTGCCTCCTCCACATTTTTCCAGTTCAATTTACAATGACCATTAAATTTTTTTAACTAACTTAGAATGTTTATTTCTCCCCTTCTCAGAATCATGAAAGAAATTAACCATATTAAAAAAGATAGAAAAATAAAAATAAAAACTAAGTTTTATCAGTTTTATTTATTATAGGGGTTAAACACGTTACACCATGGATTGTTATAATGCAATAACTCCTTTGCCCTTCATTATACAAAACAAATAACCATTCTACAAGGTAAAATTCTTATTTTTCAAGGGATTCATTTGGTTTTATGATATTAGTTGAGGGTATAATATTCTATCAACGTTTTTTGCATAATTAAATTACATAATTAAACAAAAAAAAAAGGATAAGAGGGTGTTTCATCATTTTATTTTTTTAAAATAAGAAAATTACTTCATTGTCACTAACTAAAAAAAAAAGATGAGATCAAGGGGTATTTTGATATTTTGATTTGTTTTGGATTTTTCTTTCAATTTGTTTTATCTCATCATTTGACATTAGACTATTGATTCTCGAGCTTTATGATTTTTTTATGTATTTTTTTTATGAGGTTAACTCAGGTTAAAAGTTAGTAAGATTATCTCGGGCTTGGGTTAGTCAGTTAGCTCGGGTTTGATTTTTTTTTTCAATGATTTTTTATTTATCTTTCATCCTTTTTTCTATGTCATTTTACAATAAAACAAATCAATCTTGATTTCATGTTACAGGTGGTGGGTTAATTAGTACATTGAACTTGGGTCAACTAGAGTTATTTCTCTCAATGATTTATTTTTAAATTATCTTTTTTCTCAATTTCACCATTTAATCTTAAATTATTAGGTCTTGAGCTTCTTTTTTCTTTCCATTTAACGGGATACCCAATTTATTATTCCACGTATTCATCTAGTTAATCCGGGTTAACTTCTGTTATTATTGCCCGAATATCTTTTTTATATTTGAAAAAAGTTTTGCTCGATCTATGGATTAAAACCAAATGTAACAATATAACTAATTTTTGATTAATCAATAATTAATTCATTTCACTAAATATATTTAATAATAAAATAATTAATTAATCATATGTTAATAAATATATCCTTACCAATACAAAGTGAAAATCTAACATAGTTGAAAATCCAATAAATATTCTTTTCATAAATGCACTTTTTTTTTTGTCATCATTCAACCCTCATATTTTGATCATTAAATCCTATTTCTTTTAAAACATGTTCAATATGATTTTTTTTCTTCTATATTATGTGTGTTTTAATTATTATATAATATTTTTGATAATGATATTCATTTTCTTTCATAGTGTTAATAAACTTACTTATTTGGTAAACTAAATCATTTCTTTTTATTACTTATAATAAAAATTACTATTTAGTTAATTAATTTTATTCAATTCATAAAAAAACTAATGTACTTTAATCAATTCCTTTTTTAATTATTGCATATGTTAAATCTTGTAAAATAATTTATTTATTTTTACTTTAAGCAATTGAATTTTCCATATCTATTTGATACAATGAAAAAAAACTAAACTTTCAATACAATTTAATTTCAAAAAGATTTTTGTAAAATTAAAACAAGATGTATACACATGTTGTGTGATGACATATTTTGAAACTGGTAAAATAAAAAAGTATTGAAATTATAAAATGTCTAAAGGAACACTCATGGAAAAAAATTAACTTGATTCTATGTTATGTCACCGGGTTAAATTTACCTAACATAAGAAAAAATGTTTAGTAACACTAGTGTGTTTAAAGAAGTAAGAAAAATATAAGATTAGGGTGAATTTCTATAAACTTGGTAATTTAATAAATATAATTAAAAAATAGAAACAATAATAAAAAAAATGAACCAAGTTTTTTTGACAATGATTAATAACAAAAAAATATTTGTCAATATCATAAAAATATACCACCTTAATATACTTAAAAAGGTTTTTTATGATTGTTTGTATAACATAACAAAAATTAAATGAGAACGAGACAATCCTGTAAAAAATAAATAAAAAATACAAACTTAATTCTCAACAAATAAAATTTTGAAGAGTAAAATTGATTTTTTTAAAAAACTGGATTAAGTCTATTTGAGTCAACCAGCTAAATCATTGATCTGATTGTGAAATCATGATATACTTATTAAAAAGGAGAATTAAATAAAACTAAGAAGCTAAATTCTTAGACCACTTCTCTATTCAAGGGAAAAACACAAAAAAAAAACACTCAAATCAACCTGGATTAACTTGTCAACTGGAAAAATGATATTGGGATAACTCCATTTAAGAGGAAAGTGAAAAAACTTTAAAGCTCAAACTCTAAAACTCAATTTTGAAGGATATTTTTTTAAAAAAATCAATTTTATAAAGGATATAAAAATAACCGAAATCAACTCAAGGTAATTATTCCAAACCCGTGACCTAGGTCATCGAGGTCTGTTTATTTTTCTAGTTTGTTTGATTTTTATTTTTGTTGTTATTTTATGTTATTTTATGACTGATAATAAATTTATTGAGATTTGTATGGTATTTTAAGATGTTTCAAGTTAAAAATAATTCTTTGAAATCTGAAACTTAAATCTCGATTTTTCAATTATAAAAATGAAAATAAAACTAAACAGAAAGTAACCTGTCCCTAAATTATATAAAAAAGACTTGGTTCAAACAACTCACGATCCCCTCTCTTTTATTTTATTTTAAATTTTTAGTTTTCCTGTTTTTTCAAATAATGATTTATATATTTATATTTTTTACTTTCATAATACTTCAAAGATAATCTGTCTCCAATTTTCATGGCGTATTAATAATTTTTTTTGAAATCCTTCATTATTACCAACGGCGATTAACCTCTGGGACAAAATAAAAATAAAAATAAAAATAAATAGCCTCTTGAGAGTTGAGATGACTCGATTTGGACGATGAGTGCGCCACTGACAGTAATTATTAGTCAGGCCCGAGGAGTCAGAATCAACCTGCATACTGATTGATACTGTTAATTGTTGTTGTTTGTTATTTTTAAAAGTAATTTTTTATTTAAAAATATATTTAAACGATTTTTTTATTTTTTTAAAATAATTTTTGTTATTAACTTACCAAAATACTAAAAATTTTAAATTTAAGATAAAAAATACATTTTTTTTAATTTGTTTTTCAAAAACAAAAACACCTTACAATACAAACGACAGCTTTTTACCTGGACAAGATACGAAGGCAACATCTAGGAAAAGGCACGTGTCATGCACTGACAGGCGGGTCATGAGTTATTTTTTAAAAGATTATTATATTAAAATGCTAAAAATACAAACTTACTATTATCTATCACAGCTCTGTAATCGCTATTGCACTGGCGGGCTGAAATCAACAAGAGGTGAGGAGGAAGACGACATGGGAAGGATATTTGTGGTGGAGTTAGAGGGGCGTTCTTACAGATGCAAGTTCTGTGGAACCCACTTAGCACTCCCTGATCAACTTGTCTCGAAGGTGAGCCGAAACCCGCCTTTCTTTCTTGTTTTTTCAAGTGTTCATGAAATTGTTGATTCTGTTTGTTCTAGTTTACTGTTCATGTTTAGGCTTGCGTTTTAGTTCTCAATCTCTTCTGGGGCTCATAATTTTCTTATTTGGCCAGTCTTTTCATTGCCGCAGAGGAAAAGCTTATCTCTTCAATAAAGTGTGAGTGCTTCAATTCTGACAAAGTTCATTCTTGCACTGTTTTGAATTTTGATTTGATTCCCATTTATACAGCTTTAATCTTTTCTTTGATGTCGATTTGCTGGTCAACATGCCTATTTAGATTACTTTCATTATTTTTTAGATAATATTTCAAGACTTTTGTGGCTGGAGCGCGATGCAACGCGATAATTTTCAATTAGGAACTAGGATTCAAGTATTGCAGTTGGTATAGTTAGCATTGATTTTACTATGACATTTTCTGTCTCTCTCTAAGCTAGAGCCTTATGTATTTCTGTTTTGGCTCTCAAATTTCTGAATTTGAGGTATACTCCTTATTTCCCTCCTTTTGCTGCTAGGATTGGCAAATTTGCATGTTCTTGCAATGAAAATTCCAAATTTCAGGCATTTTTTCTTCTCCTGCGTTTTCCATTAAGAATTAGTTTTATTTTTCATCTTTTATTGTTAAGAAATAATGCACTAATAGCCGCAATAGGGGTGCGAATTACACTTCGAGTACATAGGAGGGTACTAGAAAATCCAGAAACTAAGTAGCTGCGGTGGCGAGTTCGTCAATTCTCAAGCATAGGTTGTTATTTGCTTTCTCGTTACCATTGAATTTTGAATATTCTATTACCCTTTCTCTCCAAAGTTTTCAGAGCAATCACGTTGGAGTGAGACAGTAAGTAGTGCCACTCATATGAGCAAAAACCATAGCCAACGGCCTCAGGCATCTTCTCTTATGCAGCCGTTTCAAAGTTATGAGTTGCTTGACATGTAACATCTCGTTTTCTCTGAACAAATGAGTATTTTTATCTGCAAAGTTTATACTAACACCTTTACCACAAAACACTACCATTGAAGACAAAGTGCAATCTAGTAAACAGTGAGAGAATATAAAGTTAATGATAATAATAGAAGATAAAAAGATCTCTTGAACGACAGAGGGAGATTAAGAATGAATAACAGTTGCTTCGGCGGTTGACTGTCAGGCTGTCCTGATTTATATTAATGTTATTCTGTTTTAAAAATCAGGGCAGTTGTGGTTGATTCTACCTGTATGAATGTGTATGGTATTGTCTGAAAACAGATTGATTCATTTAATGTTTTTATTTTTATTTTAGAGTGAATATGCTGCAATTAAGCTTGGAAAAAGGAATTTAAAGTTAAACAAGAAGGGGTAACTAATTATGAAAATGCCAGTAAGTTTCATGGGATATACAAAGTTTAACTATCTGCAAAAATGTCCTGATACCAGGTTTTTCTGCTGAAGCCTCTTCATTCCTTTCTTTTCCTTCCTTTCTCCAGCATATTAATTTAAGTACTGCTACCATTTTTTCTTTTGGAAAGTGATCACTGCTCAGAACTGAAGGTCTTGATCTTCTATTTCTACGAGTGCTGACAAGAACCAGAATCCATTACCAATTCTTAAAGTGAATTGATTTGATAGGAGAATAATGATTTCTTCTCATCGTGAGTAATTTTATCTCTTCCATCAATGTACACTGGAGTTTGTGATTTCAGGGTGAACATCACAGTGGGAGCCCCAGAGGAGAGGTCAATGTTTTCAGGATTGCATATTGTAGCTGATATATTTTGTTGCTGTTGTGGAGGAATTATTGGCTGGAAATATGTAATCTCTCTCTCTCTCTCTCTCTCTCTCTCTCTCGCACAATGTTTGACCCCTATAAAAAAAAACCTTCGAAATGCCTCTGTTTTCATTGTTTCTTAGTGCAGGTGAGGTCTGACCTTTCTGATCATGGCTTCCCTGATTTTCCTTTTGCCCTGTCGCATTCTAAACAGGAGGCGGCACATGAGTCGAACCAAAAGTACGAAGAAGGGAAGTTCGTCCTCGAAAGGTATAGCTCGCTCGCTGTTGAATTATGAACTTGGCTTCTAATCTCGTACCTAAGTTGATTTCATGTCTGCAAATGCCTATCAAACAGAGGGAGGATTGTTGGTGAAATGGACTTATCAAGAGAACTCTTCATTGATACCCATCCTGAATAAGTGAGACACTGAAGATGCATCAGATATTGTTGTGCTGTGGAAACAGGAATGAGGATCTTCCTTTGTATATTAATCTACCAGATGACATTTTGTGTAGTAGGTTGATGGTCCAGTGTTTCTGGTTTGAAAAATAAAATATATATTATTTTCATATATTCTCAAGTGATTTAAAAAATATTTTTTATCCCTTTGCATAATATCAGCAGCATTAATCAAGTTATTTGATTACCGAATAAGGATATATATAGTGTGAAAGGAAAATACTGGGATATTGAATTAGTTATTCTGAAACCCCTGTCCCCATCGCTGTCACGGGTTAGCTAATTAGTCCATGTACTTTAAAAAATAACAAAAGAGTCCCTCTAGTTTCAATAGCTAATCAATTAGTCTCTTTTCTACTTCATGTCCATTTTATGCTTTGTTTGGTTTAAGAAATAGAAAAGTTAAAAAAATAGATAGATATTGTTAAAAAATTGACTAATATTAAATGAAGCATGGGCAACAATGATCAAGAAACGAATTAATTAATTGATTTTTAAGAGTAGAAAAACAATTCAATATAAAAGGACTAGTTTGTAACTCACTGCATCAAAATTTTCATCAAGGCCTTCAGCTACTTTCTTGGTCCGCAAGAAATAACGAAATAGGAAAAAAAAACTTGAATTTCATAAAATATTTCCTATATTTTCTAAACCTGTTTAGTAATCTAATTTACCCTAAACCCTCTCTCTCTCTATATATACTAATATTGCCTTAAAGCTAGCCGTTTTATCCCGACGCCAGGAGCTGTACTCCTCTTCTACAGGTATGCCATCCCCATTTATTATTTTTCTTTTTCTTTTTCACGAGGTCTGTATTTATTCTTTGACAATGAATTTAGCTCTCCAATCTTTTGCTATCTCCTTTATTTATTTACTGGATTTTGCCTAAACACTGCATTGCATTGATGATTATTTGATGAAGGGTTCCAACAATTATCTTACAGGATTTACTTCGACAGTTTATGTTAGTTTAGCTAATGAATCTTGCTGGAATTAAATATTTTGCTAATAAGGGGAGAGCCAATTAGGGGTGACAAGTAGAGAAAATCCGATTCCCTTTTGATTTTATTAAGAGACTTGCAAATAATGCAGGGGAAATTGATCAGCTAACATTAATTGTTTTCCGTTTTTGCTCTGTATCAAATAGTTGCTGCTGGTTAGTCTCTCCAAGAAATTAATTTCTCTTGAAAACATTAGCATGGAGAAGGAAGATACAAAGTTGACGAAGCTTGAAATAATGGACAAAGATGACTACCCTGAAGAACTCAAAGAGCAAGGAGCAGCAGCTCTGCTTCTTTCCTGTCTACCATACACAAGGATTAGCTACGAAACTTCTTTGGCTTTGGATAAATTAAAAAGCGATATTCTTGGTGGTGGAAAGAGGAGCCGGAATTCAAGCTCCAGCAGAAAGCGTCCAAGGGTTTTTCCAACTCAAAATCTTGGAGCTGCGGTCAGTAGAAACCACTTTGATGATCAACAAGGTGAATACAACAGTAATGCTGCTGCTGCTGCGAGAAACTTGCCACGAAAGCCACCAATACGAAGATTGGAAGAAACTCTCAAGCTCATTGGCAATTATGAACCCGACGAAGTCCCTTCAATTCCAGGGTTAAATGGGATTATTGGAAAATGCAGCAAGCCTTTCGAAAAACAATTGACGGAGAGTGATTTGAGGGATGATCAAAGCAGGCTGTCAATTAACAAAGCAGATGCACAGAAGTATCTCTACCCTCTGCTGAATGAAGACGAGAATCTTGCTGAAGGAATTAGCGTGACGACTTATGACCATAACGGCAAGGAATTTGAGATGGTGTTCAAGATTTGGGTGTCCAAGATTCATGTCCTTATCGGAGGGTGGAAAGCATTCTTTCATGAGCATCGGTTGAGGAAGGACCAAGATTTTGTTACTCTGTGGATGTTTCGAAGGCTGGATACAAAAAAGCTTTGCTTTGTGATCACCTGGAGGAGTTTGCCAGGAGTGACTACACCAATTAAAAGGGAAAGGGTCAGGATGAATTAGTGCATGGATCAGCTGACTTGCTCGCATGTTGGATTGGTGGATCAATTTTGGTGAATTCCTTAGTTTATCGAGTGTTTTTACTTTTTTAGCTGGTACTTAGCTAGGTATTTGCAGTCGAGACATCATAGTACAAGGTATATTATAGGTGTTTGTTTTTGCGATGTTGAAACCGTATTTCATGATTAATTTAAACACACTCTTAAAAATATCAAAAAATATAACAGGTTTAATTATCTGTTGTTCTTCATCTATTCTCATCCACTTCTGTGTTAATAATGATTCTTGCTGATGGTGTAGCTGATTATTTTATTTCTTAATTATAATCCTTGCAAAACAATATCAACAAAGAAAAACTTGCCAAGCAACGATCTGGGTTACTTGTATGAGAGTTTTACTGGAAAACAAAATGAAAAAAAGTGAGGATATAGTAATTCATTTCTTGTTGCCAAGAAAATCCATCAGTGATAATTTTGGAAAGTAGTGCGTACTCTGCATGACAAAGCTGGTATGTGAGACATCTTTGACCACACAAAGTTGTAAGATTGCAGTCTTTTGGTAGTCGTGAAATCCATGAATCGACCAACGACGGCTGATGCTGTAACAGTCGTGAAAACACGGTCGCCGCACCGTACAGCATCATGGAGAGAGAAGACGAAGATGATTCCACAAAACTGCAAGGCTTTAACAGCCGAAGAACTTGGATGGTCTTAATTTCCATCCTGAAAGAGCCGAGGGAGACAGAAAGAGGTTGAGAATGTGGTCGAATATAAAGAGAGTGATGCCCTGGTGATTAAGGATTTCTTTACCGACAAGTAACAGGAGTTGTACTGATACATGAAATCAGAGTTCTAACATTAGATGACAGTTAAACAAACACAAAAACTAGAGAGTTTTTCAGCTATCCAGAAGAAGTAGAGCTTCCCAGGATCATGATAAGATCATGAATGCCATGCAAAGTCTAAAACGCAACGATAATTCATTCTCCCCCAAGGATTAGTATTTGTATCTGTTAATTTAATGTATTATACAGAAAAGTTCACGAAATCCATATCACATCTTCATTTTTTTTATTCATAATTTTTTTTTGATGTTTAAGGTATTGAAACGAGTAAAATAAAATATTAAAAAAAACTAAATAAATATATAACAACTCTAATTAAAGTTATAACTGAAGTAACGTGATAAAAAATAATTATAAAACCTTTTAAAAAATATATTAGCTTTTTAAACTTGTAACCCGAGTCATTAGAGCTGAATTATTATAAAGTTTTTTTTTTAAAAAAAATTAAATATTAAAGAATGAAATTGATTTTTTTCAATCATATATTTATTTTAAATAACAATTTACAGAATAAAAATCAAAATCACTATTAATATTATTATTAATAAGTGATATCATTACTATTACTATTATCATTATAGCTACTACTATTATTTCTATCATTATTAAAATTACCATTATTGTTATTATTATTACTACCATTGCTATTATTATTATTATTATTACTATTATTATTATTATTTTATTTACATTATCACTATTAATAATAATCATCATCATTATCACTATCAAAATTACAATTACTATCACTATCATAAAAAATTAAACTATTATTGTTACTATTACTATTGACATTAACATCATCATCAATATTATTATTACAATTATTATTATTATTAGTAGTAGTAGTAATAGTACTATTGGTACCACACAGCCACAACAATTTCGACATTGAAAGAGTTTATTATTTTGATTTAAAAAAAACATCTAAAACATTTTTCTTAATTAAGAGAATAATTTATTATAAAACTCAATATACATGCATTTCCCATGTAACATGAGGATTAAATTATATTAAAAATATATATTTACTTTAGACAGATTAATAGAAATATGGAAAAATTCACCTTCACAGTAAAAACGTGATTAAAAAAACAGCATTAATTGTTTTTGTAAGTGCGTATATATAAAACCAAATCTTATATTTTAGTTTAAAAAATTATAATTTATACTGTTTGAGCTTGTGAACTATTAACATTTTATAGGTTTAAATCTTTTATTCTCTCTTTTATAATAATAATAATAATAATAATGTTGAATTTTCTTCTTTCATGTGTTCATAGACACAATTTATTAATCAAAAGAACTGCCTGATGAATTTCTTTTCTCCCATAAATTTAAATTGCAAGAGAATTTTGCTTTAGCAAAAAAAAAAAAAGGAAAATCTTCGAAAAAATAATTGTGGGCTCTATCATGATTGTAAGTTGTAACCAACAACCCGAAATCAAAACAAAAAGAACAGCACTCTTCTCGAAATATGGTTTTCTCATCAAACCCTTTATCACTAAGCGTCCCTGATCCCACCTTCGACGCATGGCTCCGCGACTCCGGCTACCTCGAAATTCTCGACCAACACTCCTCCTCCTCCACCATCACCGCCGACCACACCTCTACCTCAATTATCACGTCAACCACCACCACAGCAACAACCAGTGGCCTATTCATTTCATTCTTTTCCCATATTCTAACACTCCTTTCTCTCTTCACTCTCAACCCCTTCTCTAAACTCACCACCGATGACTTCTCGGGTCCAACCCCATCTTGGACCCGGTCGTTTTTCGCTGACTTTGGGTCCTACTCGTTTCCATCCGGGTCGGACCAGGCTAGGCTCCGGGTTAATGAGAATGTTAAACGTTATGCAAGAAATTATGCCTCCCTTTTCATTCTCTTCTTTGCTTGTACTTTGTAAGAGTTTTCCGTCTATCTTTATGTTCATCTATTTGTATTTTCGTTTGGGATGCTTTCAATTTTTTTTATTTTGTTTGCGGAAAATTTAGAAAGATTGAATTTTTTTTCTGGGTGCGTTTGGTTGCTGAGAAAATTGGAGAGAATCAAAAGAAAGGGGGGAAACGAATTTTGTGTTTTGATGGTGTTATTGTTTTATGTTAGTTTTTGGTGTTTCAAGTATGTAAATGGTGTTGCTTGAAGCCTACTATCCTATTGCTTAAGGTTTATAGGTCTTCTTCGATTATATTAGGACTCATCAGCAAATAATGCTGGGTTTTGAGTATGGACCTATGGTGATTTGTTAAGTTTCTATAGAAATTGGAATATTGTAGAAACTCAATCTTCATTCAGTATGGAAGACAAACATTGAACATGGATCATTCTTGATCTGACCTTTATGCTTTTGTATTTTTAAAAGAATGGCGATAGGGATGCTTGTGGCATAAGTAATTTTCCTATATTGTTATTATTTTTGTGTTTTTAATTTTCTTATCTGGTAATAAACTCTTTGTATGTCATTGGGATTGTAGGTATCAAATGCCACTTGCTCTTATTGGATTGATATCAAGTTTGGCACTTTGGGATGCTTTCAAGTTTTGTAATGATAGGTGGGGATGGGATCGATATCCTGTACTTTGGCAGGTTATGGTCCGGACAGCCCAATGTGGTAAGTGATCAAGTCATTTCCTTTTGTTATCATATACTATTTATCTTTAGTGTAAAAGAGGCCTGCTTTGTAACTAAAACATTGTTGGTACTTACAAGAATATTGGGGATAATATACAATTCAGATAAAAACATGGCCACTGAAATTTTCTTTTGCCTCTTTCACAAGCATTTGTTTTCTGCTAAGAACTGAGCAACGTCCTGCATTTAAGGTAGAATTGGGGATAGTGATGCCCTAACTGAATGATTGTGAAATCAATTAGTTATAGATTGCCCTTCCATTTTAATCCTGTGTTTGCTCCTCTAAACAAATGGTAGAATTGGACATGTTGAAATTATTTAAACATTATGTTTTCTTATTAACTGACTTCCTTTTGCTCATTCCTATTTGACTCTTTTTTCTTACTAAGCTTATGAGTATAGCAAGGCAATTGTGGATGATGAAAATTATTTTCTGGACCTGAAAATTACTAAAGCTTATGAAAATCACTTCACCATATCAACCTGTCATTGCAGTTACTGCAGCTGTTCTGATATATTTAAATGTTCAAATGGCTCTCTTTGGTGCAGTTGGCATTAGTTATACAGGTAAAAATTATATGATGTTTTCCTTTTCTTCTTATTATGTTGAGGAAAACCCTCATGGTCCACCTTTCTCATTCAGTAATATTCCTTGCTCCTCATGTGAGCTGCTATTTCCTCATCCTATTGCAGTTATGGTCTTGCATGCTGCATTTCGAAAGCTGACTTCCACAAAGCAATCTGCTCGCCGTAGATGAATTAGGAGATTTGCAAATTAAGCTGCAAAACAAGAAGCATTAATTTTGATTCTGGTTTGCTGAAATTGGTCGACTGGTTCTGCAGATTGGTATGATATGAAAAGGGGCTATCTCTAATATAGTGGTGAGCAAGTCTTCTGTTTATCATTTTGCAGTCGCCCTTGTCGTGCGAAGTAAGAAATAATGTCATATTGCGGATAGCTGATTCAGTTTTGATCCAACGTACACAGAGGTGTTAATTGCTTTGCTTATCAAGTTGTCACCGATAAAAACACGAGTCAACAAAGATAATTCAAGCTCTGGCATCAGGCGAGCTTGAGTAAAAACCTTTTGTGGTTCATGTTATATTTTGAGCTGTCCATGTGATTTGTTCCGGACTACTTTATTGCTGTCCATTGCCTGGTGTATTTGTAGAACACGTGGGATCCATTTGATGCATGGCTAATTATTTCTGTATCTTTAGGATTTTTCTCCCTTAAAGAAAATGAGATCTTCAGTAATGGAAATTTAAGCTCCCAATTATGTCTTGCAATTGCTTCAATTTTAACTGAAAAGCTTTGGTAATTATGTTCTGTCTATTGCCAAAACTCCTTTCTGCAGAGAGATGTAATCAAGGCATCAGCAACCTCACCTGCAACGTATCCCTAGAGTTAACTTGAGCACCATTGTCCAAAAAAGGCCTTTTGAGTCCGAATGATTGCTGGTTTATTTTAGATTTTGGCCTTCAATGCTGTGGAGTTGACCAATGATTTGGATTTTTTCTGAGTGAATGTCATTCCATTGCCTATAGAAGATGTAATTTTACCAAAAGAGGAAATCGAGCTACGAGAAAAAATCCCGCTGCTACGCAACATGGAGGAATTGCGCGGGTCTGGCAATTGCACTAGAAAATAACAGGAAAGAACACAAGATAACATATAAAAAAATGGACCTTCATCATCATTATACATTAAGTTATTGAATATTTCAAACAAATCCTGAAATTCAAAACTGCCTTGAGGGGGCAAAAAAGAGTTTGTAGCGGAGGTGGACTCTGGTAGTGGAGGATGATATATAGTAGATGGGATGGGCGGTCCTCCCTCTTATCTTCTGTGTTTGCGAGATTGATTTGCGACAGGGTTAGTCTTTCAATCAGGGAGAGGTGGGCGAAGAGGGATCTTTCTGGGTAGAAGGAAATTTTGAGGAAATGGGAGGACATGTGATTTCCAATGAGTGAGGATCTTTCTTGCCGGTTTGTCGGCTTAATATCACCACAATATGCAAGTTATTTCTAATTATGGCTCCTTAAAACATCAGTAAAAAATGAGACTAAAAAAGAGCAATCTAAGCAAGTACAAACATGATTAAAAGACTCAATCCCCATTAGCATCACAATCAAATGCCATCACTTGATCACAAATTCAGTGTTTCATAATATCACTACAATGGCTGGTCATTGACAAATATACTCCTTTTAGAATAGCAACAACCTCGACAAAATTCATGGACAGAGATGATCTCTCAGGAGTGAACTTGATTTAACTGGCATTTACATTATGAATATCTCAAAATTCTTTGACCTCTTAGTCTGGTAACCTCTCTCATCTTCACAAAATCTGATTCCGAGCTCAGATGTAAGGGTTGAAACTTTCCTCTACACCACCCTTATTTTTCTGTCATGAAATTTCAATGGAAAGAGAAACGATTAATAATAGTAGATAAACTCAGTCCACCAAGTAGAGTAACTCATACATCCAGAAATTACTCTGCTGGAGATAAGATGCTCTTAGAAAGGTGTAAAATTGCAACCATAATCACTGCAACTTAAATCATGCCAAAACTATATGACTAAAATCTTAGAAGACCAGAAGTTTTTCTATTTCCATAAAAGCTACATGAAATAAACTATCAGATTAACAAATCTGCCATTAAAGAAACTAGAACGTTACCTAACCTTCCATGAATAAAGTAAACAAGTCAACTTTGAGCAAGAATTTTTTTGACATAAACACATTGAGAGAACACATTTTCATAATCTGTTCTTCTGCATCAAAATTGATAGCACTTGTTTTGCTTATGCACATATACATATCTGTAACAAAAGTTCGGAATTTGAGCAAACCCTTTGGCATTATGCTATATTTTGATTTCAAGATCTAGAGAGAATCAGGAATTCTATCTGGAAGACCAATCAAGTTTTTTTAGGGAGAAGTAGAACATGTATGAAGATATGCATGATGTTAATAGTGATTTATACGTCTGAGATTACCACAGTATTATTATTTCAAGGATTAGCAAAGAGTTACCTTTGGCTCTGGCGGTGCCCTCACTTTTTCTCCTCTTGCAACAACGTTGAGTGAAACTAAACTTGGATTATATGCAATCGCATGGATACCTCCCTTAGTTTGAGTTATTGTACTCTTCTTCACAAGCTTTTTCATTTTTGTGTTGTAGCAGGCTAAGAATTCACCATTGAATGATACCAATATTTCGCCAGTGCTCAAGAAAATTAAGGGTTCATAAAATTTCAAGCGGCCAACGTCAGGATAGAGGTTTTCAATCACATACTGTTGGATCCAAGACTGCTTAACGCCATACTTCTTCATAACCCATATGCCAAATTTATCAACACTGCCAACCTTCTCAGGAACACTCACGCATAGACAATCTTTCAAAACTCCCAACTTTACCCTGACATCATTTCCATCATATGTAGGAGGTAATGGCAATTGCCCAAACTGCTCTTTTCCAAAGTTAAAAGAACAAATAAACTGCAAAAGTTTTTGATCAGGAATCCAGTGGATATAACCATGCACATAAGTATTGAAATCCAGTTTTTCAATGCAAGAATGAGGATTTCCTATTCGTCTCCATCTTTTCGTGCCAATAGTGTATATCTCTGCCCTAGGGTAACCTGGAGCACTTCTATTGGTCTTAAGACAAAAAGTTCGCAACACTTTGTATTCATATTTGTCATTGGTGATGCTAAGTCCAAGACCAAAACTATTGAGATAAAACGGCAGGGGTCTATTCACCTTGATAGTTATATGCTCACGAAAAACTGGATTGCAAACATGAATAACATTGCGGTATTTGCCTTCTGATATGCAAAGCAAACCATGACAAGAATTCACTAACTCAAAATTTGCAGTGGGCAATTCCCTTTCCGGAACAAGCTTCTTTGACCTCTCAACCTTGAAAGTTCTACCATTAACTCCTTCCGCTATCCGAGCTGAAATGATTTCTCTTGATCGGTACGTTTCGGGTAAGGTTCTCACCAACATGCGAGGGTGTGATTCAAACTGAAATTTGGAAAAGTAAGTCTCTGAAATTAAGTGAAGCCAAGTTTTGCAAACCAACCTGCATTGCCCCAGGGCAGGTGACCTCATGGGCAATCTTGATAGTATCTCTTCCAGCAAACAAACCGGGAGGTCAGTGATTTCGTTTTTTGTCACTCTCTTTCTTCTATGATCCATGGAGGCGTAAAGGTTTCTTGTTTAAGGGACAGGGTAAGTGAATGTATAAGGAGAACTTCGTTACAAGAAGAGGGGTCTTGAAAGCTTTGGCAGTTTGCAAGGAAATGAAAGAACAAAGATGAAGTTGTGCAAGATTCAGAGAATGGGGTGCCAGACGCAAGAGAGAGAGTGTATGCCAGATGATATAACTTTCAATTACTTGCTTCAAGTCGATGACCTGAGGAAGTTCGTGGGTTTTTGGAGAGAAATGTATGCGAGATCAATTATGGTGATGCCTGTAGCTTGATGGAAGTAATCGTAGGCAGATTGGGTACATGAGGAAAAGGTGAGATGAAATTGAAGCAGAAGAACGAAAGAAACTGAGAAAGCTATGCGATGAATATGTATGAAAGAAAAGAGGAAGAGAGAGGCTGGGCAATCTTGGTTCGGTTTCTTCAAGAACAGAGTATTTGATTCAAGAAAGTAGTCTCGAACTGACTTTTATTGGTTTGTGAGATGGTGGGCTCCGAATTTGTTGTGAGGGTTTTATATTGAAAACCCCGTTTGCCCTAGCAGTGGCATGGGACTATTTATTCGGAAGAAAGCTCGTGATTTTATCTCGGTCTCAATCTTAAGGTCAAACCACAGAGGATCCCAACAAATATGGCTATGGATTATTATGCACGTGTAAATTAGCATCTTTCTTAAACATACTGAACTCCTTTTCTATGATGCTAACCACATCTATCTTCAGACAAGCAAGAAGCTTCCATCGAGGATGATCATTTTCCTTGCTGTATTTCCAAGGACAGTAGGTGCCTTTGAAAATACGCCATTGCCGTCCATGTTCAGATAAGGTCCGGTGACCTGAAGCTCTGGTGACAAAATGCTCATTGAGATAGTTATTTTCTTCTACAGAAAAACTTATTAGCCTAATTGTCCTAATCATTTTATTCAAGTACAACACACATTGAAATGCCAACAGAAAGATTGTTTTACTTTGTTTTACAATTAAGGCATGAATTGAGCCTTATATCTCTGCTCAACATACACGCAGTTACTGTCCGAATAGATTAATTGCAGGTTAAAATCCCATCACAACTGAAAAACAAGACGGGAAAAAACAATCTAGGATATCGAAATAGAGCTTACCCGCCAAAGGAATCCTTAGTGAAGGAACAGTCCTGATTCGGTTTTAATTTCCAGTATAAACAGAGTGGAAACACATAAAGGAAATGTTTCCATGGTTTTTTATAATGATTAGGAAGAACCCCTGAAAAAATCAAAATATAAGTTATTCACAATTTTCTTCTCAGAAGAGTATTTGTCTACACAAAGTTCTACCAGCTAATAATATTAGGACTGGTTGAGAGTGCGATTGATATTACTTTGATTCTTGTTCAGAAATGTATCAAGCTATTGTCAAACGGGCACTAAACAGGCTATGCACAAGCTTCTCACTATCTTCATTTTGATTCTTTAGAGAAACTTCTCACTGTATTCATTTTGACTCTTTGAAGAGAACATGATGCCTGACATCAGGGTCATATTTCTTAATCTCAAGCTTCTCACTCTTCTTTCCTTTTCTCTTGGCATAGACATATCCAGTTCCCGCTGCTGAGACAAGCCGAATGATTTTGAAGCTATCCTTATTCTTCCTGGCTGCCTTCCTTCTACGCTTCTTTTTCTTCTCTCGGTCACCACCCTTTCTTCTGTTCTGTATCTGCAGGCAGAACGCGAAAGGTTTGAGGTTTAGAGACACTCCAAGCCCTTCCAAAATTTGATTCTCATCACCAAATTAATGATGGCATAAAATCAAAATACAAAAATGCTTTCGATAAGAAAATAAATCTTCTTTTGAAAGAAAAAAAAAGTTTACTATGATACAGAGAGGAAAAATGTACGTAAAGAAGAGCAAGGCCGCTTCTTGAGAACAGGGGAAATAAGAAACTGGAAACAAACTCTATATATTGTCAACGAAAGCACCTGAACAAAACACAAGAAATGGAGCACTATTTTTTATCCCAAATAAGATGCAAAGATAAATGCCTTCCAGAAAAGTTTTGCAATTTTGTCTCACAGAGGATACACCAAAATGTTGGAAAACAAACATGCTGCCACAATATGTCAATATCTTACAATTTCCAAAACCTACAAATGGACTCATAATAAATTACTCCTCCAGCTTTGAGGGAAGATACATGGATGCATGAATAAGTGATTTCGCACCTAACAGTACACATGCATGCACTTATTGATAACACATTTAAGCCTTCTTTCTTGCAACAAATTGTTAAAATGTTATGAAGGACTGCAATTCTACATAGCAAAAACATATATAATTTTAGAGAACACCTTAATGTTTGAGATATATTAGTCAAATAGTATTGAGAGGAGGTAGGATGATATGTAGAATGAGCAAGCAATGATTTCCCGTAAACTTTTCAGAAGTATCCCAAGCCCAAAATTCTCCTATTTATCCTTGAAAAGAGTTAAAGATTAGAATATGGGTAAAGTTGCAAAGGAAATAAAAATTTCAAGAAAAGATTCACTTTGGGATTGTTGAAATTAAAGGTAGGAGAGTGACGAATAGTAGAAAGAGAAAAGAGACAGGGAGAATACACACAAAGAATTCCCCAATCCGGAAATTTTACCAAAATTAAATTCATCGACCATCTCTCCAACCTTATGATGAATTAGAGGAAGTAAAATTACCTCAGAAATGAAATTTATAGGTTCAAATGAGTGTCATAAACACAAACTTTAGAACCCAACCACTTATGTAAGAGGCCATATACATGTCCTCAAGAAGAGAACGTCAAAACCCTTCAGCTACTTAAGTTATTCTTAAGAATTAACTTCCTAGTCCCAGGACCCTTTCAGATTTTGATTGTCTTGGATCCACCTTTTAAACTCAATTCTTTTAGATAACAAAAGATATCTCCCCAATTTTATAAGAGCAGCACCAACTGCAACCTTAAACAAAGATATATAGGGGTAGGGATAACTGAAAAAAGGATCATCAAGGTACCGAGACCATCAACAGAGAACAAAGCCCCTTTCAATCCAGCCAATCTCTTTAAAACCCTTATATCAACTGATCCTAAAGCTTTGAACTCAGAGGAATACCCAAATAGTGAAGGTGGCGCTCTTAGTTGGTGCACCCAACCGAAGCAGTGTTTGATCCATAACATCAGGCTCAAAATATAAGTTGGCTAAACCACTCTTGTGCACGCTAATTTTGAGAGCACAGTCCTCTGAAACATGTTCAGAAAAGATGGCACATTGAAGGAGGGGTATTCCACTTTATCGAAGGTCCATTCAACCATTAAACCATGTTTTATGTTCTCCATTAACCATCATTGAACTGCTGGCTACAAGCATCATCCATCCACTTTCTCCACCTTGTCGAGGAATTCATATTTCACATTTCAAAGGAACAACTTATCGAGAATCTGTCAGTAAAACAGAAGGCATGCTTCTCGGCACAATTAGTCATCAACCATTCACCAAGCCATACCTAGAGGCTTCATATTCCCAGTCATGTGCGCTCTTACATTACTGATAATTAAAACCATCATACAACAACTAAAGTTGCTTCCCCAACTTTTTTCTTTTTTTCACAAGTCCTTTTAGCCACAAAAACTATCTTTTTAAAATGGTACAGACTAAAATAGGAGGAGATAAACATGTGGTGTTTAAGTAAATTTTAGTGAAACTGGCATGAATTTGAAAGAAAGAGGTACCTTTCTCTTCCTAGTATTGGCACCATATCTTCTAGCCATGCAAACAACAGACTGGCGAGTTGGCCTCCCAATAGTGTTTATTGACAGAAAACCTGAGAATTGACAAAAGCCCATTACTTAAGGAAACAAAAGTCTCCCATATGCATTTTCCTCTGTTTGGTACCTAGAAAATGAAAGGCCCCAAGGAAAGGAGTAGAAAAGAAACAAAGATATTTTTTAAAAAAGATTTAGACGATCACAGATCAACAGCCCTTAAATTTGAGGAAACCTAAGTACTTGTTAAATGCAAAAAATAATCAATTTTCTCTATTTGGTCTCAAATAAACGAAGTAAGAACAAGATTAAACTTAAATGTGATTGATAACGAACTTACAAAAACGGAGTTGGGTATTTTGGTTTCCCAAAAAAGCAGCAACCTTTGACATCAAAGACCCAAAATTTTGCTTTCTGGTCAGCAAGAAATGAGTACGCAAATGGGTTATCTTGATTTGCATAGAAAATGAAATTTGTGAGAAAAGGAGGTCATGACCTACCCTTGGAGAAGAGACCATGAGAAAGGAGGTTAGAGAGAGGCCTGAAAGTTGCAAGCTTTGGATGAGAAGAGAGAGAAAGGGTGGTGGTGAGAGATGGGTTCCTTGGCATGCAAGGAAGAGTCAAGCAGTGAATTGCAGTTGTCATCATCATCTTCATCTTCTTTGGCCTGTGTCGCGGGAAATGTTGAGATCACAAATTGAATCACATGGAATTGGCTTTCACTCCTGGGCTTTAGAAGAATCAAACCCGCACTAGAGAAAAGAAGGAAATTGGGTACTAGTTGAATTTAATAAGTGGAAGAGTTACCAAACATAGTTGTTAAACGAGATAGCAGGGTTAACTCAGGTTAAGTTAAGTAATTTAAAAATAAGTCAAAAAAGTCAAAACATTATATTTTAATAAATAAAAAATGTTAGAGGGTATTAGGTTTCATAATTTTTTTAAAAACTTTTGGAAACATGAAATTAAGTAAAAAATATACAAGTAGAAAATATTTAGACCCCACGTGTGCAAATTCTTTTCAAAATGTGAATACGAGCTTGGCTTGATGACCCTACAACACCTTGTTTATTTTATTTATTTGGTTTTTCCCTCTTATTTTGTTTTTTTATTTGATATATTATTTATTTATATTTAAATTAATATCCCCTTTCTCTTATTTATATTTAAACATTGTAACCCCTATCATGTTCCATTGTGGATTCACTTTTTTTTCATTTTGGTTATCAAACTTTTATTTTGGCAACTTTTATTATACCAATGATAGAACTCTATCTTTCTACCTTAGCAATATCACCGAGAACAGAGGTAAAATTGGCCTTTTTTTTTTTCAAGAATGTAAAAATGGTGATTTTAAATGGCAACTGGTCCACCAAAAGTAAGGTTTCCATGGGGCAAATTACCGCAGAAAGATCATTTACTCATTGTTGAACATCACCCACACTAACCTCTTCAACCATCTCCACGCAACATGGCCTTTCACAGCCCATCTACCCAAGCAATGCATTCACCAGTCATCGTCACAAAAACTAGCTTTTCTTGAGCATGTTTTCTGCTAAGAATTGACGAAATATATTGTCATATTTAGGTGACAGAACAAATAGATGTCTATTATATGCACCAAAAGGATCTGTAACAAAAAAAAGACAGCATCATCGTCCAAATACAAAGAAGAATTCCCCCTTTTCTATGCTCCTACTTGATGTGAGGTGAACCAAGGGGTCCTAACTTGCAATTGCTTCTGCAGGAGCAGGAGTATACCAGCCATGGTGAATCTCCACGGCCTTTTTTCTCCGGGCGAGCCTTGACTTTCTGCGTGCGCCGGTGTTTCTATGCAAGGTTCCCACTTTTATAGCCTTATCAATCACCGAGTATGCCTCTGCTATTAGCTTTTCTACAGGAATGACCTCCTCAAATTGTGCTTCAGGTTTCTTTTTCAGATCATCCAGTGCTTCCAAGACCTGCAATAAAAATTAGCATGCTGAGATCCATGAGATTCTCATCACTGCAAAGCAGAAAGGAGAAGGGGAAAGCTTACTAATTTCTGTTTTTCCCATTACTAGTATTCAGTGCACAGAACTTCTAAATTCTCACCGCAGCACAATGCAATTATAATTAGTTATTCAGCTCAATTTCCATTGGTCTCAATTGAATTGACTCCCGATCTCTAATTTAAACAGTAACTGGCCAATTTGCAGACCACCAGATCATCTAAGTCTGCGGTACTAATCATTTATCAAGCAAAGATTCACGCCCAAAGCCCTTTTTGCACCAAAGTCCTGCAACATTGCATAACTACCCACACTGACTCCATACATATGTGATTCTAATATTCCTACACATGCTAAATCTATGGAATGCAGTTCTAGTATTCCTGTCTCATACAAATTAAGAACCCAGTGTGGAGACAGCGTTCACACCAGACACCCAAAATGGCAAGTTCAAAAAATGTATTAAATCCAGTATATACTGGGCTTTGACAAGAAATTTCTACACGAATACAAACAAACTTGGGGGAACTATCAAGTTCTGTGGAAGCTTATTTTTGTGTGTTATCTATCCAAAACTCTAAAATAGCTCTTAGAAATTGTATGTATCACTCGTGAGCTTCTTCTTCGAAGGCTGGTCAAAGACAATGACTCAGTGAGTGTGAGGGATGGTGATTACACAGAAATTTAAGCCACATCTACCAGTCTTTGTTGTAAGCAACAAAGCAAGCCTTGACTGAAACTGGCATCATGCCTTCGAGCTTTTCTCTAATGACATAGGAGCACTTCAGCACATTATATAACATCCAAGAACCACAACATAAGCAGGAATTATTTTGCTGAAGCACAGCAACCTTCCTAAGAATTCTTCACGAGAGGGCATTTCTATGTCTTCCATCCCTCACATGATTAGTCGGATTGCACAACCAAAGACAGTCACCTTGAAATCTCAATAAGAAAATGAAAATAATTTATTCACCTCAATCAATAGTCAATTGCATTAATAATCAGTGAGTTCCTTTGATCCTACTCTGAAACCTTCCATGCCAACGCAAGTGGTTAAAACATTTGGAAATATCTACTGAAAGCAAATTTCTGTAGAAAGAGGGATGTGTGCATATAAAAACTAAATGCACGAGGTCACCAACTACCATCTTAACATATGACAATTGAGGCACAAAACATAGCATTCAGAACACCATATGAGCCCATCGTCTAATGAAAGTTGGGTGAAATTTTCACACGATGAAACTTAAAACTCCTTATATTTTTTTGACTCATAACATGACTCTCTCTCTCTCTCTCTCTGCGGTCGTTTAAACAGCAAATAGCAACCTATTTCTGTCACAGCTCGAAGCTACAGAGCTGATGTAGGAACAAAAACCCAAAGATCCAAACTCCCAGCTGTGTTTTTCCTTTCTTCTTTTTTTCAAAAGCATCTATTATCAGTATTCTTAAAATTAAAACATGTAGAATATAAAAACATGGGACACGAAAGAACGCACAGATATTTCGCGCGCACAGAATTAAGACGCAAAATAAGTAAAAAATCACAAGCACAACACATCAATCTTAATCCATCAATTTAGCAAATGTATACACAATCTTCACATCGCTTCAATTTCGTAACATTCTGGAAACAAACACTTGACCACATAACAATGAAAACATGCCCGTTTCACATGTAAAAATAAAGAAAGCAAAGCCCATGAACGCAAACATAAAAAGAAAAGTGCAATAAAAGGAGGAGAGTTACCTTCTTCATGCGGGTTTTAACTTCAGACTTGCGAGCTTTATTATAAACTCTTCTTTTCTCAGCTTGACGAGTTCTCTTTTCAGCTGAATCAGCTTTTTTGTTTGGAGTTGACTCACAAACAATAGAGAAATTGTGAATTGATCTTTGAGTTGTCCTCATTGACAAACACCCTACAACAACACCCACATCACCATATGGAAAAAAAACTCAAATTCTTAACAGCAAACAAATGGGTCTAAGAAAAGTCTTTCTTTTTTCTTTTATGGATCCCCAAAATAAAAGTTCTAGCATTGTCTAACAAAAATATGAAAGCTTTGAAGATGGGATTGAAAACAAATGCCTATTTTAGGGTCTTGAAAGTGAAATTACCTTTGTTGAAGATACTGTGAGAGAGGGAAGAGGAGAAACTGAGGGAGCTGAAAGTGGAAGTAGAGCATGTTGAGGAATTAATGGAGAGGTTTTTGAATTTGGTAGGGAGGCCTAAGCAAGGAGAGAGAAGAGAAGTGGCCATATTTCACTCCGGGTAGGCTCTGGGTTTTTTGGCTTATGAGTGATGTTGAGGACTGTGAAGTGGATAGGATGGCAAAGCAATACCTTCTCCGTTTTGTTATATCGTTAGTTACGATGCTGTTTGGGTAGCAGTATATTATAAAACTTGGGACGAGGTAAGGATTTCCTAATCATGGTTGTGATTCGTCAATCGTCTAACTACTTTTTTTTTTTGTCTCATAATATATGCCAAATTAATTTTTAGTTATGTCTCGCCCATCATCATTAATAATTTAATTATTTTCTATCTCATTCAACTAATATTTAGCCCTTTAATTTATGTATACATTAAAAACATTCTTAAAAACCAACTTTTGTATTCTTAAAAATTGCTCTTATAATAATTAATTCTCTAATAATTTACCTCTATTTTTTCACTTCTCGTGTCAAATGACTGACGGCGTTTTTGATATTGCAATTAAAATATTTTTTGCTCAATATTTATGTTTTTAAAAAATTATTTTATTATTATTTTTATATTTTTTTTAATATATTTATATTAAAAATAAATTTTAAAAAATAGTAATTTAATAAATTTTTAAATAAAAATTATTTTAAAACATAATATTTACCGCATTATCAACCTCGCACTGAATACATCAAATGCATGCTTTGGAATTGCTGTGCTTTCAAAAGTACATCCTTTAACTACATTTATATATATATAAAAAAATCAATATTTGGTTAACACTTATTTTGCTTTTAAATTAAAGAAAATATTACATAAAGAAAACAAATTTAAACAAAGCAGGTATCCTATTTTTTTTATAAAAAAAAAAAAACAAATCCGCTTAATATAAAAAAGATTTGTTTTCTAATTATAAATAAAGTTTTTCTATCAGTTTTTTATAAAAAAAACAAATACACAAATTCCATAGATACCATTGTTTTATACAACTCTATATTATTGATTTTATTAAAAGTTTTTTTTGTTGAAATAAAATATGGATGTGTTTAAAAATAAATAATATGACACCCTCATATTTTGACAGAGAGGGGCAAAAAGAGAAAAAACCCTCGTTAAACTTAATCGGAGTTCCATCACACCGTTATCTATAGTATATTGACACTTTTAGTACATCTTTGAAAGTGATGTATACTTGTTAACACATCAATAATTTTTTATATCAATATTTTTTATTTATTAAAAAATTAAAGTCATCCTTAACTTTTATGAGAATAACTAAAGCAACCAAGATAAAAAAAAAAAAATCACATGCAAGGAAGCTTTAATTATTATTATTTTATTGTACGGGTAGTTAAGTAACTTAACTTAGGTGTTTTAGTATTATACGAGCTGGTTAGCCCGCGCGTTGCGCCAGGCTTTTTATATATAGCAAACTTATTATTTATGTGGTAAGCAAAGAATTTTTTAGTTGATAAATAGAGAATTGTAAATTTTAAATCATGCTATAATTTTTTTTTATGTATTGAATTAGTTGATTATTGTTATAAGCTTAAATACTCAGATAATAATTCAATTTTGAAATTTAAAAATTATAAGCGATAAAATTTATGAAAGATTAGCGAATTGTAATTTGAGTATTGCAAGACCATAATTGATTAATTGTTTAGTATGTATTAATTGTTTTGATGGTTATTTAATTGGTTGATGTAAATCTGTAATCAATAAAATGAATGAAAGATGTTTTTTTGTTGTCTTGAACTGAATGTGTTGATGGTTAAATATTTTTTAACAGTTACTAAGCATTTAACTGGTTGATAGCAATATTGTAATCGCTGAAATCTATTAAAGATAGATTATTTTTTGTTTGCATTGATCTGGTTGGTTGTTGACATTATTTTACTGGCTTGGAGAATAATTTAGTCACAGTTTGGATTTGAATTGTGTGTTGATTTAATTAACTCATAGATAGCAAAATTGCAATGTTTTGATTATCTGGTGTGTTTTAATTGGATTGATAATTATATAATCAGTTGGTCAAAAAAATATAATAGATTATATTGATTAGAGATTTTTGTTTACTGTAGTCAATTGAGAATTTGTTGGTGGTTGGTTTTGTTGTAATTGTGTGGCCGATCATCTAATTTTTCTTTATTCAGTTGTGTTTACTGGTTATGGAAATATTTTTTGTATCCATTTGTATGGTGAATTATTTGATTGTTTTTTTTTTGTTGTAGTTTATTGATCAATTTGTGAATGTGTTTTCATCGGTTATTTGTAATTGTGTGGCCGATCATCTACTATTATATAACTATATTAAATATATCTCAGAATACTTATATTAATTTTTTATATTGAAAAAATCCTAGGTCATGTTTTCTTTTCCCTATATATATTCTTAGGCGAAAGACTAAAAATATATATACAAAAATTAACACCATTACTGTCAAAACAATAGAAATTATTAAATTATGAAGAGCAAAAAAAATATTAACAAAAGAGTTACTAACAAAAATAATTGTTATTATTATTATTATTATTATTATTATTATTATTATTATTATTGTTATTATTATTATTATTGTTATTATTATTGTTGTTATTGTTATTATTCTTATTGTTATTATTGTTATTATTGTTATTGTTATTATTATTATTGAAATAATTGTTGTTATTATTATTATTATTATTATTATTATTATTATTATTATTGTTATTATTATTGTTATTATTATTATTGTTGTTGTTTTAAGTACACTTATATATACATGGACAAAAGTAGACATTATTCTACAAATAAAAAAAATTAAATTTGTGAATGTGTTTTAATCGGTTATTTGTAATTGTGTGGCCGATCATCTACTATTATATAACTATATTAAATGTATCTCAGAATACTTATATTAATTTTTTATATTAAAAAAATCCTAGGTCACGTTTTCTTTTCCCTATATATATTCTTAGGCGAAAGACTAAAAATATATATATAAAAAATTAACACCATTACTGTCAAAACAATGAAAATTATTAAATTATGAAGAGCAAAAAAAATATTAACAAAAGAGTTACTAACAAAAATAATTGTTATTATTATTATTATTGTTATTATTATTATTATTATTATTGTTATTATTATTGGTATTATTATTGGTATTATTATTGTTTATTATTGTTATTGTTATTATTGTTATTATTATTATTGAAATAATTGTTATTATTATTATTATTATTGTTATTATTAATTATTATTATTATTATTATTATTATTATTATTATTGTCATTATTATTATTGTTGTTGTGTTAAGTACACTTATATATACATGGACAAAAGTAGACATTATTCTACAAATAAAAAAAATTAAATTTGTGAATGTGTTTTAATCGGTTATTTGTAATTGTGTGGCCGATCATCTACTATTATATAACTATATTAAATGTATCTCAGAATACTTATCTTAATTTTTTATATTAAAAAAATCCTAGGTCATATTTTCTTTTCCCTATATATATTCTTAGGCGAAAGACTAAAACTATATATATAAAAACTTAACACCATTACTGTCAAAACAATAGAAATTATTAAATTATGAAGAGCAAAAAAACTATTAACAAAAGAATTACTAACAAAAATAATTGTTATTATTATTATTATTATTATTATTATTATTATTATTATTATTATTATTATTGTTGTTGTTGTTGTTGTTGTTGTTGTTGTTGTTATTATTATTGGTATTATTATTGTTATTATTATTATTGTTATTATTATTATTATTGTTGTTGTTATTATTATTGTTATTATTATTGTGTTAAGTACACTTATATATACATGGACAAAAGTAGATATTATTCTACAAATAAAAAAAATTAAATTTGTTAATGTGTTTTAATCGGTTATTTGTAATTGTGTGGCCGATCATCTACTATTATATAACTATATTAAATGTATATCAGAATACTTATATTAATTTTTTATATTAAAAAAATCCTAGGTCATGTTTTCTTTTCCCTATATATATTCTTAGGCGAAAGACTAAAAATATATATAAAAAAATTAACATCATTACTGTCAAAACAATAGAAATTATTAAATTATGAAGAGCAAAAAAAATATCAACAAAAGAGTTACTAACAAAAATAATTGTTATTATGATTATTATTATTATTATTATTATTATTATTATTATTATTATTATTATTATTATTATTATTATTATTTTTATTATTATTATTATTGGTATTATTATTGTTATTATTATTGTTATTATTGTTATTTTTATTATTGTTATTATTATTATTATTGAAATAATTGTTGTTATTATTATTATTATTATTATTAATTATTTGAAATGAGGGACAAAATTGAAAACAATATAACCTGCTGCACTAAACAAATTAAGGGATCTAATAGAAAACCGAAAAATTAAAAGAAGAAGGACTGACATGCAAATTGCATATATATCAATTTGAATGTAAGGACGAAATTGAAAGAATTCGAAACTTTGATTACAGAAATCAAACAAAAGCCAAGGGACTGAAATGCATGCACAATAACTCGGGGGACTGAAATTGATCACGACGCTGAGGAGAGAGAAAAGAGGACATAAACGTTCAACCGACTATTTGAGCCTACACGTCCATATTTGAACCGCACGCGCCACTCCATATGATTCAGGGAAGAGTTGCGAATCGTATTGACCGGCGACGAAAAAATATTCACCGCCTTATGAAGCCGCACACGCCTCCTGAATCAACCGGAGTCACGAAACGCGCCGACGCGCCCGTACAGCATGCTGACAACGCTGACGCAAGGGCACAATAACGTCGTGGTCAATTACTAAACCACCCCTGAGCCAAATTGATAGATTTTATCGTTTCGGGGGCTACGAACGTAATTACACATTTTCAAAAATATTAAAAAAAAAAAGAGTTCCGGCGGGCCGGACCGGTCCGTACGGGGTCAATTACGCTCGTGCCCCTCAGCGTAAACCGTGTTTTTGTCTTATTATCATGGACGAAATCGGTAAAACACTGTTCATAAGCGGGGGGAAAAAAGGTGGACGTGCACCTGCGACGCACGGAGGACAAAGCTCGCGTCCACAGTGCGGATGAGTGTAGGTGAACAGTGTTCACTATTCATTTCTTCATTCTGTTTTAGTTATTTGTTAATAAAATTAAATACAAGAAAATGTCCTTTTGACACCAATTTTATAAAAATTGATTTTAAGGATAATAAAGTTATTTTACTTTGTATAGCATGCATAAAAAAATTGATTTGTCCCTTGTAAATATAGTAATGTCAAATCTACCCTTGTGAAATGAAAAAAATATACCCCAAAAGCTATTTAATTGAGTGGTTTTGGGAGGAGCAAATGGGAAAAAGGATTATGGATCATCCATAGTATTTTTTCCATGCATTTTATTATTTTTATAATGAATGGCATGACATGCCATGGAAATATCTAATTGTCATGAAAATAGATTTGGAAAAGTGTCAACTTGTATTTGTGTATTGAAAGTGTAATTTTTATTACATATCCCCAACCCGTACTTCTTTGCCTAACGTCGGATGATTTTATAAAAAAAATCTTCGCTCCCTTAAAAAAAAACCCACTTCAAAAATATATTTTGAGAATTCTTTTCAAGTCAATAGCTTCTTAGACCAATTTTGCATATGCACCTACGCACAACACCTCATTGATTGTTAGTTCCTTTTTATTTATATTCTTTCCCACCAAAACTCACAATTCAGATACTTGATGACATCACAATGGTATCATTGATTTGCAATTATAGATACCATGCCATACTTAACATTGTATAAGCCATTAGCCATAAGCCTCATGAAATGCACGGTAAAAAGAGCAATTCTGTCCTATAGTTTGGTGTCAACCTTAGATGTGAAACCATATGAAAGCGGCACGTAGTTCATGACATATGGGAAAGGGTAGTCTGCTAAAAACCTCGTTATATCTCATCTTGCCCATGCGAGTTAGAATCTCTCAGCTGTCCTTACCATGGGTTGTGCTTCACGGTAAATCTTGTCTGCAAGATATGGACCTCGACTAACAGCTTCCTGCAACTGTAATCAGATCAATGAAAAGCAGCAGGTTAGAAAGAGGCGGCTCAGCAAATTTCAAAAGTCAGTTTTGGAGAACAGATATGTCTGATGATATAACTAGTTCTTAAGAATGTACAGAGCACCTGGTTGAAGCTCTCCACAAAGAAACAATTAACAAGAAGATAAAGAAGCAAAAGGAACTGTGAATTACTATCAATCTCACCTTGGCAGCGATTGGAGCGAGAGCAGGATTGCCAGTAAGTTTACTGGAGGACATGAAAGCTCTGTGGATTGCTACGCAGCATTTATATCTAGCTTCCATACCTGAAATTTTCCATTAAATAGATTTTAAAAAGCAATAACTCTTGTAGACTACAAGTACAAAGTAAACTAAATGAGGAGGAAAAGGCACAATAACAAAACCAAATTCTACATTCTCAGATAAAATAATCCAGGATAAGACATCTTATTACAGAAGGCAAGCAAGAGTCAATTGAATGCTCGTGTTTTTTGTTTCTGTTGAGGCATGCATGGAGATGAATAATCAACGAAGTTCTATGCTCTTTAAGCTCCACTCTTGAAGAGTGCCCTCCAATTAAAAAAGCTTTTTCGGTGAGGAAATTGAAGAGCTAAAAATAAATTGAGAAAGGAAAGGAGTAACAAGAATGTGTATACAAAGAACACAATGATAACTGTAACTGAAGCTATGTCTGCTCCCATTAGAGAAAGTCAAGCACAAACATAATAGCAAATACCAGTTTTATACATGTAATGCGATCATTGCAACAACAACAAAAATCCATGATAGTTTTAAGCATGAGCATGCAATCATTTCAAATTAAAACAAAGAATAAGAGACAATATAAACCTATTTTTGTTGTTTCCTTATGTGGATCAGTCACTATATTTATTATCTCTTGCTTTGAGCAAATTTCCATCAGGCACCATGACCGAGCCACCAACCCAGTTAACACTCGGTAAGCCTGAAAATAATCACACAAGGATGTCATATTACATAGCATTGAAATGCACTTGTAAGCACTAAGATACAGCTAGACTCAAATAATGTTAGTTCGACTCAACCTAAGGCTGGATCTTTTGAAAAGCATACTTTGACATGCTTGAAACTGCCTTTTCCAGATGTTTATTACTTTAACTATGAATCAGGTTTGTAAAGAGGAGAAAAAAAAAGATGCGAAATCACAACTTAAGAAAAAGGGCTTAAGAGAACCACTCAACTTTACTTATAATAATTTAAGAGGTCTTTAAAATTTCATGCGGTGCACAGGTAAATGAAAAACAAATATTATGGAGATAAATTCTTACTGCCAGTCGAACTTCTGAATCTTGTCGAAGAACTGATAGGAAAAGTCCCTGCCAATTGAACCAGCTTAATTTCAATTATGAAAAATTGAAAGGTGCATTCAACGAGAAGAGAAAAAAATATTCTCCCCTAGCTGAAACAAAAAATGCAGGCCAACCTTACACAGGACCCATAATATGGCAACCTGCTTGTTGCTGGAGCTTATGTGATGTACTATTTACTTAAAGTCACTTGTAGCAATGTGAATCACAGAACTATAGGAAAAACAAGACCATGCTGCAAAAGAACAGGCCAAGAATCAAGAAATTATATCAAAGAAATGCTCACTGATGGTGTCAGCTTTGAGCTCTTGGATGCTGCTTCATAGATCAAGCACCGGAGGCTTTCTTCTGCTTCACTATTCAGTATTATGTTGCTACCAGATCGAGTTTCACCTGAGATGTTTGCAAGAGAGTGCAATGAAGCCTGCATTTAACATTAAAAAACCATCTCAGATATATAAAAGAACATATAAAACGTTGTGTATGATATTTCTTTTTTCTGAATTCTCTTCATAGAAGACCACTCACTACATTTTCATAGCGAGAAGACTTGCAAGCTAAAAACACTTGCTTTTACTTGGGATGAAGTTGCAGAGCTGGAGTATGGATAAAGGATAAATGCAATACTAATTCCCTCAATAAGGAGAAAGTTTGAATATAGTTCAAAGAACTCAGTTACTTCTAAAGCATGCTAATTGGATATAAGCTCATAGATGCAAATGCAGAAGAATATACAGAGACTGAGAAGAGATGTTAAGCAGCGTGGTAAAATTTTGCACATCCATATTGGATATCTTTTTAACTCACATGCATCTCCAATGCGTTTAATATATTTGATTATGTGATGTACTTTCAGAGATCTAACAGTACTTCTCTGAGGCTACTGATACATATAAAAGAAGGCTCTCATACTGGAGACAGCATACTTCAGATAAGCGTAGGAAGTCAATGAGGAATTCTTTTAGAGCTTCAGGAATGATTAATGCCATATCACTTGATCTACAAAATAGGACACTTGCAACAGATTATCATATGTTATGTTTACATCCTGTATGTATCAAATTAATGCTGGACTCTCAGACAGATACTGTAGGGTAGAATAGAATGATTTAAGGTGCATCAATTGAGTGTCATAGTTGCATCATTTCTGCAGTCAATATTTTTCTAAGGTGAATTTTACTAGTGCACTATGCCTTCATATGCTACCAGCTAGACTTGTATGCATATTTCTATCAACCCTTTTTTTAGTTAAAAATATTGACTAAAGGGGAAGCTTCCCATGGTTTATCACGTTCCAACAAATGCAGAAGATAGAATAGAATGATCTGAATCACTCACCAATTGTTTGCCACGTGCATGTTTATCAAAGGCTGCATCAATAACATGTCTAGCAGGAGGAGGTGAAATTGTGAGTAGCAATGTTGCTCCTTGGTTTGCTAAGAGCATACGAAACAAATAGACAACTTTCAGTTTAATCAGAGATAACAGGTGAAAAGAGTTCAGGAATTTCGCAAGCAGATTAAAGTGAGAACTTGTAAATCATTATAAGATAGAACAGATAAAGCAACACCTAATGATGTATTTTAAACTCTATGCAATGTAGATTTGAGCATAATTGTTGCCTCCAAAAAAACAGTTACACAGACATCTCATCTAGTCCATGAAATTCTACATTGAGAGCATACATTATTTTGACAAAAATAACAAAAAGAAGTAAACAGATTTATCAATAAACATCAAAGAAATCGATATGACACTGCTTTAAGATTCCATTAAGTTCAAAGTGGCCCCATTTCAAACAAATCAAAAGTCTCAAACATGCTATTATTGATGCAGTAACTGAGAGCTCCACCAAAACCATGTTAACAAATATAAAGACTTAATGTCAATGTACATCCATAAAAAAAACACCATCGATGAACTGAAGCTGCTTCAAGTTATGGCAACCATATCACTTGCTTACAGCAATTTGTCATGTACTTAGTACTTACATGATCCTATTTGGCCCAATGCTTCAAGAGCAGATTCACATTCATTCAAATCTTGACTCTCTAACTGAAGTCTTCCATCAATCACTGATATAATGGTTTTAACACCTGAATCTGAAAGGAAAACAGTACATTTAGAAACCACTTCTCGATATGAAGATAAAATTACATAGTTGTTACATGACTCAGAAAATGCACATCTCACAGTTGTGCAAGATGCATTGTGCCTTGTTTATAAACCAGTTGCACTCAATGTGAACAGAAATAAAATGAATCACTGTTGGTGAACTGAAATGCAATTTCTTCAAATAATTTTCCTTATGAAAATCTATAAGCTCAAGAACTCCAGGGTAAGTCTTACTAGATTCATCAATGAACATGTTTATGTTGTCATTAGAGAGAAGTCTTCCACTTATCATCATTGCTCTTGATCTTAATATATCTTCTTTTGACATGTTGCTTCAAAATAAAGGGGTAGAAACAACAGTACATAAGAAGAGGAAAATAATATCAAAAGCAGTGAGGATCTAAATCTGTGGAAATAGTCAAAGACAATATTACTTAAAACAACTACCTGATTGTAGAAGAAAGCAGCTGGACAAGAGTGGTCTTTGATAAGAATTCTGTGCCATGCTGGACTTCTGCTAACTTCATTCACTCACCATGCATAAAAAGGAAAGAACAAAATGCACATGAGATAACAAATAAGGGAAAACAGAAAAAAAAAACCAGGCCAGAATGTAAAATATTATTCAGGGAAACAGTATCATTCAGAAGTATTGCCTGAATTTTGCTTGATATGAGATCACATATACCTCCTCTAAGCAGCCAGGGTGTCTTAAGCCATGTGAGCCATGATTTGTCCATTACATGGCTTTACCATGATACATGGCACATGGTTTCTTAGGACACAGTTAATATTCTCATGTTTTTTTATATATGTATATATAATTATGATGATCTATCATTAGATTATTATGCTCTATCATATTGAAATACATATTGCTGGTGATCTTAAACATTTTCTGAGTTCCCTTGATTGCATCCAAAAGAAACATTTTATTAGGATCACAGCTTCCTATTTCTTCTTCGGTCTTTGGGGAGCATGGGTTCTTTGTCCATTAGAAAAGGAAGCTTGTCACAATTCAATCCTTCTCATTGGTTCAAGCATTTCAGAAATCCTTCTTATTAGCAAACAAGGTGGCATCTCCATTGAAAGAGGACAACCTCAGTATCTCTTCCTCCTTCAAAACTGAACTCATATCTAAGGTTCTGTTACATTTGAAGGAGCATCTCCAAATTCTTCCATCTCCTAGTAAACTCACTCTAATTTTTCCAGTAACTAAATACCTAGATTTTAACCATTATCCCATCCCTAAACCTTGTTTCTACCCACTTTTCACAGCCTCCATGTATTTTTCAACTCAAATGCTTAACTTCCTTTGATCTCCAATACCAAAAGCTCAGTTTGTACCTTAGAATTGCCTCTCTCTTCCCTGAGCCTGCTCTTGTCTGCAAACCAATCTAACGTCGTTGTATCAATGAAACTCTATAATCCATGCTACTAAAGAAAATTTGTAGCACTTTCCACAGCCTCCGTGTATTTTTCAACTCAAATGCTTAACTTCCTTTGATCTCCAATACCAAAAGCCCAGTTTGTACCTAGAATTGCCTCACTCTTCCCTGAGCCTGCTCTTGTCTGCAAACCAATCTAATGTCGTTGTATCCATGAAACTCTATAACCCATGCCACTAAAGAAAATTTGTAGTTTTCACCTTGTGTGTGAATTTCAAGGAGTGGTTTGTTTGACACTTACTGGTAAAATTATGAACAAAGATGAACCCAATCAACCACCAAGAAACTGATTGACACGGCCTTAAAAACAAGTTCAACAAAAGGTGAAAGGGCAGCTAGGAAAAACTATAGGGTAAGCAAATCCTCTTTCTTATGTTCTGCTTGTTTTGGGTCACATTTTCTGTGGTATTTTGCATACTGAAACTCCAATGACAAGCTAATTTGAAGAATGCTTGCTTTGGTCTTTCAATATTGCCATGCATATAAGGACAATGATTGGGGGGGGTAGGATTGAAAGGATAGATGATTTAAAAGGCAGTTAAGAAGGAAAAGAGAGATCAAGTAAAAAGTAGATAAGCAACACCAACCTCGGATAAGAGCTCCAGAACACTTAAAGATACTAGAGTATCATCTGTATTTCTGATTTCTGCCTCCAATAAACTCAGCAGATTTGAGTTGTAAACTGCTGATGCCACATCTCTAGAAACAGAGAATAATTTCACAATCAAAGATAATACCCGGACACGTCCCTGAAAGAAATTTTTGCCATGTATAACAAGTTAGCCAAAAACTGACTTATAAAGAACATGTGTGATCTAAACCAGCTTAGCAAATGTATTGTAATATGGAAGATGGGACTGTAAAATCAAGAATAGATATCATGAAGAAAGACATCAGTTTTAAGAAATCCACTCTCCAACAAGCATACCAGTGATGAACATCGAGCTGATAAGTTTCCTAGATGCATATCATCGCTGTTATTTGCAGGGAAGATGATTTCCTGCATACATTTTGCAAACATGCAAATAAATAAAATAATAATTAACTTGATTTCCAGACTAGTGGCACACTGATCAGTCTTTACCATGCCTTTTTGAGAGCCAGCTAATTTCTCAATTGCCTCCGTTGATGCAGTTGCCACTTGTTCATTTCTGCAGAAGTAGAAATACATTTCACAGGTAGCATCACATCAACAGTAGGTTTCAGACAGCATGACCTCGGTATAAGCTTTGAATTTATGTAATACAGACACCCATCAACATTACAATGGGAGGAAATAAAGCCTTTTAAGGAGACGAGCTATGCGAAGTGGTCACAACATATGTAGCCCCTAAATCATATATTAGGTTTATTGAGTTAGACAGCCAATTATAAGCTGTTATTAACATGTTGACGCCAGATGAAACAAGTGGCTGTGTTAGCCTATTGGTAGTTTGAGAAATTTAGACAACATGGAGGAACATCAAACATCTAACCAGCATAGAAACCAGTCTTAGTGTATCAACATCTTTGAAGGAAATTAATCCATCAAGAGTCAAGATAGACTGCATATTTCCCCTTGACACAGGTGTGTCAAAATCAATATGATTTTTCTAATGTTTTCAAATATAAAATAAAGCAAATAATATTTTGCTTCTTACCCATTGATAAGACAATCAAGCAGAAGTGGATAAACGCCATTGTCAATAATCAGCTGCGCAGCTGATATGGTCTTTTCATCAATATTCTCCAAAAGACAAGAGACCTGCCAATAACATTTGACCTGGCAAATTATTATCAAAATTGAAAATATAACAAATTTCAAGTATTTAAATATATCCATACCGTTTTGCAAGCTAAACACCTCGCTAATTGAGAATCCGCCGTCAGACCTACTTGCACAAAAGGCTGAAATGAAAACACAAAACAACCACAAAAAAAATGAAAAAAAAGTCCTTTATTACTTCAATTAATAATAACAATAATAATAACAGCAGCAGTTAATAATAATAACAATAATAATAATAGCAGCAGCAGGAGCAGCAAAACACCCATATTACATACCATATAGAGTGGAATAAACGATGCACCATACTTAGTTTTAAAGATTCTTTCTAAACAAGCCACTAAAGTAGCTTCTAATCCAGGCACTTCTGATTTTGTTTGAAGAGCACTGCAATTTCAATTAAATTAATGAATACAACCTAATTTAGAAAAAAAAGCATATTTTTTCTTAAAGAAAAAAAAAAACATACGTGAATAATAAATAATTATCTATAAGATTAACGGCAACTTACTTGATGATGACTGGAAGCGGAAAAAGATCGAGAAACTCCTTGGCTGCGACGTCATTTGGAACCCCTGGAGTTTTTTCAAAGACAGCAGGTGTTAAAAATAAGCTAAAACTGAGAAAATAAAATAAGAAATAAAAAAGGGTGAGTAACCTGGATAGTTAACATAATCAGAGGCTGATTGGAGTAACTGTGAAGGATTTTCAACTGAGAACTCTTCCCCGTCCATCACAGATGTTTTCTTTTGCTTTGCTTGCAGTGAAGAAGACGACGACGAGAAGGAAATTGAGAGAGAGAGAGAGCTTTTTAAGTGGCACGTGGATATTTCATTTGCTTCGTGTCGGGTTGAGATTTGAGAACCCGAATACCCGGGATAAGGTTGCCAAGTGATAACAAGCAGCGCGTCTTTTGAATAAAGGATTGTCTTTCTCGGTCCTTCGCTAGTAAATAATGAGTTGTTTTTTAAAATGTTTTTTGTTTATAAATATATTAAAATAATATTTTTTTTTATTTTTTTAAATATATTTTTGACATCATCACATTAAAATAATCTAAAAACATTAAATTTTTTTAATTTAAAATAAAAAAAAATCAATTTTTTTTATAAGCATTTTCCGATCGCAATGCCAATCAGCTCATCTTTTGCTAATATTATATCTCATTGTGTCCCTGAATAACAAAGCTTTATTCATATCTACCCTCTGTACATTGACGGTGTTCAAAATCAACGACCGAATCATATCAAGATATATGAACTTTAATAAAAAAAAAATCCCCGGAAAAACATCTAATAGTTCAAGCACACTGTCGCGATATTATTCATTAACACCATTAACACATGAAGACAAACAGATGGATAATATTATATAAAGAATTTATTGTGTAGATACATAGCCAGGTGTCGACTTTTTATACGTTGACGGCTAGTTTTTTTTTCTGTAAAAAATAATATTCAAGCGTTGTAAATATATTTTAAATATAGATAAAATATTTTATTTTGATAATAGAACAATAATAAATGAACATAATTAAAAACAAACGATCAGATAACCTGGAAAAAAAATCAAAACAGGATAATTGATATAGTTTAGTTCTCAACTCATTAAATGCAAAACAATAAAATGGGGTAAAAAAAAAGTACAAAAATAATTAGGTCATTTCAACTCCAGGTAGCATTATAAACTAGTAACCTTTATAATTAGGATTAAGTCAACTCAGGTAATCTCGTTAAGCTTATAGCCCAATTCTTAAAATTAAAATAACTCGATGAAGAAAAAAAACTATTAAAAATATCAATGCACATTTGAAAAAAAACAATGTTAAATGATGAAAGCAAAAAAAGCGTGAAATATATGTTAGCTCCAGTTAACTTTTTAAATTTGTGACTCAAACTATTAGACTACAGACATTTTATCAAGAAAAGTCATCAAGCATAGTTACAAATCAATCAAATATGAAACCATGAATGTTTTTCAAATAATTTTTAAATTTTAATTAACACCCCTCAATTATTATTTTTATTTTATTTTTAACATTTTTTGAATAGCGTTTTTTTTTTATTATATTGGATTTGTATAGTTTTTCCAGAGGTTAATATGATTCATCTATAGTTTTTGTATATTTTATATAGATTATATTTTATTATAATATTTTTAATACGTGCAATCTTTGATAGTATTTTTTTTACTTTTATTTATTTCAATAAATTTCATGTGTGTTAATATCTATTACAAATTGATTTGCATAAACAAAATCATTAGACTCAATCAGGTTAATGACTATCTTTATCTACATTGATATATTAATTTTTCCATTTATATTTTTATTACCATTGATTATTTTTTCATTTATTTATATAATGATTTCAGATTTTTTTAATTGGATGCGCATAACTTTTTTTATTTACATTTTTTATTTTTTTTTTATGTAAGGAACTACATTGAAAAATCCAGCATGTTCACGTTTTTTTTATCATGTAATGATATTTTCAACTTTATACTTATTTTTATGATTTTTTTTCTCCCTTAATTCTTTTATTAAATTTAAAAAAAAAAACAATTACTCTTTTAATCAAGTTGATAGTGTATTTTTTTTGTCCTCATTGATTTTATATATATATGTTTTTTATTCCGCTATCTTTATTTATTTTTCAATATTATTTAAATAAATTCAATTTATTTAATTGATCAAGACTAAAACACACTTGTAACATCAAAGTATTTTATTAAAATAATAATAATACAGATCCACAGTATCAATTAGTCAATTTCTTGCATTGCGGATAAAATAATTTTGCATTCGAATATTCATGTATAATAAATTATTTAGTGATTTTATTTTATTTTTTTCTACTTACATACGTGGCAAAAGGATTCTGTTTTTTGTATTAATTTTTTAATAAATGAAAAAATATTATTGGTTAAACTTTACATATATCAACACATAAATTTATCCATATTTCTTAACCATTTAACCCATTTAGAATTTCATCTATTTAAGTTTTTTTAATCCAATTTCGCACCTTCATGAATTGCTCCCTCGTTGTTTAGTGCTTCTTTTAAAAAAAAAAATTTATTATTGTTGCCTATTTCTTTATTATTTAATTCAAATAAAAACAACTTATTATATAAATTTATCTTATTTCTTTGAAATACACTTGCGATATCTAATTATGACTCCAACTACATTGTGCGCTGAATTAAATTCTTTTTAAATAAAATAAAATATTTAAATGGTGTTAACGTTTTATTATAGCAGAAAAAAATAATGTGAAGGATTACTAGATATAACTTGATTGACTTTCCAAGTCCAAAATAGTTTAAATAAAAAAAAAAATTCAAGATGATATTTTTTAATATTAAAATAACAACTATTTAATTGACTTGGGTCAACCTAAGTTAACATGTGAAATCCATAATTTAAGTTATGAGACTATGATAACCTTATAAAAAACAAAATAAATTAAATTATGAAATCAACTCAAAGTTGAAGTATGAAATTGGAAAAAAAAAGGTTAAAAAAATATGTAAAAAAGAGACTCAAGTTAACCTGTCAAACTCGTGACCCGGGTCATAAGATCGAGATCATTATCTAGAAAACATATCAAAAAAAAATTATAAATTTTAATACCATATCAACCTAATGTTGAATAATAATATTACAGAAAAAAGAGCATAAAAAAATAATTTGAGTCATTCGCCAAACTCGAGATCTAAGTCATCAAACTAAGAGATAACCCTATATAAAAAAATTAAATAAAAGATGACCTAATTTAAATCAAATTAATTTTCTAAATTCATGACTTTGGTCATGAGACTGTGATAAACTTTATAAAAAATAAATCAAAATAAAATTATAAAGCTCAATCCTCAATTCTTTGTGTTAGATATAATGTTAAATGATGAAATTTGTAAAAACATATGACACAAAATATAAGTTAAGTCAACCTTGGTCAACATGTTAAGCATTATTTCTTGATCATAAGATTGGTATACCTTATCAAAAAATAAACTAAAATAAATCATGAAGTCTAATTCACAATCAAATATAATAATATATGATAGAGTTGAGAAAAAAGTCTATTAAAAAAATGAGTCAACTGGGTTAACTCATAAAACCTGTGACTTGGGTCATGAGATGAAGACAATACAATAAAAATAAAATTCAGTTTTGAAAGATTTGTGACCCGAGTCATGAGACAAAAATAATCTCTTAGAAAAAAACTCAATTAACTAGGGTTAAAATACCAAAACTCATAACCTTGATGGTAAGACAAGGATGTCCCCATGAAAAGCAAATCAAAATCCATTATGAGGCTCAATTCTCAATTGACATGATGGCGAGTGATGAAATAAGAAAAAAAAACAAATAAAAAATGGACACAAAAAAGCCCCGAGTAAATCTGTTAAACACTATTTTTAGATTATGAGATTGAAATAACATAATAAAAAAAGTAAATCATGAAGTTTAATTCCTAATCGATACAATATTAAAAATGAAATTGGAAAAAAAGTTAATTAAAAAAAAACTAAACCAATTAGGTTAACTTATCAAACTAACGATCCATATTATGAGAGTGTGATAACTCAATAAAAATAAATATATTTTAAAGGATGAGATTAAAAAAAATTGATTGAAAAGAAAAGGAAAATGAATGGTGCTTTTATGAGGAGGTACAATAAGGAAAAAAAAACCTTTCTTTTTTAGTTTATAGTTAACAAAACAAACAAAGGGTATTTACTATTTATTAAATTAAAAAAAAAAACGTGATAATCATTCACTGTAGCTCAAATAATATATATATATATATATATATATATATATATATATATATATATATATATATATATTTTATTTTTTTTTTGCTTCATTAGCTGTGGACACCTTTTTCTTAAAAATCATTTATTTAATCAAACATAATATATTATGAATCTCTAAATTTTCTAACTACCAGCTTCACTTAAAACATTTGTTTTCATGTAAAAAAATAAAATCGACGTGGCCCCTGCTATCTAGTTATCTGCGATGTCTGCCCCGCACAAAAACATTAAGGTCGGGTTAGAATATCATTCATTATAGATTTATTTACTACGCCGTTTCGCTTGGGCTTAAGGGCCATTCAAACTTGAACCTCAAGCGAGCTCCATCTTGCCCATAAAACCAGCTTGAATGAAATTACAGGCACAACCCGAACCCTCCATTTCCAATAAAATAATTTTTTTTTCTTAAAAAATATTATTTTTAACATAATCTAAAAATATTTTTTTTAGTTTAAATTAAAATAAAAATACAATTTTTTCGAGAAATATTTTTGAAACGTTACACAGCCCAAAATGTTATGCCACTGAAAACCTCGCCCATCATGAACAGATCGTGTGCCCATTTTCTACCTCAATATACAAAAAAGATGCTCACCATCCTCATCATTACAATCCACACCCCATCCAGACTTCTTATGCACTTCATTGGTCCCAACCAGATTTCTCCCTCGATCGCAGCTACGCAGCGTTTGTAACTTTGTGTGTGACATTGCAGCCATAGCTGTCTTCAAAGTTCAAACACAATCTTGGCCTAGGAGGGAAGGAACTTATTTTCTTTTTCTGTGTCCGGGTTCGAATCTTTCTATACATGTTTGTCATTTTTTCTCTGGTTTGCAGGGTGTTTTAACGAGTTCAAAGATTAGTTGTGGTGTATGCAAGCTTATCTAGAAACCCAATTAAAAGAAAAAAAAGGTTCAAACACAATATTGACTTGGTGTCGTTTTGGCTTGTTCAATCTGTGAAGGACGTCATGAGTAGCGTATATATATGTGGAGAACAGATCATTCTGCAGGTAGCAGTCTAGTGCATCTCTCTCAGGGCCAAACACGCGCGAATGTTTTCTATTACAGAAACTGCAAGCTTTGGTGGCCGGAAAACAAGTTTTCAGCAGCACGTCCTTACGCTGAGCACTTTCCACGAGTACTGAAAAACCTTTACAAGCACTCTATATTGGTTACAAAGTGCAGGCGAGACCAGCACGGGAAAGATATTGATCGCCAATTTGACTGGAAGAAACTCTGTAAGAAAAATATGTAGTTGCTCCTGCTCAGTTTGACTTGCTACTTCACACATCGCTACCCCACTAGTCTCTTGCGATGGGAATGCTACAGGCTGGAAAGATTCAGTCAGATGGCAGAGACTATTATGCACAGCTAGCTGTTGTTGGTCGTAATAGTTGTTAACAATCTAAAATATTCGTGCATTTCATATATATATATATGTATGTATATATATAGGTCCTATAATGAAAAATACTTTCAAAATCTCGCGCATTGTTCTAAGTAGTAATGAAAATCTCCATCTTCCACAGGGATCCTATCTGCTTACTGCTTCCCTGTGCTGCTGCTAGTATTGCGATATGGAACAATAAAGTGGTAAATGATTGCAGTGACAGATTGGAGTTTATCAGAACAACTTCAATTGGCCTCTCCTTCTCTCTTTCCTTCTGAATCTTCTTGCAACACAGGACAGCAGAGTAGAAGAGCAGGCACGCCAGCAATATATAACTTGTTAGCTAGAGGAAGTACCACTTACTAAAATCGACTGATCAGGGATAAAGATAAAAAAAATCTATTTTTTTTGTAAAATATTTTTTAAATGCAGTGAAAAAACAGCCTAAATGCTAACGATGCAGTAGGGTAGCCTGGTCCCTTGCCTACTCTTCGTGTAATGCTGACACAGAATGGGAACGATGTCAAGGGTGCATTAAATGTGTCCCTTGTACAAGTAGGGATGGGCCATCCGTATTCTCCAAGTCCCTTCCCAGACCAGGGCCATGTGTGCAAGTGGAGCTCCCAAGTACGAAAAAACACCCCACCAATCACCACCAAACTCAAGTACCCATTTAATGTTGATTTTTTTATGTGGGATTTTCTAGGTTTTTTTTTATTTAAATGGACTGATTATTTATTTATTTAATTTTGTGAGTTTATAATTTGTTTCCAATGATGTGTTTATGTTAAATTGATGTTTTAGCGTGATGATGTAAGTGTCAAGTGTATTAAGATTAGAGGTAGAGATTTGCGAAAAAGTGGAAGTCATTAAATCATTTTCACTATTTTTATTTTACTTTCTTGAATTAAAAAGAGTCCACTTGTAAAATAAAATTTTAAAAATAAAAAAATATTTCTATTATCATAATCTAAATTGGGTTCTAAGTTATAGATTTATCTAACATGGTAACTATGCATCCTCAAGAAACAATTATTGAAATAATAAATAAATAAAAAGTAATTAGCTCAATTAATGTCCCTTCCTCTTTCATTCATCGCAAGAAAATAGCAGTAGAATCTGGCGCTATGTAGTAATGGTTTTTCTTCATCGATCAGTCAGCAAGTTTCCGATTTACCCAGAAAACATGCCATAGTTTTTCCAATTAGCGACCTAATATTAACTTAATATTTATTTATCTACATATAAATTCCTGCTATATATATCCAACAAAATGAAGAAAAAAAAACTAGCTGCTATACTCCGTTCTTGATACAAAAGAAAACCCTAGAAAACTTTCACAGAGAACGTAACATTGCAGATAAGTTTCTTTCCGAATTAAATATGTATTTTTTGGAAGTAATTTTTATATTAAAATAACTTTTTTAAAAAGATTTTTACATTATTAAAAAATATTAATTTAATATTCCACACACAAGTCTCAAGACTAATAGAAGCTAGCACAAGTTCTTTCTAAAAGATAATCATCACGCATAAACCAGTAATTCCTACTGATACTGACATCTAGCAAGTTCGATCACCAAAACCTGCCCTGGCTATTATCAGTCCACTTCATTAGCACACCCAGAAACCTGAATGATATTAAAATACATTAAAGAAAAATACGAAGACAATTTTAGTAGTTAAACTTATAACAAGAGTCAATCTCTGGCTCTGGAAACTCTAGAAGTCCCCATGCAGACAAGCTCAGTAAGACCAGCTCCATTACCAGCACCTCCAACCCTCCCTTCCTCAGGGGTTTACCATCCAATTCATGGTGGCGGTGCCAACACCGCCATGAAAGTACGGTGGTACAGCCACAGCAGAGGTTGGGGAGGCAAAAAAGAACGGCTGCTGAAGATTTTCTTGAATGGACCTCAAACTCGGGAAACAATTGGCACCGGTGTTTTCTGGGAATCTCGAGAATGGATCAGTCATTGGAGGCGGAGGCAGTTGAGCAAGATCAAAGGTAGTATTGCTATTGGCAGCGGCAGAAGCAGCAGCAGCAATGGTGGAGAAACAGGACACGTGCTCGTGCTGAGTGTGGCTGTCGTAAGAGAAGCTGTCACGGTCATACAGAGTTGCGGTGGCAGTGGTAGCGGTAGCGTCAAGGAGGGGAGGGAGAGAGACTGAAGACGGGGAGCTGGCTTCTGTGTATAGATTGGTAGCGGTGTTGAAGCGGTTTTTCTTTGTGATGTTTCCACTGCTCGCAGCAGCTCCACCGCAGCTCTTCTGAAAGACCCGGGAGATTACCCACTCGTCCTGATCATAATCATTTAAGTTTTAAAATGTAAAACGCGATAAGATTTGAGGAGGTGTAATATTGTAAACAAATTACAAATATCCGAAACCCTTGATTTTCTTTGAAGGAACGGAGTCTTTAAAAGGCGAACAAGAACATTTGGTTACTAGAGATCATTCAAATCTGAGGTTCAAGAAAGATCTGCTGCTACTTTACAAAAACTAGTTAATTAATTCAAAAGGGCAGTGGCACAGTTAATTAAATCTTAAACCCAAGCAAGCATGTAAGTGGTATAGGAACTGTGCAAGCAAGAGACTGAAACTATTAATCAGTAGCCACTGGAAGAATGGCAAGAATATTAATTATGCTGAAATGCACTGATCAGTCTAAATCCCCATAAAGATGAATATTACTTTCTGCAAGAAGATATATACGCTACCAAAACATAATGAGATGCCCTTAAATGAATAAAAGCTGCAGATCATTTATTTATTGTTGAGACCATAATTACCACGAAATTATTTGCATCAGAAATGCTTGAATTATTGCTTTTTCAAAAAGAATCTAAGAGCAAAAACAACAAAAAAACAGTACTAGCCCTATATCATCTCCATGCCACTAGCTATTCGACACACAGAAACTAGAAACCCTAATAATGAAATATGGCACCCAAGTGTAATTAAGGTCTGTAGCAAGTGGTATCCAAATAATAACACGGTATGGACTGAAATGACAAACAAGTATTAAACCCTAGAAAACAGGTTTTTTCTTGCATGACTCGGAAAGAGAGAGTAATAATTAAGGTGATTCAAAACAAATGAGCTCCCGATACCTTAGAGCACCTGGAGATGTAATGGTAGGCAAGTTTTCCTTCAAGGCGATACTCATGCATAACCCAGTTGCTTTTGCCCCCTTCAGGAGCTCTCCCTCTGTAGAACACCAGCGTCTTCTTCATTCCCACAAGTGCACCAGTTTTTGAGCTATGAATCTCCCTGTCTTTCCCTGTAGCCTTCCAGTAACCAGCTTCAGTGGCTCTATTAGTTCTCAGCCCCGTCGGGTACTTTCTATCTCTCAGACTAAAGAAGTACCATTCTTTCTCTACCATCTTAGCTTTCCCTGTCAGCATAAATCACATGGAAACCAGGAGTTAGCAGCTGTTTGTGTGAAAATGAAGTTTTAGTGAGGAGAATGTATCTTGATTAACTACCTGGAAGTTCCCATGGCTCACATTTGTTGAGGTCAACTTCAGCAATGGCCCTACCAGTGAAGTTTCTGTCAAGAACCTTCTTGAGGAGATAGTAAGTGATGAGCTCCTCATCAGTTGGGTGAAACCTAAAGCCTGGAGGCAAATGGGTATTGCCATAGCCAAAGTGGTGGTAGCTCTCCATCGAAAAGAAAGAGAAAAAGAACCCACTTCAATAAATTGACAAAAAAAGTCAAGCTCGAGAAAAAAGGTTAAAGAAAGCCAAAGAAATTGCTGAAGCTCCAAGCTTCTTCAAAACCCCATCAAACCCACATTGCAAAACGTCTAAACAAAGCCAGGAAACAATGCCGGACTGAGTTTCTACAAGATACAGAGAGGTTCTGTTACTTTGCTGTCTAATGCATGAGATGAGATCACTTCGGCTAAGAGTTACAAGGCTAGAGAGAGAGAGAGAGAGAGAGCGTGTAATGTGGATTTGTTGAATGGAGACGTTGGGTAAAAAAAAGGGGAAATAATAGTGCGAGAGAGTAGGAAAATCACTTGTGTTTTCCCTGCTCTGTCCTGTCCTGTTTCTCTCTCTAGCTGTCTACAGGAGAAGATATGGCCCATAGGAGAGAGGGAGGTGGTGATGTAAGTGTCTGAGGAATGGGGCTCTGCTTTAGAGTATGCGTGCGTGCGTGAGAAAGTGTACAGGTATTCCCTGTCAGTGAAGAAAATGAAAGCGAAGGAACTTTTTTTTCTTTTCTTTTTTATTGAAAGTGTACAGGTATTCTCTCAAATTGTATCGCTGATAGTTGCACAAATTATGAAAAAAAATTATAGAATGGATAACTCTAGTTATAGCTGCTAAACCCTTATTTATTTATTTATTATCTACTCTTAATAACACAGCTCTTTAAAAAAGGTTTTGTTATTAAAATAGTGAATTCTTTAATTTTTTAATAATCACTCAGTTTTTTCTATTTTCTTTGCTAAAATAGTATAAGCTTTTGATAAAAATACAACAGTGTTATTCAACAGGAGAATAAAATTTGTAACTTAGATTTATATTAAATTTAACTTATCCTACAATTTCAACTCATGTTTGACCTATGTACTAAGAGCCCGTTTGACTCTGCGTTTCAACCGGTGTTTTGCTGAAATTTGATTTTTTTTTATTTTCAATGATTATGTTTTGGTGTTTTTAGATCATTTTGATGTGCTGATGTTAAAAATAATTTTTAAAAAATAAAAAAAATATCATTTTGATGTATTTCGGCACGAAAAGCACTTTGAAAAGCTACCGCAACCGCACTCCAAACAGACCCTATATGGTTTCTCACATCCAAAAGGCTTTCTCAAAATCCTGTAAATAATAAAAATCAGAATCATAAATATAGTTTATAGGAAAAACTCTCAACCTTCATTAATCTCAAAAACAAAGGATACACATAACTATTTGTATGTGTAATGCACAATTTCATTGTATGCTACACAATTTTGGTCTCTATTTATTACAAAAGAACGCAAAAGTTACATAAAAAAACTATCATTAGAGAGATGTAATCAAATTTAGATAGTTTTGTCTAAATACAATAATTATCAAAAATTGTCTTCAATGGCCCATAGTTGTAATTTTTTTTTGTTTGCCACCCTGACAGACCATCAAACCAATAAAGTGAACCCTCTCTTACATCCTAACTATGTTTTTGCATAATTACCATCTAAATTTGAAGTTATGTTGAATTTATATACATGTACTTGTCGAATCTACTTTTGCCCACGCATGCAACAAAAATCCCAACAATGTTCTCGTTGGCACACCTTCGCGCCTAGACTTGTGACAAACCACCTCCACTAGAAGATTTTGATGCTCTTATTAGAATAAAAGTGAGGTATTGGTGTATTTTGTCTTTTATATTGCTACACATTAGTGTCATTCTCCCATAAAAACCTCTGAGTGTTTCTCCCATTTCACTAAAAAATCAGTTCATTGATTCTTTCTATGCTAACCAAGCCAATAATCACCCTGATCTTGACAATGTCATCGTTAAATTGTTTCTGAAACATTAAGGGAGCACATTGTGCCTTGTTTTGAAATTACACCTCTAGCACCTACTCAAAGGGATTTGTCTATATCGCAAATGATCTTGTGGATAATATAGCAAAATTAGGCATTATCAAACAACTATAGTTAATTCCTTTGTGTTACTATTATGCAGTGTCATAGGTATTGTACAAGAAAGGATAATACAAAGATATTAGTTGGAAAATGATCTCTTTTATTTTGAAAAGGGTTGAATTTATATGCCAAAAAAAGACAAGAAAGGATATAAACGGTGTTGCACCAGACAAAAATTCATTTTATGTGATCAACCCTTCTTGATGAAAACTTTTTAGACATGATATCTTTATACTCCTCCAATACTATAACAATGACATTCATCACTTACTCAATCTATCCAAAATCCTCACTCATTGTTGCTCCCAAAAAACACTTTGTTACCTATTTTTCAATGCTTTATTGATCATGATGGCTAGAATCATGTTGTTATTGTCCTTGTTGCTTTTGGCCACCCAACTTTTATAGTAAGACATATAAGTACAACATATTTCACTAGAAATCAAAATCCCTCTCAAGTACAACATTAATGTAATCTTAGCTTCTTAATTTTTTCAAGAAGTCTAAACCAAGAAATATGTCAAAGTATTAAAAGGTCATAACCAATAAATCATGCTACACATGTCATTTCTCCATTGTAATGGGCATATTATAAGCAATTCTTATTATCCACTATGCTTTTGTGCTCACCAAATTCATTGTTGTTTGATTGTTACTCAATCATAGATTCATTTACACCACCAATTTGTTAGTAACAAATGTGTTCGTAGCACCAAAATTTGACATAATAATAGTTTTTTTTGTCATTCACTCTAATTTTCACATGCATTAAAATGTCCATAACACCTAACTATATTTGTTGCAAAACATACCAAGTTAGTGTTGACGATGCTTAATTCACTTACTGAATCCTTCAATTTTGCAACAAAATAATTCAGAACATGTATTGGGTTGACATGTGATTGTTTCCTCATGTTCATTGTCGTTGACTAGAATAACATTCAATTTATCTTATTTTGGATATTCCTTAGCATATTTTGGTCCTCATATAAGAAATAACCATCATTTAACTTGAGTTTTTCATCGATGCATTTCTTTGCTTGACTTTACCCTTATTAGTGCTAGGCTTAACCCACCCATTACAAAACTTATTTTTCATCCTCTTTTCATCCCTTTTATTTATGGTCTTGAATTTTTAAGGGATAAGAACAAACCTATCTCGCATCATTGTATTGGAATTAAACAAATTGTTTATGACAACAATGATGAAAGGTAAATCTTTGACCTTTTGCCTTTACCGTGAGCTCAAGTATACAAACCCAACATGAAATTGAACAACTTGTCCTCTTTATACATGTTTTCTATATACAATATCAAATAACTAAACTCTTTGATATATTTTTTTCACCAATTTATACTGTTTTAGTTTGTTTAAATCCTTTATAGAAACCATGATTTGTTATTCAATAGGAACTTGTCTTTTAGTTCTTGTTTTAAGCAATCCAAAGTCTTAATCATAGGATGTCTTGCATTCATATACTCTTTTATCTGATATCTCCACCATCTTGTCACGTGATAAATACATTATTGTGATGTTTATCTATTCATCAGCCTTAACTCTAGCAACATTGAAAGTACTGTTCCGTGTTCTAAAAGAAGTTTCATGATTCCTTGTAGCTTCTTGCACCCCCAAATGACTTTGGCTTTAGTAGTATTGATTTGGATAGACTGCCACCCCTACGACGTACACCACTACCTTATTCAAGATAACAATCTCATCCTTAAAAGCTTGTATTTTATGACTTATCTTTGATGCAAGATCAACATACTACCTAACAACCATTTCTTTTATTACGACAGCGTATACAAGCTATCATTTATGGATTGATCTTTATTTTTTACAATGAAACCTAAAATATTTTCAAGATGAGTAAGTCTCTTTCAAATCATCTTCATACTTGTTAGCATTAGACATCAAGCGAATAATTTTCCAAACAGAATGAACCTACATTTTGATACCATTTGACGTAGGTAAAAAATCTTCAATATAATTTAATCCAACGTGGAAACCTAGTCCCATACTAGACACAATTCATCTCACAATTTCAACTAATGTTTGGCTTGTATACTAAGGTGTTTCTCACATTCAAGATGCTTTCCCAAAGTTCTGCAAGTAACACACACAAGTTTAGGAATTAGAATCATAAGCATAATTTATAGAAAAAATCCCAACCTTAATTAATCTTGAGAATAAAGGATACATAAAAATATTTATGTGTGTTTGTGCACAATACACAACTTTGGCCTTTATAAAAAAATACAAAGATTACATATAACACTGCCTCTTCACAGATCTAACCAAATTTGGACATTTTTGTTTAAAAACAATAAGTGCAAAAAACTATCTTCAACTGCCCATTGTTGTAACTTCCCACATACCATCATGTCAATCAACTAAACCTTCTCTACTAGCTCAGTTATGTTTCTGCACATCTTGTACTACCCACCATCAAAATATGAAGTGTTTTAAAAGTTATATTAAAAGATATTAAAAGTTATTTCAAAAGTCTATCTCATATTGAAAAACACAACTAATTTTTTTAGTTCAAAGAATATATATAGGACTTACTAGCTCACATTGGAAAACAAAAATTTTCATCAAGTATTTATATAATAAAACTTGAGATTGGATAGTAACCAACAAAAGAAGTAGAGTGAGCTCGCACACATAAAAATGAGTCGAGCTAGAGAAAAACCTCTGATTCGCCCCCTGCGCGCGAGACAACACCTATACTCTCTAAATTTTTTGCTATTTTATTAAAATATTTTTTTGATGACCGTTAAACTGAAATCATAATATTTATAACAATTAAAACTTTATTTTTAACAATCACAAATTTAAAACATTTTTTTTTGTTAACTGTCACAATTACTTAATTTCTTAACAATTATATTTTAAATTGTTGTAAAAACCATTTTAATTTCATAATAAATTTAAATATGAAGATTACATCATGACTACCTATAAATACCATGCAAGTTTTTCAAACAATACATAACCCGAAATACTTTTCTCTTCTACTCATTGCTGGGTTTTTTTTTTTCAAACTATTTCTGTTGTACTTTTTTACCGAAAAACTTAACAGGATATCCTATTATTAAGGAAATATCTTTAAAAAAGTGTTTAATTACGTCTCAATTTTCTCTTCACGTCACTTGCCTCCCTTGTGTAGAACATGAAGCCGAACATACAATCTCTTATTCGCATGCACTGCTGAATTTGCTTTTACCCACGCATTCTGCTAACATACTAGCAGTGTTCTCACCGGCACACCTTTGCAACTAGACCTGAAACACTATTTATGCTAATTTGCTAAATGTTTTTTGTTACTATTTTTTAAAAACAATTTAAAAAAGCATTTTTTTTTAATAAACTGAAGGTTTTCTTGGAAGTGACACATCCTCTTTCGCCCTGCAACTAATGACGTGCTCCACAGTTTAGCTTTTTTGCTACTTGCACTTTATTACACCACTAACATTTTTATGCTAATAAGGTGCAATCACAGTTCGATACGCTATACAAAAAGGATCTCCTCTGGTAATAGTAAAAGCAAGGTGGCAAAAGAGCTTTTCCCACCCCTCCCTCCCTCCCGCTGTATCAAGGTTTTTCTAATTAAACAGTTGTCTTCTTCACGTGATGCAATATTTGAAGCGGTTCTGTTTATTACAGATTGAAATCTCAGGAGATGTTATGGCCCCAGAAATTTGAGCATCCTTCCAGAAACATCTCAGGAGATGTTTCTTTCTTGCTAGAAAGAAAGAAAGAAAATTAATCTCCATCCTGATCATGTTGTAGTTCCACTCATCTGCCATGGAAGTCTTACAAATTCCTGAGAAAGAAAGAAAGAAAGAAAGAAGATATCTGTCAATGTCTGAGACAGGGAACAGGTGCTTCCTCTAGTTTTAAACTGTGAGAGCATCAAAGATTTATTTTTAGAGTAGAGCAATGCTAGCTGCAGATGCTGCAAAGCAAGTTCAGAGTGAGAGAGCGCAGGAATCTTTAGCATCCATCTTAGTCATATGATTGATCCAGTTAACTGTTCAATCTGCAGTTTCAGAACGAAAATCTTACAAGTTCCTCGTATTACAAATCACGCAGGTTGTTCATCAGTCCATCCTTTCCATGTATCATAACAAAAACAGCAAAAGTTACTTAGTCTCGATATTGAAAACAATGTCCATCGTAATCGCCATCTACATCATCTACCTTTGAAATATATTGCGGGTGAAAGGGACTAAACAATCTAGTCATGATAACTGGCAGCAGATTTTATTTATTTATTATTCCAAGCTCATGTTTCTATATATATATATATATATATAATGACTCTATATTTCGTATATATTTGAAGGGAAAAAATAATAATCAATGTGACAAAATAATGTTAGAAATATATAAATAAAAACAAAATTTTCTCATTTAATTTTCATGAGAGTTTTTTTTTAAAAAATTGAATGCATAATAATAAAAAAGAAATTTTTAAACATTCCCATAAAAACCTATAATATTATTTAAAATTTATGGAAAAAATAAATATTACGTTAAATATTTCAAAAACATAAAAAATAAATATAAATAGAACTAGAACAAAAAGATCGGGCTAACACACAGCCTATAAAAAAAGAGACCTAGTCCACATGGTCCTGTAATGTAAGCCCATAGTATGGCATCTTTAATTTTGTTTTATTTTTAAGGAAGGATCACATGTTGTTGCTCATTTTATTTTTTGAAGGAAAAGTAAATAAGGAAAATATTAATGAACCAATTTTAAATATTAAAATACTTCTAAATCATTAGAAAAAACAAATAAAACCAAGGTTATCAATACCGTTCCGATTGCCATTTCGATTTTTTTATTGGTATGGAACGTTTCAGTTTCGAAGCATTTTGACATGCCGTTTCAGGGTTGTACTGTTCATATATATATATATATATATATATATATGAAAAAATTAAAATATTAATTTAACAAACATATTTAAAATTCAAGATAAATTAACTTTAAATTATACAATATAAACACAAAGACAAACAAATATAATCTCAAAATTAGAAACACAATCACAAGTTAATCAAAATAAGGAGGATTTTAAGGCCGGAACAGCACACCCGAAACGTTTCGGCCGGTATTTCTGGAATGGACCAGAATTAAAACCGAGACGAAAACGACGCCGTTTTGTCTCGGGTTTTTTAATGGCACGAAACGTTTCAGCTGAAACAGAACGTTATTGACAACCCTAAATAAAACTCTTCTTTTATCCCGGTATACGGGTGATCCAAATCTCACAAACTCTTAGAAATTAGTCATTAAAAAGGTAATTTCAGAAGAATATTTAGTTCTAGGTTGATATCATTGTATTTTTTTTTATTTATATTAAAAAAATTCATGTTTTCATTTACCCAATTTTTAATTCTTCACTATTTCAACTATCATTTTTTTTATATTTAAAAAATGTTTTCAAAACTTTCAAAACAAAAAAAATCACCGCACCAAAATTTTGAGTCACATGTATGTACAGTACCATGTGATCAATGATCATGATGTCCGTGCTTACATCCAACTCTAAACTAAAAGGAAATTTGGCGTTTTAATTTGGATGACCAACCATGCATGTGATACATTTTCCTTTTTTAAATAAACTCTCTATATTTATTTTAGATTTATATGAATATATTTATTCATTTATCTTATTTGGCCAACCACGACTAGCTATTTGAAAATATGGCTGAAATTGTTTTTTAATATATTTTTTTATTAAAAAATATATTAAAATGATATTTTTTTTAAATTATTTTTATATTATAAAAAAAAATTTATAAAAAAAAATTATTTTTAATTTTTTTTTCAAAAATACTTTTAAAATACAACAATAAATGGGATGGTTCCAAGAAAAATTAAGATATATTTTTTTGCCCACTTAATTTTGTCGTCCACATTTATTTTTCACAATAGTTATATTAAACGAAAAGTATTCAACGGATTAACGAGCTCCAGCAGGAATGCAGAAGAAGACAACAATGGATGGAGTGGATTTACTATAACCACGTTTATCCATTGTTTGAATTTTGCGAGGTTTTCTCAAAATATATATGCAATAGGATTAAAAAATATATATTAGTGCGGATCACAATATCATTAAATGATTAAAATAAATATAATTCAAAAAACAAATTAGATTGATATAATCGTAACGTCAAGATTGTTGTGCTGAGTCATATTACTTATTTATAAATCAGCTACCTCCCGGTAATTTTATTTGTTTGGCTTACAAAAAATTCTTGATTCAAAATCTTTTATAAGGAGGAAACACTGCATTATAATTTTTAGTAATACAATGCATATTTTCTAATTAAAAATAAATTAAAATCATTGAGAAATATATATAAAAATAATTTAATCTCCTTTTTTTTAATGTTTTTTTTTTTGAGAAACACACTTAAAACAAATTTAATTGAAACTCGGAAATCATCACTACCCAGATGAGTAAAATCTATTTGTTTGTTGTTTTCTTGGCTTGGTGCCAAAACTGTGTCCATAGCAGCCACCGAATTCATTATCATGCAGACACATGCTAGTTGGGGAAGCTTCTTCAACGTGTGGTCTTAAGCAAACACACACTTTCACCCCCTCCTCCATCGATCTTACTTCATTTTCTCTATTTTCACATAGATAAATTCAAGAGAACCAAAACCCAGTTTGCAAGACACGAAAGAAGCAAGAACCAAAGGTACACAGCAGGAAACTATCAGAATTACTGGAAGTATGGAGAATGGAGCGGTGAATGGTTATGAAATGGAGACGCCTAAAAACATTACCATCAAAGGAATTCTAAGTTTGTTGATGGAAAGCATTGATGATGACAAGAATCATAGTAGGAGTGTGATTTCACTAGGCATGGGTGACCCCACCGCTCATTCTTGCTTTCACACCACACATGTTGCTCAGGAATCTGTTGTTGATGCTCTTCAATCTGATAAGTTCAATGGTTATGCACCTACAGTCGGCCTTCCTCAAACAAGAAGGTAAAAATTTAGCAAGTTTTTCTTCTTTTTTGGCTCTGCAGCTGAATGAGTCTGTTACATGCAGTTCATGATACGGAGTTACTATGTTAATTTCTGGGTTTGTAGCCAATTTTATTTTGATTATTGAGGCAGGTTTGGGGCTAAAATAAGACCAAGTTTCATTCTTTTTCTGTCCATTCACTAGGAACGAGTTGCATGTTGTTCATTGGTATATAGTGATTTTGTAAATTCCGGATTTCCTCAATTAACTTTAATTCTGGAGTCTAATCTTGATTGTTTGTACGGATTCAGTTTTATGAATTTACTTGTTGCAGGAAATAACTCTTTCTGCTTCCACATTTGTTGAAGCAATTTATTGTAGCTGTGATTCCTTTTGCTTAAAATCTTAGTCCTATGATGTCCGCCTCTTTTCTTGTTTCAATTTCTTCATTCTGATGACTGCAAATGAAAGTAATGGAAAAGAGATTATCTGGGTATCCTTAACTAGCTAATGCATTGCAGTTGAAGCAAAAATCAATCCACAATTACAATTTGGTCCTGCTTGATTTAGTACTAATTACTCATTCGCTACAGTTTCTGCTGAAATAATCTACAGTTAGCAACTTAATATTGTTCCTTTTGGCTTTAAATGTTTTCTTTTTCTTCCAGTTTAAAGTAATAAAAAACATCTTAAATGCCAAGTTCTTATTTTGGTTAATAGTAAATTAAGAGTCATAAAGCAATTTTAAAGTACTGAGTTAACATAAGAGTCATAAGTTCTTTTTTGGCCTCTGGTTTCTGACTTTGTTGCAGTAGAAAGAGTCTGTAGAGAGAGTCTGAAGGTACATATAAGGCCTCCCTGTTCAACTTTGAGAGTCTGCAATGAATCATATGGTTTATTTGTTTCTTCTTTCTATTCTGTAGGGCGATTGCTGAATACCTATCTTGTGATCTTCCTTACAAGTTATCATCTGATGATGTTTTTATTACATCGGGTTGCACTCAAGCTATTGATGTTGCATTGACAATGCTTGCTCGCCCAGGTGCAAATATCCTGCTTCCAAGGCCAGGCTTCCCAATTTATGAACTTTGTGCTGCTTTTAGGAGTCTTGAAGTTCGGCATTTTGATCTTCTCCCAGAGAAAGGCTTTGAGGCTGATCTTGATGCTATTGCAGCCCTAGCAGATCAGAACACTGTAGCATTGGTTATTATAAATCCTGGGAATCCTTGCGGCAATGTTTACTCCTACCAGCATTTGAAAAAGGTTCGTGGTCAAGTATTTACGTTCAACTCGAAGCATCTTGCGATGTATTCAACAAAGATTGTGATTTCTATCTGAATATCTTGTTTACTTGTATATTTGGATTTAGATTGCAGAAACTGCTGAGAAGCTTAAAATTCTTGTTATTGCTGATGAAGTGTATGGACACCTTGCTTTTGGTCATAACCCATTTGTGCCAATGGGATCTTTTGGATCCATTGTTCCAGTTCTTACCCTTGGTTCTCTTTCAAAGAGGTGGATGGTGCCTGGATGGCGACTTGGTTGGTTTGTGACAAGTGATCCCTCTGGCATGTTTAGAAATCCCAAGGTTGACTCCCTTAATTCTGATATGTGTGTGTATTGGTATAGCATTTCTGTAGTATTGTTGTTATATGCAAGTTGCATTGATATATCCTTCTCTAACAGGTTACATTCTGCTTTGACAGAGCATAACTAAATTTCATTTGCATTCCCTCTCTGTCTCTATCAACTCGTTTCTCAGACAATGGAAATCTGGTTTATGATGTGCTTAATCTGAATGTTCTTCATTTATGGATGTAATCAACACTTTTATATTCCTATAAATATTGCTTGACTAATTAAGAAATTTTAACATGTCATGGCATGGTTGATGATATAGAATGTAGCACTGACTTGAGTTTTACATAGTGAAATGCTAATGATTCTACTTATTCTCCCATTCAGGTTGTCGAACGTATTAAGAAGTACTTTGACATTTTGGGAGGACCTGCTACCTTCATCCAGGTTAGTATTTATCATGTTTGTATCAAGGTCCCTTTAATTTGATTGCATCTGGATAATGAAATTTGCACTCTCTGTTGTCAATTGGAAATACCTAGAACTCAATTATGATATTAATATTCATGAGAAAGGACGAGCGAGGTGAGGAGGATCTTGACTACATCAAATTTTAGTACTGATTGAATTGTAGTTGCAAAGCTTGATTTAGAGTGTTGGACCTTACAGCATGCTATTGATCAAGCTACTACTTGTTTAATGCTTCACCTCAACAAATAGACATCCTAAGCTCATAAGAGAGTTCAATATGCATAGACTTTTTCCAAGAAAGCAGAGTTGTGACCAAATTTTTTAATCATCTGCTTATTTTGTTCTCTTTGTCGATATTGTTTATGGCGTGTTAGGCAGCAGTACCTCGCATTCTTGAGCAAACTGATGAGGTTTTTTTCAAGAGAACTATCAAGATACTGAAGCAGACGTCAGATATTTGTTGTGATAGGATAAAGGAGATCCCTTGTATCTCTTGCCCGCACAAGCCAGAGGGATCGATGGCTGTAATGGTGAGGAAAGAGCAGAATTTGCAATTCTCCATGTATTCAAGTGAGTGGAATTACAAATGGAGTTACACTAATTGAATTGCTTTTGCAATGCAGATGAAATTGAACCTCTTACTACTAGAAGATATCAGTGACGACATTGATTTCTGCTTCAAACTGGCGAGAGAGGAATCTGTCATCATTCTTCCAGGTAAGAAATGAACAATCAAGCATAAGAATTAGCCTTTTTTATAGATCATGCCTTGAAAGAATATCAAATTGTTTGTCCTGAAGCTTCTGATTTCCTGAAAATGATGTTATCAGACTCAAAGTGATCGATCCTAATACCACAAAGAGAGAGTGAAAAACTCATGGCTCAAGTGCTCTACAATAACTGATACAACATAGCCTAACATGTAGGGATTGCTGCGAATAAGGCTCAGTTTGAAGATGACATAAACAAGTAGATTCTTATATCCCTTGTTGATAATCTTCCTCCAATCCTCTCTGTTTCCATGAATAGATTGACAATTTTATGGCTCACAAACTACTAGCCCTCCAGCCAGAAGCTGGTTGTTATTCTCTTCCAAGCTGATGTTAGTATTCAAGACATGTATCATTGCATTGAGCCATTGACTGAGTTGCGAGTGACAAACTCATTGAAAAAATTATAGAAAATACAAGGAAACTGCCATTTTGTTTCCCAGTTCTTAAATGCTGGCATTGAGAAATCAATAACTGAGAAATATATTTCTTTTGCAGGTACTGCTGTGGGGCTAAAAAACTGGCTCCGTATCACTTTCGCCGCCGATCCAGCATCCCTGGAAGAAGCTTTAAGGAGAGTGAAGTCGTTCTGTCAAAGGCATAGCAAGCAAAGTGAAAGATGCTAAACAATCTACATCAACCGAGTTATAGGACATTATACAATGAACATAGTTCCCCAGGTTTGATCCTGCAATCAAAATGGCAAAAGATCATTTGAAGCTGTCACCATTGACGCTCAGTAAACTTATTCATGGCGGAACACTAATCTATATATAATATATATATATATATATATATATATATATATATATATATATATATATATTATATATAGATTAGTGTTCCGCCATGAATAAGTTTACTGAGCGTCAATGGTGACAGCTTCAAATGATCTTATATATATATATATATATATATATATATATATATATATATATATATATATATATATATATTTATGAAATCGATAAGAAACAAATATTATCTGAGCATTCTTTCGAAACTCAAGGCTTCAGTTCGATGCCCGTCATTCTGGTGAAAGGATAATATTCCAAAACAGAACAAAATGTTAGTCTTCCATCATGAAAAGAAGGCATTGAACGAACCTTTTGTTCTTATTGCGTATGGAAAAATAAATATAAAATGTTCTGCACATTATAGAGCCGAAGTTGTCACAGCACGCATGGCTGCATGCAGTTTAAGGATTAGGAACCACATGCCGTTCCAGTTTGTCTTCCATTTTGTTTTTGTCTAGTGGTCGTATCTCATACGGTATCTCTCCTTTTCTTTTAGTTTTTTCCTAGATGTTTGTAACAATTTTGAATAATTAATTTATCGTAAGAAGTTCTTGAACTAAAGTTGTATTGGTCAAAGAATCAAAAACTTAAATAAGTTATTAAATTGTGATATCACATCAAATAATTATATTAATCAAATGTTTAAATTTTGAGATCATATGAATAGTTTTATATTAATTTATAGCAAAACTAAGGTGTCTTAAGTTTATTATTACTAACAACATTAAAAGAATTGAGGCTTGCTTTGGTTATATGAAATTTGCAAGCAGGTTCTCTCTCTCTCTCTCTCTTTTTTCTTTAAATTTTATTATTCATTATAATTTATTTTTTATAAGATTATTGTAGTCTCAAATAAAGATTTTGATATTTGGTTAGGTCTTGATTTTATAAGCGTCTATTTTATTATCATATAGTATAAAATATTTTAGAAATAGAGTTATTAAATCTATTGGAGTTCATGACTCTGGTTGCATGATTGACGAGTTAAGTTATGAAGTACGGATCAATACAATATATTATCATCTTAAAATATATATATATATATATATATATATATATATATATATATATATATATATATATATAAATATCACGTTGATTTTTTTTAAAAATCAATATATGTTTTTACAAATTATCCTGGTAGCTATTGGATCTGCCAAGTTGGTTAGGTTATAGTTAAAAAAAAAATAGATTTTAAAAAATAAAATTATTAAAGTTCGATGAGTTTTTGACTTGAATTGCAAGTTTGATAAGTTAAGTAATGAAACTTAAGTCTATTTAGCATGTCACCACCTTAATATTAAAAAAAAAACATGATTCTTTTAATAGTTAAACTATATATTTATTAGATATTCAAATTGTTTTTGGACTCAGTAAATTGATTAAGTCATATCAAACAAATTCTATATAGTTTATGAAACCTAAGTTAAGATAATAAAATTAGATAAAGTATTTCAAAATTAACTTTTTTATATTTTTTATAGGACATTCAACGGAATTTATTACCAATACCTTACAAATCAGGGTTGTTTTTCGTTTCGGCCGAAACAGCCGAAATGTTTCGTTTCAAATATAAAAACGAAACAAAACAGTGTCGTTTTAATCTCGTTTTAAATACCAGCCCATACTTGAAATTTCGGCCCAATACCGGCTGAAATGCACCAGCATCATCTCACCTGTGCCGTTTCGGCCTAAAAATAAACCATTTCTTCCATTGATTCTTTCCTCGCGAGCTGATGGTGTGAACTGTGACCACCAATGTTTTAGAGAGAGAGAGTAGATTGAGATCGAGAGAGAAGATTGAGATCTACTTTTCTTGGGAATATGATGTTTGCCCATGAAAATTAATTGCATCCAGTCACTATGAACCGCATCCATACTACGCCAGGAACTACCATACTATGCAAGAGAAACAAATCCTCAGTGTGAGGAAATGTCGATAGAGAAGATTGAGATCTGTTATTTGAGACTTGAGAGGGAGATGGGGGCTAATTTTGGAGGGTAGTGCCGTAGTGGGGGTGGTGATAATTGGTGCAGATGTAGGGTTTTTTTAGGATGGGATGTGAAATGTGAACCGTTAGATTAGGAAGTGTTTGTTTATCAATTTTTATTTTTTAAATTGCTTTATAAAAAATATATTTTAAACAATATTATTTTAAAATATTTTTAAAACAATACTACTATAATTTCAAACATTGCCCAAAAATGTTTCATGTTAAAAGATTAAGAAACAATTAATATGCATTTAAACTAAAAAAAAATCATAATTAATTTCTAAAAAAATCATAATTAATTTTGAGATTATATTTGTTTGATTTTGTATTTGTATTGTATAATTTAAAGTTAATTTATCTTGAATTTGAATTATTTTTTGTTAAATTAATATTTTAATTTTTTTTATATATAATTAATTATATAAATATGAATAGTACAACCCCGAAACGGTCCGAAACCGAAATGTTATGTACCAATAGAAAAAATGAAACGGCAACCTTAACGGTATTGACAACCTTGTTACAAACTAATATTTTTCATATTTTTTTTTGTTTGGCGCAACCAATAAACTACTTTATAGTTTATACATAAAAAGATTATTATTTATTAGATGTTATATGATTAAATTATTATTTTTTCATCATCCAAATCAAATGCTTTTTTTTAATCACATCTTAATAATAAATTAAGTATTTTCTCACTCCCTGTTCTGAATTTGAACTTAATATAATAACATGGAATTGAAAACATGAAATCGCAAATAAAAAAACATGTGATTTTTTTCTTTCTGGATAATTATAAGGAGAGCATAATTGATTGGATGAATCTGGGCAGTTGCTTTTTATTTTATTTTTATAGCAGGACGAGAAATCCGTTTTTTCATGGCTTCTCACCAATGAGAGCAAGTCGAACAAGAGAGCCATCTTGGTAAACAAAATTAAATATTTGTTTTTTTAGCTATTTTTCTTTGATTTCAGCTCTCCAACGAGAGAGCCATACTAGTAGCCAAAATAATTTTTTTTTAGTTGAGAAGTCATTCCTACATGTTTTGAGAGAAAAATTAAGCTAAAACAATTAAAAAACCCGGGGATTAAACGGGTTTGGGGGGGTGGGGGTTATGCAAATTATTATTATTAATTATAAAATAATGAAGTTAGCATAAAAAAATAATTATTTGAAATTGATAAATTAGAAATTTTTTGGTCAGTTAGCTTAATTACATGCATTAAATTTACTATTAGATTTATAGCTATTTTTTTTTTTGGCCAGTTAGCTTAATTTACATGCATTATAATTTTATTATTGGTGAGTTTTTTAAAAGCAATTATTTAATTATATAACTTACTCCTATTAATTGTATAATTAATTGCATAATTAAATTATATACAAAATAATTGCACTATATTTAAAATAATATAAAAAAATGGCTCTTCTAAATGGTTTTTACCATTGGAGTACACATCAATAAAAAAATCATATATATACTATTCAAAAAGCTATTTTAAAGATTAAGCTCTGTAAAATGACTTTTACTATTGAACTTGCTCTTAGTAGATTAGATGCTGATATATATATATATATATTAATTGGTTTTAAAAATATATTTGATATAAAAAATATTAAATTAATATTTTTTATTTTTTGATGTTTTTATATTAAAAAATAAACAATATTTTTTTTTAAAATCATTTTAAAAATATATTCTATTCTGCATTACAAAAAAATAATTATTAGACTATCATAATTAGAAACGTCCCCAATCCCCCCTAAAAACAAGATACAGAATTATGAAAAAATCAGACAAGACAAAAACAGTCCATAACTTTTGGACACTTTCCACCTGCTGCAAAAAGTCAATAGAAAAATAGATTCTAATATTTTTAGAAGAATCAAATATATAATATAATTTTTTAGTGGTATATTTTTTTATACATAAATAGTTAAAAAATATTTAAAAGAATTAATTATATTTTAATATATTCAATTCATAACTATTTTAATAAATTAATATAAATACTATTCTAAATGAATTTAATATTAAAGAAAGAATAATAATCTGAGTTAATTAAATTCATAATATAAACTTGAAGATCAAAATAATATTATAAAAACAAATTAAATATATATAATAAATAATATTTTAATATTCTTATAAGATGTGTAAAATGGTATTTTTGCGATACCAATGCAAAAATAATATTTTATTTAGCTTCTTTTATATTTTTTAGAAAACAAAACAAGAAAAACAAGTTAAAATCTTGTTAGTATTATTATTATTATTAGTTTTGACTCTTGATTTATCACTTGAGGTGTCTTGTAAGACCATTATTTTATAGTAACTAGTACTTCAATATTCACTATAAACATGATCTCTTAGTGACTATGTTCTTCGAACATCTTTTCCTCACACTCCATACTTCATCATCACTGCCTCATTATCTCCAATAAAATTTCCATGTTAAGATCTTCATCTCTACTATTATCTCCATGTCATTAGATGAATTATCCATATCTCTAAATGGATCTTTATGTCTCCAATAAAATCTCTATTTATTTAATAAAAATCTCCATCTATGTAACATCTCATTACATAATGCTTTAATACTATTTTCAAGATCACAAAAATCCTTCACTTTCTAAATAATAAAGTTCTTTACTTCAAGGGGAATAACCAAACTTATTCAACTCATATCTCTTTTATAGGAATATTAACAAAATCCATGAGAAGGCAAATTGACAAAAATAATGAAAAAATGCATTAATATCCACTAGTAGGATCCTGTTAACAAAAAGTCACAAGAATGTAACATGACAGGCATAAAATATTAAATATTTTTTCTCTCTTACTTATATTAGTTAAGTCTTTAAAACATGATTATTTTATATGATAGATGATCATATGTTTTTAACTTATGATGATGTTTCCCTTGACAATTCAGAATCTCCTCAATTGATTTGTATTCAACAGTATAAATTATACTTAAGTGTCTACATGTACAAATACTTATTGATCTCTTCAACTATTTTCAATATAAAAATGTCTATAACATTTGTTCATGTTTCTAGTCCCTTTACTTGTACCTTCTCAATATGGTATAAAGAATAATTATCGTTTCCTATGAATATGTGATTCATGATAAATACTTTATGTCCATGTTAATATTTATATATATATATATATATATATATATATATATATATATATATATATATATATATATATATATTATAGTTCATGTCAATATTAATATATTATGTCAATATTATACTCTTATATTATATTAAAAATATTAATATTTTATATATATATATATAATTTATGTTGAATAACAATAGTACTATAATAATTGTTGCTACCCATTTTTTGACTCATTTATTTTTCTGAAAAATACATATCTTAGTACAAGGGCGAAATTGAGCAAATTGAGAGTTTAATGGTCGATTGAGGGTTAAATCGCGAAAATCAGGAATCAAGGACCAGAATAAAGAGATCGCGAAAAGCAAGGTTGAGATTGAATTTTTGATGGGATTTAATTGCATAAAGTCAAGTTTAAATCCAATTGGATGCAATTAAAGATTTTTTAAAGGACCAAATCAGATTTTTTACCTTCAAAATTTTTGAAATCTGCATTTAAATAAGCATGCACTGTTCCGGCATGCATTGGCGTTGAATTTTTCAGGCGCATTAAATTCACGTTGATCACACAGATCAACCCAAATTTTCTTCCCATATCAGTGTTGATTTTCTTCCCGATTCATCTCCATCACGACAAAACAGATCAATTTTCAAATTGATCTCCTTCCCATTTCGTCTCCGTTACAGCAAGGCAGATCAGTCAAATTTCCTTTCTAATTAAATCGTGATCTCCTCCCTGTCTTCCTGATTCTCCTCTGATTTGCTCTCGATTTGATTATCTTTCCATAACACTGCATGGCGACTTAACGACAGTCCTCTCTGCTATAAATAGCAGTGCACACGGTGAGAAGAGGAGGGGGGATTTTACGTGGAAGATATTTGAAGGAAACACAGAGAAATAGAGAGAGTCGCAGAGCCATTTACTTAAAAATTTTGAGTTAATTATCTTCTTGCCTTCCCCTACACATTTTCATTTTCCTCTGCTTCCCTCTCTCTAGAACCAGACCACCACTCTCTCTCTCCTTCTCGGTCCAACGACTCCGGCAACCAATCCCATACACCTCACCCCAGTCCATCGCCCCAGACCCTCACTGCCTCTCCAGAAAACCAGATAACATATCGAGCAAGAATTTGGCAGAATAGGTCCTTCGTCTGCAACGTGACAGCCAGCTTTCAGAGGATCCTTCCGGCGAACGCAGGCCACCATCTCCGACGAATCAACGACTAAAAGAACCACCACGATCTCCTCTACCCAAAGGTATAAACAGGTATTCCATTCTCCATACTCGAAAATCTTCCTTGCCACTGTTCATCGTCTCTGCATTTGCATGCGGGGATTCACTCCCCGCGTGGGTTTGGCGGGCCGGGCCTTGTGCCCGGCCTGGCCCTGAAGGGCTTCCAGTGTCTGGGCTGGAAGCCCAGCCCAGATGGGTCTGGGCTGCCAGCCATCTGGGCTAGCAGCCCAGCTTGGAGGCAAGGTGGGCTGGGCTGTCAGCCCAGCCCGAATTTAGGTTGGCTGACAGCCAGCCCACCGAAAAAAAAAAAGGAAAATAAAAAAAAATAAAAATACAAATTTTCCAAAAAATATTTTTATTAAAGAAAAAATGTGTTGTTTTCTTGCATACGGCCAATACACTAGCATATTTTAAAAATCGTTCCTTTGTTTCAAAAATATATATTTATCTTGGGTTTTTGAAGAAAAATGAGTTTTAGCATGGATTTCGCAAAGAAAAAATCATTTCTTGCATTTTGAGATTTTACAACAAGTTTGTAAAATCCAAAGGGTATTGGCCAATATTCAAAAAAATATAAAAATCTTATTTTTTCTTTTGGGAATTTATTATTCACCGTCGGTATTTGGGTAAATAAATCCTAAAGGGGTTAATATCCAAAATATTCGACGGGAATAATATACTATTATTCACTGTTGGTATTTGGGTAAATAAATCCTAAAGGGGTTAATATCCAAAATATTCGACGGGAATGATATACTATTATTCACTGTTGGTATTTGGGTAAATAAATACTAAAGGGTTTAATATCCAAAATATTCGACGGGAATGACATGCTATTATTCACTGTTGGTATTTGGGTAAATAAATCCAAAAGGGGTTAATATCCAAAATATTCGACGGGAATGATATGCTATTATTCACTGTTGGTATTTGAGTAAATAAATCCTAAGAGATTAATATCCAAAATATTCGGCGGAGTAATATCTCATTTGCCATTTATTTAACACATGTTTTTAAAGCCATAGCAAGTCATAAACAAGCCAAAACGTCAAGCAGCTTACCTTAGGTAGGGCGTACTAGGGGTGCTAAAACCTTCCCTTTACGCAACCAGTCCCTTACCCTAGAATCTCTGAGACCAGTTTTTAGGTTTTCTAGTAACCATTAATACTAGGTGGCGACTCCCCTTTTTTACGAAAATAGATAATCCCCCCCGACATTTAATCCCCCGCTTACAGGGAAGAGTCGTCACGACGTCGCGACCATTTTTTTTTGGGGTGCGACAATAATGGATAATCATATGGATTTTCAAAGCTTGACAAATAGGTAGGATGTAGATATAAAAATATTTTTAAAAGTTGACAAATGGGTATGATGTAGATATAAATAAACTCTATCATATGGATACCTATTGTCACTTTTATTTGTAAACAATTATGGGTTTTATACCAAATTTTTTGTAGAAACAAATTGGTTTTAATTTTATGTTATTTTATTAAGGTAAAATAGGCCGAAAGGTAACTAATAACACTAGGTGGACCTATGAAGTGTCTGAAACTGACTTGGTGCAACATTAAAATATCGAAATCATGGTTTTTTACCATAATAATTGTTGTCATCATTGAACTCACAATCATATAGATACATATTCAAATTATCACCATCAATTATAATTCAATTAATTAGTGTGTGTAAGAAATACAAACAAAAAGTACATATAGAAAAAACACAACTCTACATTTTACTAAAATATTGAAAACAATAAAACACATAAAACAAAATGATCTAAAAACATATAAATGCCGGCAAAAACATCGATACATGAAAACAACAATAATTATGTATGATGTTAAATAAAACAAATTCAAACAAAAGGTTTAAAGAGACTTTCAACATTGAAAAGAAAACTAAAATTATCCAATTATGTAATAAAAATTCTATGTAAACCAAGTTTTTTTTAATTTCAAACCAAAGTTGTGACATGGAAAATTTTTGGATTGCTAATATTTTGCTAAAAAAATTTACATTTAACATCTAATTCTCAAACTTAAAACTCACATGTATAAACTTAACTTTCATGAATTTTAAAAATAAAGTTAGCTTGACAAGAAAACTAATATTTAGTTCAAATTAATGACGAATAAATAATACAAATGCACTATGAACACAATTGACATCTAAAATCATAATTTACACACACATTAAAAATGATTCAAGAATAAAACATACACATAGCTTTAAATTCAAGCAACTTTAAGTAAAAACTTAATTCTAACATGGATTTAACATGAAAGATTTAAAAACATATATACAATAAATGCATAAAGAACAATACAACTCGCATGTAACTTAAAAGTCATTCTAAACGAAACTAATGTTATTTACAAATTCAAAATAGGTATAATCATAAACATTTAGTAGGTCCAAATCAAGTAGAGACATCATCACATTTAGATGTCAATCAATATCACAAGTTATCAAAATACAAGCAAATAAATTATAATATGAAATAATTACGAGACTAATCATTACAACTTGGTTGATACTATATGGAATTAATCTCTTTATTTCTTTGCAATGTCCTTAGTAGTCTTTAGCCTTTAAAGTATTGTGAAATGGACATGATTTTTTTTCCATAAAAGGTTTAGATAAATAACATGATAATAACAAAAAAAAAAAAAACAATATAAAGTGGGAAATATATACCTATGGAGCATTTGGGATAAAATGATGTGCAAGACCTATATAATGATGTATAGGTCTATAAACTAGTGATAGTTGGGACTTTTAGATGGCTAGATCAAGTGCAACTTAACATCATGTTTATTTTTCTGGTCGTGAAGATCAAGATTGTGAGAGGATAAGATAAGTCCATAGACAATTTAACTTTTCCTTTTCTTTTCTTCCATCATTGACACATTGTTGGCTACTATCATGTTATTGTTGGTATGCTATTACAAAGGTGTGAGAAGATGAGAGAGAGAATAACAGAAGGTGGAGGTTCATGATTTGTTTAAATGGTGGTTTGGTAGAGTTGTTCAGTTTTGTTTGGATAAATCATGTTAGGATGGTTCATGGGTTTGGTTAAGAAGGTATAAAAAACTTATGATATGTGGTTGTGTTAGTGGTGGTGATGAACTAGATTGGTTAATCAATAATTATGATGTTGTGTGTTAGCATTAATAAAGTTGAGGAGAGACATTTTGATTGATTGTTTTTTCAATTTATTAGATTCCAATCAAGAAAAAAAGGCGGAAGTTGTTTTTTTACAAAAAAAAGAGAGAAAACTATTTTCTTATGTGTGAAAAAGAGATGAGATTGTTATTAAACTCGATCCGATCTAATGAGTTGGTACAATGACTAGACAACTAGAACTTGATGCAGTCTAAGTTTCATTTAAATAATTTTGAACATTGATTTGGTTTATCTTAGGTAAAGTTGATATAATTTGTGTTTTACTATGCATACTTTAATGGAAAAAAATCATTTGAAAAATCAATTGTATTAATGGGGAAGAAATAAGTGTGTTTTTTTCTTCCAAGAAATTTGATGTCATTTTCTTTTTATTATTGCATTTAATTGATTTATTTTTTATTGGCCCCACTTTGTTAATTTTGACTTTTTTGAGAGATATACAAAAATAACATTTTTGGAAAAGAAAAGACATTTTATATTCTACTTAGCATTGGAAATTTGAAATATATAAAACAAGTATTGAAGAGTAATAATAATAAAAATTAAGAGATAAAAAATCAAAACCTGTAAACAAAAAAGAAAGTTATAAACTGTGTCACGAAAAGTTAAGACAACATAAATAAATAAGTAAATGTTAAAATAATAAATCCATTTCAAATTTTTCATGCCAAGTCTATGAATTCCAGGCGCTCGGATAGGTGGCAGTGTAACCCATCATCTTCCACTCCACTGCATGAGCCGCAAAAACTCACCATTCATGAAGCATCCTTCTCCAACATGTAAAGAGAAAGCAGCCGAATAGAAATCGCCCAACGCTAACGCTAAGCTGGAGACCAGACAATAAAATTAATCCATCTTGATCCCAGAATAATAATAAAAAATTAGGGTTAGGGAATTCGAGGCAAATAAAAAAGAATGGCAACACCAACAAAAACAGGAAGGGAACGACAAGAAGAGAGCAGCAATGCGGGTGGGAAACCTGGACTTAGAAAGCCTGTCTTCACAAAAGTCGACCTGCTTAAGCCTGGAACTGGAGGTCCTACCTTGACTGTCGAGGTCCTTAATTCCATTGATGTCCTTCCGAAGGGCCGATCGGTCTCTCACCATCTCCGTCAGTCACGAGTCGCTGACTTTGGTTCCATCATTTTCACCCCAAGAAACGATCAAGGTTCCTTTTTTCTTTCTTGTTTTTTAAAGCATTTTGGTTTATGATTTATTTATTTTTTGAACATTTAATGTTTTCTGCTTGTTTGTTGAGATACATTTTATTGTGAAGGAAAAATGGTGCTTCAATTTGTGTATGTTTCAATGGATTATATGCCTTGATGTAAGACATTTTTGGGTCTCTTCCTTTGCATAAGAAGTTTAGGATTCACGATGATTTTTCTTTCTCACCCTCTCCGCATAGGAAAGAGATGAAAGTTTAGGATTTGGAATTGTTTTTGTTCCCATAAATGAAATTAAAATTTACGCTGAGTATGATAGAAGATTCCCCAGAGTGCGACGCCAATCACTCTATAAACCGTAGTCCTGGTTATGATAAGCCACTCTATGAAGCGGAATGATGTGTATAAGGTCTGGATGGGGAACTGTAGCCAAGTTTATTTTAGCGGTCTAGAGGCTTTCTCCTCAACTTGACTTGCAAAAGGTAGCCACTTACGCTTAATAACTCCCATTTCAACTTAGAAATGAAAAGCATGTTCTCCTAAGGCAAAGGGTGAATTGTCAGCGAATCTATTAAATATTGATGAACAGTGGTTTTCTCTTAATTCAACTGCATGCTTCGCTAGGAATGGTTGCAGTATCCATAACTACAAAAAATAAAATCGATCTATATGTGCGTGCGTGTGATCTTCTTGTGAATATGGTTATTATTTTTATGCAGTAGATGTGGATGAGTGCTAGATTTGTTTCTTTCAATTGAGGGGGCTATGTTTAACTTGATGGGCTGATGTTCTGCATCAGAGGTGGTGCTCTCCACATCATTGGTTACTGCTTATATGCACTCTGGTTCTTCTTTTCTGTGAATAAGTCGTATTTGATGGAACTGGTTTTGCAGTTTATGGCTAATTGGCATCAAAATGAAATATTAATGTTGCAGAACCTCAAGTCTATTGCCCCCCGTCCTTACTGCCCTGTATATATATTTGCTGAACAGATGAATAATATGCAGTAGCAAGAATATTTTACAAAGCAAAACCTCTTATTGTATGTCTGCCATAGTTAACATGGAATCAGAGCAGACCTGAAAACAGTTTTTTTTTAACATTGTTCTTTTCTGCATCTCTCTTTGAACTTTGTACTCTATGAACTTTGAACACAAACTTTCACAAATTGAATTTTTGTTCTCCTGCAAACAATGACAGAACAAGAACGAAACCCAGTTGTTCCAGTCACCCTGAACAACCCCCTATCAAACCCAATTATCATTCAGCAGGAAACTTTGGGCTTTCCTATCAGTGTTATTCTCAATGAAACAAACTACACATTATGGTCTCAATTGATGGAGATGCGTATTGGAGCTCGCAACAAGTTGGGATATCTCACTGGAGCAACAACGAAACCTGCACTCAATGATCCAAACTATGATGCATGGATGACTGAAAATTATAAAGTAAAAAGTTGGCTCATCGAATCAATGAGCCCTCACCTAATGCAGAGATTCATCTGTCTTGTTACAGCAAGAGAAATCTGGGAGGCAGTGTCAAAGACCTTCTATGATGGATTTGATGAAACACGATTGTTTGAATTGAATCAACAATCTTTGTCAACCACTCAGAATGGGAGATCTTTGTCCACATATTATAATGAACTTGTTACAATCTTCCAGGAAATCGATCATTGCAGCACACCGCAGGCAGAATCTGTTGAAGGAATTGTCCAAATTCATGCAGCGATGATGAGATTGCGGGTACATATTTTTTTAAGTGGTCTTAATCCTGAATATGATCAAATCCGCAGAGAAATTCTTCGAAAAGAACCAAAACTGGACTTAGAAGCAACCTATGCATGTGTGAGAAGAGAGTCACAGCAGCACCAACACCAAGTTATGGGAGTTTCTCGCACAGCCTCTGAAAATACAGGAAAAAATAATCCAGGTGTAGGAAAACTGAATAATCATGTTTGTACCCATTGTGGTGAAACTGGCCATTCCAAGCTGCGTTGCTACGAGCTTATTGGATATCCTGAATGGTGGGATTTTTCAAAGAAACCATGGAAGCACATTACTAGAAAAGCTGCGATGGCCACATCAAGTGCAAGCATTCCAACTCAGAAGGGGACTTCAATGCGTACTGCTAATATAACTCAGCCAGGTAGTATTGGTAAGGCTGGTGTTCTTTTTGCAAATACTATGGATAATACTTGGGTTATTAATACTGGTGCATCCGATCATATGATTAGAGACTCGTAAATTACAAAACCTTCTCCCATCGTCCCAACAGGTCATATCTACAGCCAATGTTGGTACCTCTCCTTTTACAGGGAAGGGCTCCATTGATCTCACTTACAACCATAAATCTTGATACAATATTGGTTGTTCCTAGTCTTGAGTACAATTTGTTATCTGTAAGCCAAATCAGTTCAGCACTAAATTGTATTGTTACTTTTTGACCCTTTTTTTGTGTTTTTCAGGATATTATGACCCTGAAGACTCTTGGTTGTGGTGTTAGACAACCTCTACTAGGAATTGACAACAACTGGCGAAGGGCAGTATAACAAGGTGTGCTTTGCGACGCAGGGTGATAGGTCACTGTCTGAGGTGTGGCTTTGGCATAAAAGGCTAGGACATCTTTCATTTAGCTATCTCAAAAAATTGAAACCAAATTTGTTTACAAAATCGCAAATTTCGGATTTTCAATGTAACACCTGTGAATTGGCAAAAAGCCACTGTAAACCTTATTTTCCTTCCTCAAATAAAAGCTCTAAACCCTTTATGGTTATTCACTATGATATTTGGGGACCCGCAACCATTTTATCTATGTCTAAAGCTCGTTATCTTATTATCTTTATTGATGAATGTACTCGGATGACATAGGTATCCCTGCTTCATAAAAAATGTGATGCTAGTACTGCCTTTCAGGAATTCATCAACATGGTGAAAACTCAATTTCAGAGACAAATTCAGGTATGACAATCTGACAATGCCATGGAATTCCTTGAGAACTCACTTTGTGATTATCTTCGACAATAAGGTATTAGACATCATACCTCTTGCACATACACACCTCAACAAAATGGCCTTGCAGAGAGAAAAAATAAGCAGATTATGGAGATGGTACGTGCATCCCTCTTTGGAATGAATATGCCCCGTTTCTATTGGGGAGAGGCTGTCAATACCAGAAATTACAAACCTTCTTTGACACACCTCATCAACCAAACTTGGAACCAAGAACCTTTATGTTCATATACCTAAGGTCTTGCGCAACAAACTTGATCCATGTGGCCCAATGTTGTGTCTTCGTTGGCTACTCGGATTTTCAGAAAGGGTAACGCTGATACTGCCCTCAAACTCACAAGCTCCACGTCTCCCTTGATGTCTCCTTCCATGAAACGAATCCTTATTATTTAGCAGATAACTTAGGCTCTCTTTTCCAGGGGAAGACTGTGTGAAGAAGGAGATCTTTGCATAGCTATTTCTGATAAAAGTAAGGGTGGTGGTGTTTTTATAGAGCTGGAAACATTTGAAAACAGATGGGTAGCAACAAACAGAATGTCACCTCGCCTACTGCTACTCAAACTATTCCAGACAAGAGGAATTTATCGTTGGAAAATTATGACACAGAAGCTGTAAATCATGATGGGGAAGAAGCTGAGATGATTTAATTTTGTTCTGGTGACACAAAAGCCGTGAACACAGAAGCCTTGAACTCTGATGAGGAAGAAGCTGAGATGGAAAAAAACTACGAGGTCTCACTTGCCTGCACCACCAACCAAAGAGTCTTTTGCCCAGAATATCCTGGATAATCCCATCACCAAAGACACTTCTCAACCAGCTCCCAGGTATTCACAAGGACCCAATAAAGGTGTTACAAAGAAACAATATGATCCGGACATTAAAAAAAATTCATAGTGATCCTTATTTTTAAGTGACATATCTGCATTATTACTTCTCCTTTTATTACTTACCATTTCACTAAACTTTCTTTTCCATTCCAATTGCTGTATCGATCAGTTGCTTGAGAGTCTACACGAGAAGTGGAGTTCAGTGAAAAAGCAGCCATACCCAGCAATGTATTCCAGTGTATATGGCGGAGTTATTCTTGATCCAGCAACGATGGTAATTCCTATGGATGATCACATGGTTCATCGAGGGCATGGCATGTTTGATACGGCTATCATTCTTGATGGGTATGCCTTAATACTCTCTTACATCTACATACATGTCACATGCTGCACTCTGCTTTAACTTTCAATTCCAGGATTCTAAATTAGCAAACATTTGGACTCGGATCATTAGGCAATCTGTTTAACCCAGACATCTGTATGAGCTTGATGTTCATCTAGACCGCTTCTGAAGATCATCATCAAAAGCAAGGGTAGCCTAAGTCAACGCTTCGAAGCATCCTTACCAAACGACTGCGGCATCTAAATGCAAAAAGGGAACCGTAAGATACTGGTGAAGTGCGTCAATTCTAAACAAATCATACCCTTTTAGTGTGATTTGCATATATATATATATATATATATATATATATATATAATCTTTAATTTTTATTTATTGTAGAATTCATCTATGTTTGCTTAAAACACTAAAATTAGATACATGGTGTTGAAATGATTTTATTTATATTCCAAATATAAGTTTTCCAAGTTGATTTTTCAACGTAGCTTTTGGTTATTGTTTCAAGACATAAAATATAAAAACAATTGAGATAAAAAAATATCATCTAATCTTGTGTGCACTCAAAGACTAATGAATATAAAAAGTTAATAATAATTATAGATTACCACAAATTAAATATAGATTAGACGATGCTTAATTAAAACTACATTACCTTTTCTTCTTCCTTTTCTTTTCGTTGTGGGAACAGGGAAGGTGGGAGAGCTGACAAAGGCACTCTCTGATGTCTGATCTGCTTTGGGATGACATGGTTGCTGGCCCTGGTACCTTGAGGATTCCTGTTCCGTACGAGAAGTGAGCCACGTCAATGGGGTCAGATAAATGATTTCAGATTCTTGGCTCGAAGAATTGTTTGCTTTGTTCGGTTCATATTATGTTGAATAAAATTTTAAAGTCTGTTGTGTCGTTCTTTTGCATTGACTACTCCATTTCTAAAGAGCGAGAAAAATTATAAAAATGAGAAATGTATTTTTCTTGATATTATTTATAATAGTATGAATAAAAACTAGAATCTTCAAATTACAACTCTATAGACCAAGAGTTCTTATATAAAAAATATTTTTATTAAATATTCCATAGCTAATAAAATCAAAATAATATTAGAATTTATAAACTAAACAAATCCTTGTTAATCTTGACAGATAACTAGCAGAAATTAAACTTTATCATGCTAAAAAATCAAATATTTTGATTCTTGTGTCCAAATATTTCTGACCTTTTTTTTCCTTTCAAAATAGAAAAAAAACATGCACATTAAATCAAAGAGAAAAATGAATGATTTTGAAAAAAAAACACTTTAAAAGTTGAACGCGTTATTTCTTTTTTAAAATTCGAGTTCTTTTGAGAATATTGAAAAAAATACCGAAAATGATACAAGTACATCTATCTATCTATACATATATATATATTTGTTTTTTTTTGCTATTATATTTTTAAATACTTCAAAAATAAAGTAAAAAATCGGGTATCGACAACTTTTATCATGACAATGATCATGATACTAAAGAATATCATGGCTTAAAAAAAGATAGAAAGATTTATTGATGGGGTCTCTTTCAATAATTTATAAAGAAGAATATATAGCTTGAATAAATAGGGAAAGATCCTCATGATACATTACCCAATATAATTTCTAGAGATTTCATTTTGACTTGATGGAGAATGTCTTTTGAGTTTTTCAATAAAATAAATAATTTTTGTCTTTGTTTTCAAATAAATTCTCCATGTCTTTAAATGAATATTCTATGTCTTTAAACGAGACTCATTATCTCCACATTCTCCATGTTAAGACCTTCATCTCTACTAATATCTCCATGTCATTAGATTAATTATCCATATCTCTAAATGGATCTTCATATCTCCAATAAAATCTCTATTTATTTAAATAAAAATCTCCATCTATGTAACATCTCATTACACAATGCTTTAACACTATTTTCAAGATCGCAAAAACCCTTCACTTATAAATAATAATGTTCTTTACTTTAAGAGGAATAACCAAACTTATTGAACTCATATCTATTTTATAGGCATATTAGCAAAAGCCATGAGAAAGAAAATTGACAAAAATAATGAAAAAACACATTTATAAGATCCACTAATAGAACCATGTTAACAAAGTCACAAGAATTTAACATGACATGCACATAATATTAAGTATTTTTCTCTCTTACTTGTATTGGTTAAGTCTTTAAAACATGATTATTTTATATGATAGATGATCCTATCTCTTAAACTTATAATGATGTTTCCCTTGACAATTCAGAATCTCCTTGATTGATTTGTATTCAACATTATAAATTATACTTTAAGTTTCCACATGTACAAATACTAATTGATCTCTTATTTTTCTTCAATATAAAAATATCTATAACATTTGTCCATGTTTCTAGTCCCTTTACTCATACGTTCTCAATATGGAAATATAAAAAGTAATTATAGTTTCCTATGAAATATGTGATCCATGATAAGAACTTCATGTCCATGTTAATATTTAGATATGTATATGTTATAGTTCATGTCAATATTATATTTTTATATTATATTAAAAATATAAATGTTATATATATATATATATATAATTTATATTGAATAATAAGAGTACTCAAATATTGGATACTCCTATGGATTTTGAAAGCTTGACAAATAGGTGGGATGCAGATATATAAAAAACCCTATCATATAGATACCCATTGTCGCTCCTATTTGTAAACAATAATGGGCTTTATACCTAAAAAAAATATAAAAACCAATTGGTTTTGATTTTATTTTATTAAGGTAAAATAGGCCTAAAGATAACTAATAACACTTGGTGACCTTATGAAATATGGCTGAAATGACTTGATGCAACATTAAAATATTGAAATCATGGATTTTTATCACAATATTTGTTGTCATCATTGAAATCACAATCATATTATAGATACACATTCAAATTATCATCATCAATCATAATTGTATTAATTAGTGTGTGTGTAAGAAATACAAGCAAAAAGTACATATAGAAAAAACATACACAACTTTATATTTTACTAAAATACTGAAAACAATAAAACATATACAAATGATAAGACACAATGATCTAAAAACATATAAATGCTAGTCAAACATCGACACATGAAAACAATAATAATTGTGTACCATGTTAAATAAACAAATTCAAACAAAAGGTTTTAAAAGACTTTTAACATTGAAAAGAAAATTAAAATTATCCAATTATGAAATAAAAATTCTATGTAAACCAACTTTTTTAAATTCAAACCAATGTGACATGGAAATTTTTTGGATTGGCTAATATTTGCTAAAAAAATTATATTTAACATCTAATTCTCATACTTAAGACTCATATGTATAACTTAACTTTCATGAATTTTAAAAATAAAGTTAGCTTGACAAGAAAACTAACATTTAGCTCGAATTAATGATGATAAATAATACAAATGCACTATGAACACAATTGACATATAAAAGCATAATTTATACAAGCATGAAAAATGATTCAAGAATCAAACATACACAAAGCTTTGAATTCAACCAACATTATGTACAAGCTTAACATGGATTTGACATGAAAGATTTAAAAACACAAAACATATATAGAATAAATGCATAAAGAACAATATAACACAAATGTAACTTAAAAGTCACTTTTAACCAAACTAATGTTATTTACAAATTCAAAATAGGTATAATCATAAACATGTCGTAAGTCCAAATAGAGACATCATCACATTTTAGATGTCAATCAGTATTAAATGTTATCAAAATACAAGCAAATAGAAGCAAATAAATTATAATGAAATAATTAAGAGACTAATCATTACAACTTGGTTGATACTATATGGAATTAATCTCTTTATTTCTTTGCAATGTCTTCAGTAGTCTTTAGCCTTTAAGGCATTGTGGGACATGATTTTTTTCCATAAAAGGTTTAAATAAATAACATGATAATAACAAAAAAAAAACAATATAAAGTGGGAAATATATAACTATGGAGCATTTGGGACAAAATGATGTGCGAGATCCATGTAATGATGTATAGGTCTATAAACTAGTGATAGTTGTGACTTTTAAATGGCTAGATCATGTGCAACTTAACATCATGTTTCTCTTTCTGGTGGTTATGAAGTTCAAAATTGGTGAGAGGATAATATAAGTCCATAGACAATTTGACTTCTCCTTTTCTTTTCTTCCATCATTGACATCGTTATTGGCTAATTTTTTGTTATTGTTGGTGTAGTGTTACAAAGATGTAAAGAGGCGAGAAAGAAAATAACAAAAGGTGGAGGTTCAAATTCAAGTTCTCTAAGTAGGTTGTTTAGTTCGGTACAATTTAGATGATTTGTTTAAATGGTAGTTTGGTAGAGTTGTTCACTTTTGTTTGGATAAATTATGTTGGGATGGTTTATGGGTTTGATTGAGAAGGTATGAATGATTTTATGGTATGTGGCTGTGTTAGCGGTAACGATGAACTAGGTTGGTTCATCAACAATTATGATTTAGTGTGTTAGCATTGATTAACTTGATGAGAGATAGTTTGGTTGACTTTTTTTTAACTTGTTAGATTTCATTCAAGAAAAAAAGGTGGAAGTTGATTTTTTACAAAGAAGAGAGAAAACTGTGTTTTTTTATGTGTGAAAAAGAGATGATATTGTTATTAAACTCGATCCGATCTAATGAGTTGGTACAATGACTAGGCAATTAGAATTTGATGCATTATAATTTTCATTTCAATAATTTTGAAAATTGATTTGGTTTATCTTAGGTAAAATTGACATAATTTGTGTTTACTATGCATACTTTAATGGAAAAAATCATTTGAAAAATCAACTGTATTTAAGTGGAAGAAATAATTGTTTTATTTGTTCTTTAAGGAGTTTGATGTCATTTTCTTTTTATATAATTGCATTTAATTGATTTATTGTTTTATTGGCCTCACTTTGTTGATTTTGATTTTTTGAGAGATATACAAAAATAATATTTTTGGGAAAGAAAAGACATTTTATATTTTGTTTAGCATTGAAATATATAAAACAAGTATTGAAGAGTAAAATAATAAAAATTAAGAGATAAAAAAAACCTATAAAAAAGAAAGAGATATAGGGTGTGTTTGGTATTGCGGTTGCTGTTGTGGTTGAGGTTGAAAAAAAAGCAGTTTTATAAAAAGCGCTTTTATTGCGGTTCAAAATAAGTAGTGAAGTGTTTGGTTAAAACTGTGGTTGAGTTTGAGGATGAAAAAAAAGCAGTTTTGTGTGTTTGGTTACCAAGCTTTTCATATTGCTTTTAACTTGTAAAATTACTTTAAACTGTGTGTGTGTGTAGTTTTTTAAATATTTAATAATTATAATAATAAAATGTAATTAATAATTTAAGTAAATTAGACACTTGTTTTTATTCTCCCATCAAACTACTTGTAATTTCATCACGAACTATAAATCCATACGTGAAGGCCTCTGCGATCCCGGAACAACATATAGTAAAATATCATCTGAAATAAAAATAAGATTGCTAGACAAAAAATATATTGTGATCTCCTTGTAATTTATTTATTTATTGTAATTAAATTTTAGATTATTTTAAAATTAAAAATATATTTTTACAAGAAAATATAATAAATAATATTATATTTTTATATTTTAAAATATATTTGTTATATTTTAGAAATGTGTGCTTCTGTTAGTTGGTTCTTTTGATTATAATTTTTATTTTTTAAAAAATAAAACACACGGTTGATCTTTGTTTTTTTTTGCTCTTTTTTTCAAACCTCACAACATAAAAAAAATTACAATAAGGTGAATTTATGTTGAAGTGCTCCGTATAATATAATATATATTAAAACAATTTGTTTGGTTTGCAAAGCAAAAAAACAATGGTGCGTCTTCTTCTCTTTACATAGCACCCGCTCCCTCTCTCCTCACTGCACGGGAAGCAGCAATTTGCTACTTCCCGTGCACCTGCGGTTTGACACCATTTTGGGTGGGTCCATGCCCACAAAACCTGTTTTTCTTATTTAACCAAACAACAAAATTATTACTTTTTTTCAAACCATGGTCTAAACTCTAAAGTCTAAAACCTCAATACCAAACAGGCACATAAACTGTCACGAAAAGTTAAGACAACAACATAAATAAATAAATAAGTAAATGTTATTAATAAATCCATTTCGAATATTTCATGCCAAGTCTATGAGCCGCAAGAACTCACCATTCATAAAGCATCTTTCTCCAACATGTAAAGAGAAAGCAATCGAATAGAAATCGCCTAACGCTAACGCTAAGCTGGAGACCAGACACTAGAATAAATCCATCTTGATCCCAAAATAATAATAAAAAATTAGGGTTAGGGAATTCGAGGCAAATAAAAAAGAATGGCAACACCAGCAAAAACAGGAAGGGAACGACAAGAAGAGAGCAGCAATGCGGGTGGGAAACCTGGACTTAGAAAGCCTGTCTTCACAAAAGTCGACCAGCTTAAGCCTGGAACTGGAGGTCATAACTTGACTGTCAAGGTCCTTAATTCCATTGCTGTCCTTCCGAAGGGCCGATCGGTCTCTCTCCATCTCCGTCAGTCACGAATCGCTGAATGTCTTATTGGGGATGACACTGGTTGCATCATTTTCACCGCAAGAAATGATCAAGGTTCCTTTTTTCTTTTTCTGTTTTTTTAAAAGAAGAGTTTTGGTTTATGATTTATTAATTTCTTAACATTTAATGTTTTCTGCTTGTTTGTTGAGATACATTTTATGTGAAGGAAAATTGGTGCTTCAATGATTATATGCCTTGATGTAAAACATTTTTGGGTTCTCTTCCCTTGCATAAGAAGTTTAGGATTCACGATGATTTTTCTTTCTCACCCTCTCCGCATAGGAAAGAGATGAAAGTTTAGGATTTGGAATTGTTTTTATTCCCATAAATGAAATTAAAATTTACGCTGAGTATGATAGAAGATTCCCCAGAGTGCGATGCCAATCACTCTATAAACCGTAGTCCTGGTTATGATAAGCCACTCTATGAAACGGAATGGTGTGTATAAGGTCTGGATGGGGAACTGTAGCCAAGTTAATTGTAGCGGTCTAGAGGCTTTCTCCTCAACTTGACTTGCAAAAGGTAGCCAATTACGCTTATTTACTCCCATTTCAACTTAGAAATGAAAAGCATGTTCTCCTAAGGCAAAGGGTGAATTGTCAGCGAATCTATAAAATATTGATGAACAGTGGTTTTCTCTTAATTCAACTGCATACTTCGCTAGGAATGGTTGCAGTAACCACAGCTACAAAAAACACAAATCAATCTATATGTGCGTGTGATCTTGTTGTGAATATGGTTCTTATTTTTATGCAGTAGATGTGGATGAGTGCTAGTTTCGTTCAATTGAGGGGGCTATGTTTAACTTGATGGACTGATGTTCTGCATCAGAGGTGGTGCTCTCTACATCATTGGTTACTGCTTATAGTATGCACTCTCGTATTTGATGGAACTTTGGCATCAACATGAAATTTCCAAAAACTTAAACTAAAGTCTGAGTGTTGAATTATATTTGTTGGGATGTTTAATAACTAGATGCTTAGGGGATTTATATTCATGATTAAAGTCTTCTAAATTGTCAGTGCTGTTTTCAATATTGTGTTCGAATTCAAATGGTTTTTGAAATTGTGGAACAAGCCGTATATGAATAAAAATGGAGGTCGCATGTGGGGTCTTGGTCTAGTAGGGGAAGGGACTTGTTCCTTTCCTCTGCACCCGGGTTCAAGCCTCATTGTGTATGTCTGTCATCACGCTATGTCTTATCTGTCCATTGAGCTTGCAGGATATTTTGTGGGTCTGGGGATTAGTTGTGGTGCATGTAAATTGGCCCCCGGTTATTAAAAAAAATGTAGATTCTCTGTGATTTAAAGTTTATTTGTTTTAACCTTACAAATGTCCCCATTATAAGCTGCATTATTTTCAAACAACTCTTTTTGTTTCCTCAGTTGATTTGATGAAGCCAGGGGCAACTGTAATCATCCGCAATGCAAAGATTGACATGTTTAAGGGATCTATGAGGCTAGCAGCTGACAAATGGGGTCGTGTTGAAGTCACTGAGCCTGCAGAATTTGCTGTCAAGGAAGACAACAATCTCTCTCTTGTTGAATATGAGCTTGTGAATATTGCAGAAGAGTGATAGGGTTCTCTTGGCCAATATATTATGATACAGAGTAGCTTCAGAAAATCTAAAAACTGTGGTGGCACTTTTCTAATTTCGAGTAATATTCTGATGTGGTTACAGTTTATTTTGTGGATGGTGCTGTATCTAGCTTGAAAATGGTTCATAGACATGACGAAAACCAAAGCAACGCTTTCTTTTCCTTGGAGATGACCTCAATGGACTATGAATTATGTGTTCGGTATTATGGGAATGTTTAATTCTGTGTTTCAAAAATGTTTTAGAAAAACATTAAAAATAATAATTTATTTTTAGGTTTAAATTAAAAAATTTTGTTGTTTTTAAATTATTTTATGTACTGATGTCAAAAATAATTTTTTTTTAAAAACATAATTTTAATGTATTTCTGAATGAAAAATACTTTTCAAAACATCAGAATCATAATTTCAAACAGGCATTATATTGCAAAGTATTTTCTTAGAGTGTTTTTTATTTGAATATGTATTAAAATAATTTTTTATATCAAATTTAATATATTTTCAAGCTAAATATACGCTGCAGGATTTTATTAGTTGTTGGCTTAGACAGCACTGTGGGACTAACATAACAAGGAAGTGAAAAAGAGGTGCTTACGATGATTACTATTATTAACAATACACTAAACCACTGCAGCTTCCTACACATAGACTGTGGATTGTTGCAAAGTACACTAAATCAGTGGTGGTGTTTCAAACATTTCATTTTTAATTATATATGTATAAGAAAGAGTTTCACTCTTATTTGACACCACCAAAGCTAAACTTACTATATTTTTTAACGCGAGTTGTATTTAATACAAATACAAATAACAGTAAAAATTAAAAATTTAAACTCAGAGCAAAGGTGTATAAATACAAATAAAAAATTTAAAACTATCTTAGAAGGACCAAAAAAATCAAGGAATCGAAACTAAACTAAAACATATTTGAATAAAAACCGAAATAAAAAATAAAAAATTATGTGTTAAAACTAGACAAAAAAAAAATTAATCCCTGCGGCGGATCGCGGGTTTATGACTCGTATTTAACTAAAAGGCATGATTAGAAAGCAATCAAAAAGTTTATTTAAAAAAAAAATTAAATGATTTTTTTTTTGTGTTCTCGGATTATTTAATGTAGTTATCAAAAATATTTTTTTAAAAATAAAATAAAATATTATTTTGATACATTTATAAATAAAAAATAATACCACATTACTAATAATTAAACAGCTAACGAGGACACTTCCAAATCCATACTAAATTACTAATAATTAAACAGCTTACTCTTAGCTTTACTAGTTCCAGTCTACATCCTCTAGAATTACTACCTCCAAACTACAACCGACGTTTCCTATATAGCGCCTATAAACTTTGTTAATAGAGTTCAACATGTAAGAAATTTGTAATTTGCCCGTTTCACTTGTTGACGACTCAAGATAGCAGCTTTCCTTCTCACTTTTTAAGCAAGGCATGTTTGATATTCCTTCCCGTTATAGCATCGTTTGTTCAAAATTTAAAATTATTTTTTTATAATATATTTAAACTGTGTTAATGTGTTGATATTCAAAATAAATTTTAAAAAATAAAAATATATATTATTTTTAATATATTTATAAATAAAAAATATTTTGATGCTGAACTTCGATATACCACCCTTTTATACAAGCACTTAGATGGTGTTTGAAAGTGTAATGAGTATTACTTTTCATATGTTTTTCCTTGGAAATACACTAGTTTTATTATTTTCTAAAGTATAATTCTTAACATCGAAACACTGTTTATACCTGCGAGCCAAGCAGGACAATCTAGCCCAGGGGTTTATTCCTTCTTCTTGGACAGCAAAATGGAATTATACATTTATCTTTAAAAGAAAAATTCTTAGAACTAGCATCAAGAGGTTTTTAGTTATTTTATTTTGTTTTGCACAATAAATTTATTTCATTACACGTTAAAATAAAAGAAATAAATTTTATGCCCAGGGGTATTTTTATCTTTTTCATTATGTTTTCTTTGCTATTATAAAGTTGATTGAGGACAATTTAGTCTTTTAATAAAAAAAATTACTGGTTCATGGGATGCACGTGCTAGTGCATGGGAGGCGCCAATATCCTTTTGTTTTGTTGTTGGAATCAATACGACATTCTCTTCTTGTTGGAAGGGTGCATGTTGACAAAACTCGTACGGTTTATCGTTGTTGATACTTGCCCCTCTTTTCTATTTTCCTCCCCTTTAAAATCAAGCTGACCATTCAATTTTTCATTGGTTGTCTTCTTAGTTGTTCATATTTCAATTTTATTCTTTATTCTTTTGATTTATAATTTTTTCTTTTGAACGTTTTGTAAAGTTTTTTTTTTTTTTTTTTTTTTTTTTTTTAATTTTAACATTCAATCCCAATATGTCATGTATTTGTTTTCAATTTGGTCCTTGTTTTTTTAGTTTTATATTTATTCTTGATCCTTTTGTATATTTTTATTTGTCTTCAAACTTATCCTACAATCTAAATTTATGATATATTTTTTTGTCAATTTGATCGTTATTCTTTTGATTTTGATTTTTTTTCCTGTCTTTTTGTCCTTTTTTATTTGTTTTTAATTTTTTTCTCTAATCCCAATTTTTGATTTATAATATTCCAATTTGATCCTTACTTTTTTTATTGCTCTTTTTAATCATTTTGATAAATTGATTCTTCTTTTCAATTTGTCTGTCCAATAAAAAACTTGTAGTTTTCCTTTAAGTTAATTTTTTACTTTAATTTTGATTGTCATTCTTTTAATTGTTTTTTTTTTATCCTTTTGTATAAGTGATTTTTTTTCCGACTTTGTTCTTTAAGATTTGATTAGTGGAGGATCGGACTTTGTGGTCTTACCAAGTACTCTGCTTCCGATCTGTAACTGGAATCATGAGTTTTAAACGTGATGACTGATGAGGGTTCCACATATGTTTTTTTTTTTTTTAATAAAAAATGTATCTTTCTTTTTTCATTTCATCATTCAACACCTTTTGTTTTCAAATAGACTTTGTGATTTTTTTTATTTTCTTTTCTATCAAATTATTTTTATATCATGAGTTGGGCCGCAAATTTGGTATGTTAATCTGAGTTAGCTTGTCCTTTACTACATAGATTACATGTTTATCATGCTAACTCTGTTTGACTCCAGTTGAGTTTTTTTGTTCAATTTTTTCTTCCATATTTAATCAACCAATAATTAAATTGTATTGTTTTTTCTTTTTTGGATTTTTCTTCTTCAGATAATATTTTTTTTTTGTAAAAACAATTGTCCATTTTGATATTATTATCTATGTTTTATCATTAAATTAAAATAAAAACCATTTATTTGATTCATTCAGGTTTATAAACTAAGTCACAATTGTTTTTCTTTAAAATGTGCTTATAACACTTTGAACATATTTTTTATGAAAAATATTCATCGTGACAACTTAATAGTCCTCCATTATTTTTTCAGATAAAAATACCTACAGACTTGAACTTTCTTGATAGCAAGATGCAAGCCAACTATAAGTGTTTGTTTGAGAGTATAGATAAAATTGTTTTTCAAAGTACTTTTTGTTCACAAAAATATTAGAATAATATTTTTTTAAAAATTATTTTTAACATCAGCATACCAAAATAATCTAAAAATACTATTTTTTAATTTAAAATAAAAAATAATTTTTTTTTAATTATTTTTTTGAAATGCAGTGCCAAATAAGACTCGAGTAATCTCAATATTGGTCAATCAAACAAAATTCTTGCAACTTTGAGTTACATTATGCTCCGATCATCTATTCACTTGCTACTTAAATCATAACAATTTTTTCTTTGGGTAATTTTGGAAAAACATTAATCTTGCAGAGCCCAAGGTTTCCGCGTGCAAGCTGTCCTCCTTTGCATGCTACTATAAAAATAAAAACTGCTCCGGAAGATAATGATTATAATTAACCTTTCTTGCTTTGGATCCCTTTTCTCTCGCCAAACACCAAATTTATCCTCGTTGGCGAAAAGGGATTTGACCTGTGTTGTTAATACCTGAAGAACACAAAGATAAAAATAGAAAAAAAGAAAAGAGAAGATTATATATAATGGATTGCAGGCCTTTAGGTTTCTTGATTGGATTGCCCTTCGCTCTTATTGCGGTGGTTTTGTCCCTAATCGGTGCTGTTGTTTGGGTTATCGGGTGAGTCTTCCCTTCCATTTCCATCTGCGTTGTTAATTTTAACTTTTTAATGAATTCACTCTGCATTTCTCGTGTAATTCATGCCAATGTATCTTCGATATTTAAATCTAATAATTTATTGACGATTTGTTTTTTCTGTTTATCAAATACATATGATGAAATCATTGAGACAATGAATGGTTTGATGATGACAGTTCTGTGCTGAGTTGCATCTGCCCTTGCTGCATTTGCTGTGCTGGCCTGGCAAATCTTGCAGTGAGCCTGGTGAAGTTGCCTGTAAAAGTCATTCTATGGTTTACTGATCTGATTCCTTGTTGATTGATTTCAACCATAGCCCAGCAAACTCGAGATATTCAATTACTTGATTCTTCTCTAGGGTCGTGCAGGCCAGGAGTTTCAATCGATAGCAGTTCTAGTTAGGAGAGCTTCCTGTAATTAATTCTTTCTATTTGTATGCTTAATGTGCAGATATTAGCCGTGTTCTTGGAAAATCTTTGTTCTCGGAGTTGATTTCCTGATGATTTTTGCGTTGATTTTCTTCACCACAGAAATCTTGTAAAGCAAATCTTCCATTCCCAATTTATTTTATTCTGCCTTCACTTTTGGGGCTGGCATGCTTCTACAATTAGCTACCTTAGGTCAATGCATCTTGCTAATTTTAATTAATTAATTAATTATTATAATTTGGTTATCTATAATTTTAATTTAATTTAAACACGAGTAGGATTTTTCCATTTTGTGATTTCTGCCACCATTCACGAAGCCTCCAAAAAACTGAGTTTATTGTCTGCACCCTCATAAATATCAAAGATTCCTCGCCATCTAAGTTATTTATTTATTTATTAGAAATGTAATGTTTATTTGAGGAGGATCTTAGGCCGTGTATTAATAAATAAAGAGTTTTCTCTCTCTTTGTACTACATAATTAGTAAATTTTGCAACCCAGTCAAACTAAATAAATAAATTAAAACTAATACAAAAGGATTCGAATTATTATTGTATTTTCGAAGATATAAAACATGGATTATCAATAGATTGTTTAGATCTTACCTCACTTGCCCTCCAATTTCTGGAATCCTTTTCAAAAGGATTAAATTAGAAATGCCAGTTCGTCAAAGGACTTAAATCATGCTTTTGATATCAAAATATTCCATTCCACAAAAGGTGTTTGATGATGATAGCTTTTGATCATTATTTTGCCAGAAAATATAGAGATCATCAAGTCTTGAGAAAATTTATTCGAGATTTAGTTGGTTTATTGCTATTTTAAAAGGTACAAATAAGTTTTTTTTAGATTTATTGGATATTCCTCGGGTGTTTTCAAGTAAAAAACAAATTGAAAATTGATTGATTAGTAAAAATAAAAATAAAAATATATTTCCTGTCTAGTTTTTGGCAACTTTACATGCGAACACTTGTTTGGAAGTGTGGTTAAAGTTGTTTTTAAAACTGTTTTTCATTTAGAAATGCATCAAAATAATGTTTTTTTTTTAAATTATTTTTGACATCAACACATGAAAATAATCTAAAAACATAAAAAAAATTTAATTTAAAGTAAAAAAATAAAAATAATGTTTTTTTAAATTCTCTTAAAACACATTGCCAAACACTATCTTTTGCCACAGACAACACATTATTTGCTTTAGTTTTTCCAAAAAAAACAAAATAAAGGGTGGTCTTGAGGGGAATAGGAGCTAGGTTTGACCCATTTTTCTTTTTTCTTTGGCATTAAAATTATTTCAAAAAATAAAAAAAATTTAATAAATACTGTCTTGATAATATTTTATTTTATTTTATTTTATTTTATTTTATTGAATCAATTGTATATACATATTAGTTTTTATTCTCATTTAATTTAAATAAAATTTAATATTAATAAATAAATTCACCAAACATAACCTGGTTTATGACTAAGATTAAATATATTAATATAATTTGTCTTTTATTTTTTCTATTTAATTTTTATTTATTAATAATAATTTTTTATGTGAATCATTCTCAATTTATTTAATTATATGCATGCATAAATTTCTTAATTTATTCTTAAAAAATATCTCATGTAAGAAAATATATTGAAAAGATCTATATGTATAATTGTTTTTATTGATAGAAAAATATCATTTGGGCCATACTACTTGGGCTACCTTTAAGATATTCGGGCTACAGCCAACATGAGTCCATTTTTGTGTGGACAAAATCACTTCTCGTTGTTCAAAACCATAAAAAGGAAATGTATTTTCCACGTTCACCTCGTGATCAATATAAACGTAGAGACAGTTTGTTTTGGTGGTTTGATTTGATTTTCAAAACTCCTTTTATTTTTTAAAACCATAAATTAATATTTTAAATAATCCTTAATAGTCTCTAACTGCAGATATAAAAAAAAAATACAATTTTAATTTTATAGAATATTTTTTATAATTTACCTTCTCCACTCCTGGATGAATACTATAAATATACCTTTCTTCTGGACTAAATTGTCGTGATAAAACTTCCTAAATAAATAAATTAAATTATAAAAAGCCTAACAATGGACCAAATGTCTAAAAAAAACATATATTAATTTGATATAAATTGATGAGACAATTTCAGCCTTAGAACTTTCTCTTTTATTCCTAAGACTTTCGTGTTGGGGATAAGTTCCTCCTCGGTTGCTCTGATAATGAATTCATCCACTGTTAGAAAAAAATAAAATATATGTAAAAGCAAAACGGTGACACAAAGGCTTACAGCATGCACGACTTTTTCCTCGTACCAACTCTGCCATCCCAGTCCACCACCAGTTTTCATATGATTGAGGAAGGAAAGCAAGAGCAAGAACAAAGGCTCAACCTTTGCTATCCATGGCAAATAAAATCAAGCCGGTGATGGTATCTGGGAAAATCCCATTTCGATCGTTTTCTATATTCTCCAATTTTATTCTCTATATAATTTTTTTTTATTTTTTTTCTACACACCGAAAGCCAGCCCACTTGCAAGTAATTGGATAGAAGATGATCAAGAATCATTAACGCGAATAAGGGAGGGTGACCATTGATGTCATAATCTACAATCAAACATTGTCGGCCCTTCGACCTGGTGATTAGTATTTGTTCCACCAATAGTGTTTTGAGTTGACGCGTATGTTATCAAAGAAGGGTCCAAGCATATCCCAGTTCATAGCCGCACGCATCTCTCTGTCAAAGAAAAAGTTTGAAGCTCAAAGTTTTTCTCTTCCCGGCAATGAAAATACAGAAACTATTGTTAATAAAAGAAGAAAAATTTCAAGTTTTCTGAAGGTGTTTTAGAAAAATCCAGGTAGAAAGTAATTGACATCAGCAGCAGCACCAACCATTAATTGGTCGATGATCGATGATGCGTTCTAGAGAATTCAAAGTGTACGTTGTGCTATATATTTATAAATTAATCAAGGGAAGAAAGTAATTTATATATCCAACGTCTTGTTGAGCAAAGAATAAAAGCCATGAAATAATGTTCGAGTTTCATGGTAATCAATTCATACAAGCATGTTAGGAAATATGACGGCTCAGTTCCAAGTAAGTATCGTGACGTGATGTGAAAGAGTTTTTGATCTGTATAGTAAATTTTGAATTCGAATCAGGGTGTATATTTTTTTATAAAAACCTGACATAATCAAGATTTTATTCGTTTATCTGTGTCTACAAATTATGCTTTACAGGGACGAGACTTCTTATAACCAAAAAAAATAAGACGGGTCCAAATTTATTCCTCTCAAGTTCCACTTGAAACTTCTCTCTTGTATTTTTTTGCCCACCTTCTCTGATCGACTTATTCTCCCATAAACTTAAGCAAGAAATACTGACAAGAGTGGAGCAGATCATGTTGACTGCTTGTATCATTCATGCATCTGGTAGGGGAAGAAGCCATCAAAACTTTGAACGAGTCTCGTGTGATGTTAACTGATATTGTCACTTACCCTAGCTAGAAAGGCCCAACCAGGCATCACATTCAGAGGGTCTACCCTCCAGATCATCATGACGTGAGTGTGGGGAAAGGTTTGTACCCCTCCAAACGCACAGCTTCGTTGATTTAACGCGTGGAATAGAGTTTTTGAGTGGCATCCATTCAAGAAGTAGCTCTAACTTTAGAGACACAATTATTTTAGTGTATCCCTTTCGAGAGCCCTAATTAATTATGCCCTGATTATGTAGGAGCAGTGCTCTAAATACATGCACTTGGCTGCATGATATGACCTCACGTCAAAAATACTATACAGTTGCCTGATGGGTGTGGTAGAAAGAAGGCAAGAAGGGGAAAAACACGACCATAAATCATATGCTATGTGGGCGTCTTTGTGTAAAGGTGACAAAAGTAAACAGGAATATTTGTTTAAGGTTGTTGTTAAGTGCATTTCAGGTGTACTCATCTCGTCGTTGCTGTCCTCCTGAAACCAGTGGTCTCGATTCTGTCTAATTCCATTTTGGATTGTTCTTTATATTTTGTTTTAATTCAAAAAATAGAGTAAACCAAAACAATTTTTATATCGTAAATTTTTTAACTCGTTTCAGTTTTGTTCTGCACATTCCATTCTGACCAAATAGTATTTTTTTCTTAGAATAATAAATAGTTTTACAATATCAATCATATCTTTTAATTCAAGCATTAGATTGAGATGAAAGTTTACGAGGAGTCTGTTGAAAAATTTATATATATTATAGTAAAATTTCAGAGCAATTAAAGAATATAATAACCTTGTGAGATTGATGATGATATTCTTGTAATATTATACATGTTCATAATTTTATTTAGAAAAATCATTTTATTTTGTCTTTTTTAGATTAATTTTTTCTCAATTTTATTATTCAACAACGAATTTATTACGAATTGAACTTAATAATTTAATTTGATTTGCTTTATTTAAGGTTATCATGATTTTATAACGGAGATCACACATTTCAAAGGTTAATCTAGGTTGACCAGAGTTGATTCAATATATCGTTGTTTCAATATTTTTTTTAAATGTTAACTTGATTTGTTTTAGTTAAACTATATTTTTATCAATTTTTCATGTTATCTTTGAACTCATCATGGTTGTTGAATTATATAAGTTCAACTATCATTTTTTTTACTTTTGAAATTTAAATTGCTCAATTCTAAATAATTTTATTTTTGGATTTAAACAATTTTTTTTTGAATTAATATATTTAATTATATATATAAATATAAACAATACAACTTCTAAATAAAAAGCTAAAATATTTTATTTCAATTGAAAAAATAAAACACAAATCAAAACAGAATTAACAAACTTGCCTGAAACAAGGACTAAGGACAACCTTCCCCCTATATTTCATAGCCCTTCATTGAATGGCAGGTAAACATATCCAAACGGGCCGTAACAAGTTTTCAAATTCATATTGATAGCCATGAAACATAATAATTTCAAACATGTTTGATACTGTATTTTAAAAATTGTTTTTTTTTAATTATTTTTTATTAAATTTTATTTAGTGTTTTTAGATCATTTTCATATGCTAGTGTCAAAATAAATAAAAAAAATATCATTTTAATATTTTTTTAAACGAAAAACACTTTAAAAAACAAACAAAATCACAATCTCAAACAATACTTTCATCTTTCAATAGGTAAAAATAGGACAGTTAATGCATTCTAATTATTTCCTTGACCAAATTAGTTTCTCCTTATTCGTGCCTATGACTTGAGTGAGCAGTGCCCCATTGAAAACGGTCCAAGTGAATAGCTACATGTAATATAAAATACATCGTATCATCAATGAGTATTTAAGTCTTGATTTATCTTCATATTTATTAATTATTATTTCCATGATCCCTATCTGTATATTAAAAACTAAACCTAACACTTGATGTGAACTGTGATGGATCAGAATTGGTGATATGATAGAAAGAGAAAAGGCATCTAGATGAAGTCCTTGTTCTCCTTCATTATCCTTTAGTTTAACTTATTAAGTTTTTAATAGCTTCATTAGGATTCTATTATCTTATATGATCATTATTACAAATGGCGCCGCAAAGCGTACGGGAGAAAAAAAGAGAGGGGGGTGCAGATTGAAAGATTTCTTAAAAAAATAAATCCTTGGACGTAAAGTTAATGATTTGGATAATTGATTTTTGTTTTTGGATAATTAATTAATTTCTTGATTCTAATAATTTGATCTATTTTTTTTTTCTAGTGAAGGTAGCTGGAGATGAGTGTTTAATACAAGTAAAAATATCATCTTTGGTGAATTTTAGGATACTCTTATAATTAAAAAATCAGTGACTTTTTAAAAGAAAATACAATAATATTACATAAAAACACTCTAAAAATAAAAAAAATGCAATCGAGAATGAGGATTCTGAACTTGGTATTCAAATAATTAATAGTCTATTTATAGTCCATGAGTCTCTTGGAGATAAGGAGTTAAAATGTAATTTTATCATGATAGTATTAATAAGAAAAAAATATCCTTGAAATATATATATATATAAATTAATATGGATGAAAATATTATTAGCCCTAAAAGATTTTTACACGCCATCTTCTTTTCGCAACACAATGACACCTGCTCTTCTTCTTCTTCGATGACAACAACAATAACTGCACTTCTTCCTCTTTTCCCGCCATAGCAGCAACATCTACACCTCTCTAGCACAAGCCATGACAACTCCTCTAGTGACAACAGTGATAATCGTGGCAACAACATCCATTTTTCTCTCCATTGCAACAAACTTCACCTTCCTCTATAAAGCTTCACCGGCCAACATTCACACCACCAACATCACCTCCAGCACTGGTTTGACCTTCACTATCAGGCCTATTCTGTTTTTTTTAAAATATAAAAATATATAAAAATTGCATTATAAAAACAAAACAATAACAATGTCTTTTTTTGTGCATACCTCCGAATTCTAAGAATTTCTTAAGCATATTTTAACAAAAGAACAAAAATTGCATCTTTTCTCATATTTTAAAATGAAAAATAGAATATCGTAACCAGTTTATGATTATATATTAAAGTTTAGCCAAAATATCAAAAGTACAATAAATGCAATGTAAAGTACACCCATAAATATAAAAGTACACCCATAAATATAAAAGTACAATAAATGCAATGTTAAAATTCAAACATTAGAATAGTTAGGTTTTTTATCCAATGAAGTAGAGACTTTCTCACGAACAAAGATCTACTTCGATTCTTAGAAAGACCAACAAATAAAAAACTTGTCTTAAAAAAAATCAAATAACAATGCAACTTATCTTAGGTAGGGTGCACTAAGGGTGATGTATCTTTTCCTTACACAATAAATCCCCTTACTCAGACTTTCGCAGACTATTAGGTTTCCTAGTGACCTTGATACTAGTTGACGACTCTTAAAAATTATAATCATAATTTTATGATTATAAAAAATCCTTTTTTTGTGTTGTCTCTCCTTTCCGAGGATGACAGTGCACTCAATGAAAGAAAAAATGGTCATCGGGAGACACCTCATGGATTGTTTGTTTTATCACAAACCATTATAGATTCAAATATCAATTATTTTTTTATTTGATCATCAAACTATTTTTTGTTCTCCATATTTGCCATATTTTTTTTAATTTTATCCTAACTTTTTTTTATGTATTTTTAATGTAATCTTTTTATGACCTAATTCTATGAAATAAGTTTTTAAATTGTAGTAGAAAGATAAATTTAAAGCAAGACACTCACAGTGGAAAACACCTAAAAAATACTTGGTCAATCTCAAAGTTTTTAGAATTTTTGTTTGGATTCAAAAGTGTATTTTATTTATTTTTTAACCATTCGGCTCAAAAGAGAATAGAGAAACTCATCGAAAAATAACAAATTTTTTGGCCAGGCACATTCAGGTCACCAATGAGGATAATCTTTGTGTCAACGAGTCTCATTTCTTGAAAAAAGTTCAATATAAATGGTTCTTTCTTCAAACATGGCAGAAAAGATAGATTGAGGTTTGTTTCTTGTATTTTAACTTGGTTGATTTTTATTTTTTAGAGTTATTTTAGGATGCTTTTAGCTTAATTGGTGTTATGGAGGTGTTTTCAAGTAAAAACAAGAAAACAATTAAGTTTTTAGGCCTATAAATATATAGGTCACATACCACTACACAACATGTGGCTTTCCTTTAAGAAAATAAAAGAAATCATTCATTTCCAATGAGAAAACAACAAATGCAAACTTGGGTGATGCTAAGTTTTTTTATTAAGGTCAAGTGCATGGGATTAACTCATCATCACCTAATATCTTTTTCATAACTTTCCATCAACTATTTCAATTAAAATATTTGATCTTAGTTAATTTGCATGATATATCGAAGAGCTTAGCTTGGTTTCCAAAGAATTTTCTTACTCTTATATTTTATAAGAATTAGTTGTAATTACATTAAGTTTATATATTTATATCAATATTTAGTTGCTAAGATAAAATGAATGAAAATGTTTAAAATAAAGAAAGAATAATTAGCATATTGTTTTATTATATTTAAAATTAACTTAAAATTCTATTTACAACACAACATGAGTGATAAAACTAAGTACAAACTATACTAGAAGTACTTAGGTATATGATATACTAATACAGTAATTAAAAACTATGTAAAAAGTAAACATTCAAAGTGAATTTTGATTCCTAAAACAGTTTTAGCTTTGAATGAGTTTTTCACATTGAATTTATAAATCTCTATCGAATTTTAGAAATACCATTTTCGTACTTCTTAAACTTGTGATTGGCAACCTTATCTTCTTCTCGATGTCATCGCATTAACCATTATTGTCAGCCTGCCCAGAGGCCTAGTTTCAAACAAGGCATGCTGCAGAAAGAGATCAAATTAAATTACCCAGCGACTCAATCCACAAGGTTTGACCATTGGGTCAAACATCTAAGTTAACCTAGGCTGCTACCTTCCAGTAGACCTTTCGTTTTTTCTTTCTGACTGTTTCAAATAATTTGTTTTTATTTAAAAGAATCAAACACTAACTTTAACCAATCATATATTTTTAAAATCTATAGCCACAAGAATTATCATAAAATCAAATATAATAACTATACAGGTAACTGGTTTGATGTTAGGGTGCATACCCACTTTGTCATCCCGGCAAAGGCAACGTTGTGATACGACAGCCATTAATTACATCTCTGCAATGGCAGTTGCATGGATCTATCACCCTTTTATTACTTCCAAAGTCAAAAGGCTTCCACTGTTACCTGATCGCAGCACCACTGGGTGGAGGCTGTAGAAATCCGATGGAGGCTGACAAAATTATAAACATTATCCCATATGATCACACGTACGCACATATCCTAACTCCCTACTAATGTGATAAGTCAAGGTTGTCAAATAAAAGCACAAAAAATCCCAAAAGGAACTTATAGAGCGAGAAGGATTTTATAACAAAGAAAAAATTATGCCAGAGATTGGTATAAGCTATAGTAGACCAAAACTAGAATAAGATAAAGAGCACAAAGCTACTTGAAAAAATAAAATAAAAATTAAATGATAGAACTCGATTAGGCATATAATCAAAATACTTGGTCGTTCAAATACTTTTTTTTTTTTTTATGCGAGAAAACCCCATCTTCTAGACATGCTTTGTGAGCTTGGAAAGTTATTATAACTCTGGTTGTCCCAAGCTTTTACAAACTATATATATTCTGACTCGAATTCAATATCTGCAATGTAGAGCTCAAATCCTTAATCATCACGTCACGTTTCTAAGAAACGTAGTGCATTGAAAAAAGAGAGAGTTGGCAATATCATAAATACACTCAACAACATATAATAAAATAAAAAGTAGAGTAAGAGAGAGCGTTCACAAAGACTTTTATGTTGTGGAAAATTATCTAGCAAAATCAATTATATATATTTGCTGAATAATATAAAAAACATGAATACAAAATATTAAAATAAATAAATAAGTGCGTGTATATATTTATACATATTACTTGCTTGTAGAAATGTAAAATTAATTTCAAAGCTAAATAGCTGCCAATCAACTTGCTTTCTGGGGTTTTAATAATACTTTGAAAGAATGCACAATCAAGACATATGATCTCAAAAACTCTCTCCTCACACAACAAAACCTAAATTAAGCTAGAGAAATAAGAGCACAAAAACAAACAAACGAGATAAAATGAGAGCGTGGTTTTATTTATTTGTTTGTTTGTTTTTGTCTTTCCTCTTCTTCAAGAACTAAAACTGAAATCGCTTCATTTGACGAGACCAAGGATGCAAATTAATTAGAATTTATTCCTGAGAATTTAATAAATTTGCAAATTCAATGAATCTTGAAACAGAATCAAATCAAGACTAATTAAAATTTATTTGGGATAATTCATTGAATTTGTGAAATTAATAAGTTTGACATAGTACAAAGAATGGTCAATAAGTCTTACATTCACCATAAATCATTTTAGATAGTAAATAAATACAATAACAAAACCATTTTTTTCAACGTTTTATAATAGTTCCTCTCAACATGCATGGTCCACGAATTCAACCAGTTATTCTACAGGTATTTATTCCTCCTCCAATTCTGATTTACATTTGCTACTGGTAATTAATAATTCAATTCTTTTCTTACCACAGAGCAGATACAGAACCCTTTAATCTCAATAGTTAATCAGCACACACTAGAAACTGTGGGAAGCTCTCGGTTTGGCTCAAGAATCATTATTTTCAATTCAGTGTTCTGTGCTAATTGATGGAAGAAAAATATGACAATTTTTAAGGTTCGTGCAATATAACTCTTTAATGGTACCCGAACCTGAAACATAGTTGAGGCTATGAGCATGGGTAGATGGGTTCCAGGATTATGACGTGATGAGGAAGAGCTTGCGATCTGTACAATAAGTCTCGAGTTCGAGTCAGGGTGTGTATTTTTTATAAGAGTTTGGGATAATCAAAATTTTACTTTTTCACTTGGACTCATAAAATACGATTTTCGAAAATAGAGTTTTTTCACATTAAAAAAATAATATTGATAGATGGGTTGAAAGAACTTTTCTTTTTCATTTTGGGTTTAGGATAGGACACGTGAATTTTCAAAATTGTAATAATTTGTGAGGCAAGCAGCTCCATATAAATTATAAGAAAAAACAAACTCTTGGACATGAAAAAGCCTGTTTGTGTGCTCCACTTAATTCTGAAAATTACTATTTCGATAGAGAAGCAAACTATATTTGTGGCAGATTATTGGTTGGATTATGACTTTGGATTATTTTCAAAAATAGCGTTGGAGTATGACTGAATTTTTGGGTCCTGAAATGAGCAGTTTGATGGACCATCCGTGGTCAAATAGAATAAATTAATAAATAAACTAAATATTTGTAATATAAAAGAAATACCAATAAAATATTTTAAACTTCTAGCGATGTCTGATAAATCATTAATGTTTGTGTTGAAGTTCCTTGTTGCGTGGACTTTCAGTATTCTCACCTCTAGCTTATCCGTCACTTTTAACCAGGCGGCGGGCAGCCGCCACACATGAACGCAAACACCGATCAAATGAACGACCAGTGACGGTCAAATTCTTCAATTTTCAAGGACTTTTTACGGGCATGTGCTCTTTTCAATACTATTAATATTATAATAACAATTATTTTAAAAAAATGTTTTTTCAAATATATTGAAATAAATCTTTTAATTCTTAAGATTTAATTTTATCATCATTGTATTAAAACAATATAAAAAAACTAATTTAAAAAATATTTAAAATACGTTTTGCTTTAACTTCATCATATAAGCCAAAGTGGGAGTGTACTAGGGCATATTTCCTTTCCTTGCTCTTATTTTCTTCAACTTCTTTTGCTAAATAGCTGGTTAGAGTCAAGATTTTTTTATTATATTTGTGAAGGCCTTATTGCAATATATTATATCTTATTCACTAAGCTTTTATTTGATAATAAGGTTCAACATGCTATTAAAATGTTTTTTTAATTTTTTTTATGATTTAATACAATACTATTAAAACAAATATTATTTTAATTCACTCTTTATCAGAATACCATATATCATGCTACCAAACTAATTCTCATGGGAGTCTTCATGTTCGAAACAACAAATTTCATTGCCACGCAACGTACAAACAGGGAACATTCTCTAAACAAGAATTGAACCCAATTGATCAATTGTTGTTGTATCTTAAGCAGCTTGAAACCTTACTCGTAATCTCTTCAAAAATGTGTGATTTTGATATTGTGATGTGATATATAGTTTTTTTTAAATATATATTAAAATAAATGTTTTTAATATATTTTTTTTACTTTAATACATTTATGAAAAAATAAAAAGTAAATGTTAGGACAAGATTCCGACCCAATACAAAGAGGATATTGCTCATTTTTTGTTAGCCTTTTTTCATTGCTGCTAGTCTGTATAATATAATTCTAAACTAAAATGCCGGGTAATTATATAATTATAAACAAGAGTAGGACCATCTTCACGTGATGACCGCACGAATAGAGCCATACTTGTATACTTGAATATTTATATAGCCGCCTGTATTTCTCTCCCCCATCTTTGAAATCAAAATCTTATAGAATTAGATTACTATTATTTTTTTATTGGGAAGGGTAACTTTAGGAAGCCTGAGAACCCTTATAAAAACGAAATGAACCCACCAATTTCTTTGAACCAACTTGCATTATTTTCAGCACAATCATTTCCCAGCTTTCCTCGATCTAACCATATTCTGTAATCTTCTTCATCATCCAAAGCAGAATTAATGGATTTCTCCCATTCTCAAACCCAACAAAAACAACACTACTCTCCAAAACACAACAACAAGAAGAGGCTCACAGAAGACCAAGTGAGGCTCCTAGAGAGAACCTTCACCACCAACAAGAAGCTCGAGCCTGAGCTTAAGGTTCAACTTGCGAACCAACTGGGGGTGCCACCGAGACAAATTGCTATTTGGTACCAGAACAAGAGAGCAAGATGGAAGACGCAGAGCCTAGAGCTTGATTACAATACACTCCAAGTGAAACTAGATAATGCGTTGACCGATAGGAGGCGGCTAGAACGAGAAGTGGTGCAGCTTCAAGAGGAGTTGTGGCGGGCTCGGCAAATGGTGTTCACTTTGAGCCAAGAAACAACAGTTCAACCTACTGTTAATGGTTCCTGCAACTCATCTTGTGATGATAGAGGCAGCTCGAGCTTACATGAGGATGTTAATGGTGACGTCTTGCAACTTGATGAGATCTATGCTTGTTTGTACGGTGCTGGTGGTGGGTCAACCTGGGTTTAATAGGCAGCTAATTTCATGTACCATATGTCTACTGGTTCATCAAATCATTAGCTTGCTTGGCATCATGGGTGGAGAAATTCTTAGGTAGACCTCGTCCATGGTGGCTCAACTTCAAATTAAGGACGAGACGTTTCCCATACATTGGTGCATACGGATAATTTGTTGTGAGTATGATATATATTAATTAGACCAGGTCTATATAAAAAACTTTCTGTACTCAGAAGATATTTGAAGAAAAAAGATGCTTTTGCTTGATGGTTTTTCTTTTTTATTGAGCGGGCGTCTTGGTCAATTTATGCATGCCTCAACTAATCTTGTAGACTCTAAAAATAACGATTATGTAATTTATCATTATATTAACAACCACATGGTTTGAACTAAGACCACATAAAAAAAAAAAACTTTTTAGTTCCAAACTCGTACTATTGACCACATACTATAGTACATGGTTCGTTGATGATATCTTGAGTGGTGGAGAGATTGACTAGCTAGTGGCCATTGATGTTAATTTCTAGCTAGTGGCCATTGATGTTAATTTCAAGCTTGTAGCAAGTTGCAGTGTAATAGTTGATCGATCAGGGGGACCGAGTTACAGGGCAACTTGTAATGTAATGCCTAATTACATGCATGGTTTGTCTTTAAATTTCCTACCGGCTGGCTACCCTCTTACAGATTAAACACATTCAGCAAGTGGCACTTTGTCTTCTTACACGGTCACTTCAATGAAATAGTAATGTATTAATTGCTTTAACTGCATCTCTTAACCAGAGTGTTTGATACAAGATTAAAGTGAAAAAGAATCATTACAGGATTAATTATTAAAGATATAAATATTTGCTCCTAATATTTTCTTGTGTATTTAATAAACTAAAGCGAAAATTGAGAATTAAAGAAGAGAGGAGTATATAACGCGTTAAGGGGAGAACAAGAAGAAAAGTTTAAGAATTGCTGGATAATGATTAGGCCAGTAACAATTTTACCATCAAGGCAGTGCTTTGTTCACGTTCCGACAAAAATACTTTAAGAAGACAGACTATTGATTACTTTTTAGATGGAGAAATCTTGTATAAAAAGGGATTTGATGTAACTTTGTCGAGATGTTTGGATAAAAAACAGGAATCGGAATAAATACATGGAGGAGTGATGTGAAGACAAATGCAAAGGAGTGGGTATTTCTGGTCAACTATGGAGAAAAATTGCATTGAATATGTGTGGAAGTGTCACAAATGCCAAGTCCTTACAAATAAAATCAATGCATCACCAGTACCACTTCACAATATGATTGTGCCGTGTTTATTTGTAATGTGGGGAATAGATATGATCGGTCCGATAAATCCAAAAGCAAGTTGAATAAATTAGTAGAAACAGCAAACAAAAACATAAAGAAAGTTGTTTAGAAACTAGTAATTATTTATAGAGATCGACACAAAATATCATTGCATGGATCAAAAAATGTTTGTCTGGACATCGATGGGTGCAACCCTGAATTCTCTAGTTTATGGGATGAAGGCGGTGACACCATTAGAAGTTAAGATACGTTCCTTAAAGTTATTGGAAGAAGAATTAGAATAAATAAAGATATGAAATTTCATGTGCTTATTTCTCTATTTGCAGGTTGCTGTTAGTGTCACCGCTAGCATCACTGTGAAGAGGAGAATAAGGATTAGATGATCCTACTAGTCACTCGCCACTCCAATCATTGAAAAATGGAATAACACGCCACCAGCCATGGCAGTGCGTAGATCACACACGCCGACGTTGTTCCCTGTTTGATCTTAGAACTTTCCAGGCAACTTGAGTTAATTTTGGAAGATATGTTTTGAACCCAAGTTAAATTGCTCAGCACATTTAACATGTTGATTTTTGTTGTGATATTGGTTTGATTTAATAACTTTTAATATGGTATACATTACTATGATTACTAAATGTATTTTTACTGTGATTTGTGGTGTGGAGACATGATGTTTGAGGTGATATGTTTGTTTTGGTTTATTATTATTTAGATGAATTCTCTTGTTGTTGTTTCTGAATTTATTATCATATTAATTGGGCATAAGATAAAAAAAAACTTCAATAGTTTTATCCTTAAAAATCAATGTAAAAATGATAATATTTTTTTTAAAATAATAATAATAACATCATATTTTTAATTCATAAATATTTGTTTGAGGTTGTATTATCATAAGTGGACATAGGATAAAAATAGCTTCAACGGTTTCATCCTTAAAAATCGATATAAAAAAGATTAGTTTTTAAGTAATAAAAACAATATATTTTCAACTCGTAAATATGTTTTTGAGGTTTTATTATCATAAGTGGACATAAAATTAAAAAAAATCAATGATTTTTATTTTAAAAAGTCAATGGACAATGATGATAAAATTGACAATAAAATAAAATATTATATCCTTAACTCATAAGTATTTTTTGAGGCTTTACTATCATAAACAAATATATGATAAACAAAACCTAATGCAACTAATCTTATATATTGATGTAACTATATTATTTGATATTTTAATCCACATTTACCTAGTGTTTTGTGTATAAAATGCCTTGATATTCTTTATTTTATGTTTTGAAGACATTTTTGGATGAAAGATGCAAAAAGAAGGTAATTGGAGGTGATTTTACAGATTTGACATTCAGTTGATGTTTTGTGCACAGTGGAAGCACTAGAGGTTGAAATGGAGTGATTTTAGTGGAATTAAAAAGATAACATCCGTAAATTTATGAAAATCTATTGCAAGAAAAATAAAAAAATGAAATAGCATGGAAATCACAGCCTTCAAAGTCAAATCTCAAAATCTGTTAGTGTTGACCTCTGACCATTCTGATTTGAATATCTCAAGCTACATATGTCCAATTGATGCAAACTCTTTTTCTTTTTTTGAATTCCTGACTCAAGCATATATCAACTCTCCAAATTTCAGAAAAAAAAACTTATATCATATGAGGGCTATATGATTTTTTTAAGATAACAACTAAATTCTGTCAACAAACAGGTTTTGTGAAAAAATGAGTTCAATTACTTTCCAAAGCATCTAAATTAGCATCTAAGTTTTTTATCTCAGCAATTCAACTCCTCTAAGTCAAAGTTAGAAGATTTCATGCAAGGTTATTTCTCTTTTTTAGAAAAATAGTTATTGAAACACTTAAATGTAAACTGTGAACTTAAGAGATGACTATTTTGTATTTTAAAGACTAGGGTTTCCTATGTGGTATAAAAAAAGTGCAAAAAGAGCCAAAGGGGGCCGACCAACCAGCAGAAAAAAAGAAGAAAAAACACCCATGTTCCTCCTCCAAACCCGAAATCATGTTTTCTTCCATCTTTTTAATTAATTGTTCAACAACCTTGCAAAGCTAAACTCTTTTTCTTTGTTGCAATGACACATAAACTTTCATATTTCAAGAACTGTGAGATCTATTTTATTCTTTTCATTTTATATGATTAATATGTTTGTTCTCCTATGCTTAGTTTTTCTATGATCGTTTATTTTAATTGCTAGAGCGGACTCTAAGTTATTATTGTAGACAATCTAATGCTAAGTTTGATATCAAAACCGGAGTTGTGGTATATGAACTTGTGAAGCAACTGACTTAATAATTGTGACAAATCTATATTATTAATCTTAAGAAGAACATTCAATCAAATCAAACATAGATTGCAAACAGTTATGTTACTTGATTAATCAACTTATCTAGTTCTTAAGGTTGTCATTGAATTAAATTACAAGTGCAGAAACTGTGGTTGTTTGATCGTTATGGTAAGTTATACGACAAATCCATTAACTAACCAATGTTAAGAAGATATAAATATTCAGAATATAAATTCATGTTTTGTTTCCATGATCAGTTCTGATTTCTGTAAGTGGATGTTTACTTGTGACCAAGGTTTGTTTTATTGATAAATTTTGGTTTTATTATATTTTCGCTTAGTTTTCTTTTTCCTTTGCTTTAGCCTAACCAACTTCCAACTCTCTCAATTGCATAGTATATAGCACAAAAGTCTGAACAAAAAGGTCTTCGTGGGATCGACCCCTTGCTTGCTCTAAATTATCTTGTGTGCTTTATTTTAAACTAGAGTAATTAATTTGTGCGACTATGACATCGCAACAAATTGTGGCGTTGTTGTCGGGAACGTGATTTTAGTTTATTCTTGTGTTGTGCTGTGGTTTATTCTACTTGTTGTGATTTTTATTTATTCTTAATAAAAATGGAGAAAACAGATTTGTGCTTGCGGTGGTACTGTTCAAAACAAAATTTTCAGTAGAATTAGGTATCGACCTTTTGTTCCCCCCTTTTGAGGAAAAATAATTTTTATTTTATTTTTTTCTTTACTTTCAATTAATTAATTTTTGTTTTAGTATTTTCAGGTCGTTTTAATGTGCTTATATAAAAAAATATAACTTTTAAAAATACAAAATATTATTTTAATGTATTTTTATTTAAAAAATACACTATAAAATACAATCACTAGTGCATACTTGACATCGAGTTAACTCAGCCAAACCTGTTATATCGTCGTTATTTGTGTTAGGTAAGAAAGGAAGAAGAGAAAAAGAAGAGAAGGGCACTGGTCTGTATCTGTATTTATTGTGTTTGTCTTAGGGTATTCTCTGTACCAGGAAACCAATCATCTTTATTACATCGTCAGACACATTACACCAGGAATTCAAACCATGTTCGCCTCACACAAGGACTCAAAATCCTTGTCGCTAGACCCAATCCTCGGTTGTTGTCTGTATCTGTAGCTGAGTTGATTTTTAGATGTCCATGTAATTAATCACATCAATGTTCAGGCTTGATTCAATCAAAGCTGTGGGGTTTTTCTTTGACCAAAACCACTATTAAATTTTAAACTTGGATAAGCCAATGGCTAGATTCCATCTTAAAAGGGCTACGAATTTTGGCTGCAGCTTTTGACATCTGGAATTGTCTCCATCGTCACTGCTCTACTCACTTCAGCCATTTGCTTGTATTAAATCTCTGTAGTAATCGACATTTTAGCCCCCCCCCCAAAAACTCTATAGTAAGTGTGTTTGTCATTATGCTAAGAATTCTTTTCAAAATTATTTTTTAATTTTTTAATTTTATTTTATTACATTAATATTATCAAGAAATATCTAAAAAAACACTTTAACAAACAACAAAAGGAACCCTCATTGACTTCAAGGCAGTGTCTTTAAGGCCTGGAATAATCCAAAAATTATCTACAGGGAGGGCTTAGAATTTCCTCTTTTTATATAGTTGTTCAGTGACCAATTCAATGTGATATTATTCAGGAAATGGAATGCTAAAAAGAAAAAGAAAAAATGTTCAATGTCTGGTTGAATTGAAGATGGGAACAATGAATGTAGGTGGCAATAACCTTACAATGAATGCTTCTTGACATGACAACTCATCAGTTACAATTTAAAATTATATAGTTTTTTATTATTTATTTATTTTGATTTGGTCGTAGTTTAGCTGCCATGGAATGGCGTTGGGAGGTACTTATCAGGATAAGACCCAAGGCAAGATAAAACATGGAGGGAGGGGAGGAGGCTGTTCAGGCAAAGATTAGAAAAAAAAAAAAAAAATCGAAGTAAATCGTGTGTTTGCATGTTTCTGTGTGGTGGCTACCTTAGCTCGTATAATCATTTGATGAGATATCCAAAACGGTGTAGCTTTCCACATTTGCAGATTTATTTCACCCTATAATTTACATCTAAAAACTCTATGCCAAGGAGGCTTGAGATTAATTTATCACAAGGGGGGGAAATAACTCCCATTTTATGGTAGGGGATGACTTGACCTAGATTCAATTCAAGTTGCACAAATAGAAAACGAAAATAAGTTAAAAGAAATAGCCATCCAAATCGCAGATAGGGAATGCTCATGTGTCGAACAACAGTTTCTCCTGCCAAAAACTGCTTGTGATTGCATGGTCTTATGAGTCATGACCTTCAAGCTTCAGGGGAGTGAGATGAACTCGGATAGGAGAATAATATCATACTAAAACTTCAATCTTTTCCTTCAACATCTAACTACATACTAATTTTGTGAAAGATTAAAGAAACGAAGATGATTGTTTTGTATGATCTTGTAGCTTATTTGTATGATAATATCATACTAGAACTCCAATCTTTTCCATCAACTGCATTATATAAACAATGTTATGTCATGTGCTCAGCTGTCTTTTGTGACACTAATAACCTCTACAGTCTAGGTATGACTAGGATGCGCTTGTCTCCTGCCATTCATGTGTTTATAACAAGGATGCTCACATGATTTGAACTCGGTCAACTCTGCATTTTCAAGGTAGTACAACATGCAGAAGTTTGGACATATGTTAATTTTATGATATCATAGCCCGAGGGGTTTCATGGTTTTGACAACATATAAATTCTTTTTCAGCTTGTTCCATACGGGTAAAATGTTTCTCGCCCATTCGACAATTCTATCATAATCGACCCCACTCAACCCATATTGATGATGAACACTTGTGTCACAACTAATAATTTATTGTGATTTGTGCAACCATTCCATATTGATTCATCATAGTCTTTTGGAAGATAAAAAAACCTGACCGTGTTTGTACTAGGTTCTTCATTTAAAATTGGGCTTTCACCTGCAACGCCTCGATTCATTAATATCAATATTCCTATAGGAATTACTGTTAGCATCTACAACTCCATGTATGTTGTTGGAACTAGAAGTCGAACCAACCATCCTTTCTACCATGATCTCGTGAAGAGAAAATTCTTCTCCGTGTGCATAATAACACAACTATTTCTTTATGAACCCTTTTGTAGAATATGCATCGTCACAACTCCTGGATCATTAACTTTTTGTTCTTGCATCTTCTACATGAACATATAATACCTCCTCCACTAATATTTCTCATATTAGATATTACATAGTTAATAAAACCCTAAACTCCATTGCAGTAACCCATCCTACACAACCCTTGAATGATTCTCCATTACTTATATCAAACCTATATATAATAATCGTGTATTAATTAAATACATTAATTAAACAAATGCAGGTTTACATAATCTAAAACAAACTCTAACATGTACTCATCATAAATCCATACAATAAATTTATATAGTAAAAAACTATAAAAGAAACAACAAACACCCAAATAAAATCAATACACTTCAAAAATAGGAAGAAAAAAAAAAACTAACATGTTAAAATTAAATTTCAAAAACATATGATAGATTTGATTATTTAAAGTGGAGAATCCTACAAAATATTGAACCAAAACACAGATGCTCATAAATCAAAACACAGATGCTCATAAATTTAGTGTTATGGTTGCTGAATTTTTGTGAGAGATTGAACTGTGATGAAATTGGGGGGAGAGGTGGTTAGGTCTTATAGAGAAAAAAATGCAGAAGAAAAAAGGAGAGAGGAGGGTCGATGATGGGGTTATAAATTAAACAATTACCGACGAGATATATTAGTTGGTAAATCCATAGGTAGTTTTATTAGTAACAACATCACATCATCATACTTCATAGATTTTTTAATCCCCCTCTTATTCCACCTGCCAATATATCGGTATTTACTAATGGCACTAATGACGGAATATATTTGTTGGTAACTCCGTCGGTATTTATGTTGGAAACAATATCACATCATCGTACATTATAGGTGCTTTAATCCCACTATAATTCCCTCGGTGTTTACTACTGATATTTATTGACAAAACCATCACATCGTTAATGGTGTTTCTATAATACTGATGACAATTGTGACGATAACATTCCTTCGATAATATTTTTAGCCAAATACCAATGGAAAAATTCTATTGGTATTTCTGTATGATGTTCAGGTGTGAGCTTGTTCTTCCATTCTTCATCGCTCATGGAGGCATTTAAGTGTCAAGAAACTTCAATGTATGAAGAACCGCAAAGCAGTTAGCACCTGTCAAAATGCATTTTGAAATCTGAGGATGTTAAAATAGAAAAATAGACATAGCAAAGTGGAGATCCACAATAGAAACGGCATGCAATACATAATGTATGAGGTTTATAGACAGAAATCATAAGGATCAATTCCTTGCATCTAAAACATTCAACAAGACTCACAATGCGTCAAAAAAATCAAATCAGACAATTAACTTCAGCATCACAGTTTGAAGGTATCAATCTTTCATGCAAGTTGAGAAAAGCAAGAAAGATCGATAACTCAGTTACTCCAGATACTGATATAAAATATAACATATACAGGTTAACATGGAACTTCCACCCTTTGGAATTATTTGACCACAACATATCTGCATTTATAAATACTTATTTCTCAAGCCAAAGTCCAGGACTATAGCCATTAAACCATAATGTGGCAAAGGTGAAAACTCACCTCATTTCACAGTAGCCACAAAGTTAAGCAGTGTGTGACCAATGAAGCTACAGGGGTAAAACGAAGGAACATTTTACCAATTTCTTACACTGAAGCATTAGACTCGCAAGCAATATTTAGACAAATGATTATTTCTGCCGATTCCACAGTTCCCAGCTCCACCATAAATGAAGGATGATGATATCTACTAGTCCGATGTTCCACCTTCCAATAGTCATTCTTTGAGATGGTCTCAATTCCTATGAGGAAACTGAATCTAATCTGCCTGCAACTCATAAACAAACAATAAAAACTAGTCTCAAAAGATTTTTATAACTGGATGGAAGGGACAAGCATATAATGAGCTAAAAACGCAAAGCTTTCCATCAATTGCATTGATAATGCATCAACCTGATCGCTTGTAGCGGATTCAAATTTGTTAACTTTTTGATTGAATTTGTTTGTGATTTTGCAGGTGAACTTGGTTATCCTTAAGCAGAAGGAGAAAAGCAGAAGAGAGATTTTATTCAGAAGAAGATAAGTTGTATGTATTAATTGTCTTTTTGTTGTTTGACAAAATGCTCATTTATATAGTATGAGCAGAGCATGCATTACACATGTGTTTCCTAACTGTCTAGAGAGGTCAATTACATCTTCTCTTCTTTGAATTAGTTACAATTAGAATGTGTTGCAGCTGATTCTGTTAGATAACAGTTGTAACAGGAAGTCTTCTTCTTCTTTCTTCTTCAGTGGACAAGTCCACGTAAACTAGTTAAACTCCATCATCTTGTAGCTCTGTAAGAAGCCTATCCACAAACAAAATTAATCATTCAGAACTTGGTGAATCAAGTAGTGTTCGGAAGGGGGGGAACATTACAGCATCTCCTTATAACTCATAACAAAATCACTCTTGTAGTTCATATGCTCTGTAAAATCAGCTCACTGGCACTCTACATTTCAATGATAATACCGTCCTCGATCTCAAAGATTTCATCTTCTCTCAAACTAACAACTATCTATTCTACATTGAAGTTTCAAAAGAAGGTGAGTGCAGATCGTCCGTTCAAGATTGAAGTTAAATTAACTTATATTAGCATCCTTATAAGGTGTGTGACATAACACTTCCAGATTGTTAGAGACGTTTTGAAAGTTTCAAATAACTAGAGTTTATGGTGTGTTAGATCTTTAATTTTGAATCTGCCAATAACTCCTAACATCTAGGAATTAGTTGTGTCTCTCAGATCAGTGTTTGACTGTTTCCTAATTGCTTACCATGATCTTAGAATTGTTAAAGATGTGGGCTGTTATTTAGCTATTCAGGTTACCAAGGCCTTGTCAGACACAATCAAGATGAATCGAATATCTCTAACTTCAGATACATGATCAAATGACGAAGGGAAGAAAGGAGAAAGTCTTTGGTGAGTGGAGTTTGAACCAAGACTCGTAAGAAAAGCTGTAGCTTGACGGAAGCACGAGAAAGAAAGAGTAAAAAACCACCATGCATCCTCACAACAACTGGTACAAAGAACCCTATCCTGAAACGAAACAACAGCAAATTCTGACTGGGAATTTTGAAATATAAAGGCGTGATGTAGAGTTCCAAGAACCAAAACCCACTGACCATACCATGCAAAAAACTAAAACCAAAATTTATTGATCGACAAAATAACAAGCAAAATATCAGCACTGCTATGAACAGGGGGCCACTATACGCTACCGCAAGTAGAAGTTGCAACGATCAATACCAGGTGATCTTCACGTTAAAACCAAGAGAAATTCTCAACCTTTTCTACCTAGTTAAAATGATTCGACCACACGAATTTCAACACAGGCCGAAGCTTCTGAATAAAAGGAAGATAACATCATGCGCTATCAACACCAAGTGGAGAAAAGGAAACCATTTGTTTTATAACAAAAACTACATGAATTCCCTGCTAGTAATTAAAGAAGTAACAGAGAGAAAACGAACTCTAACAAGGTCCTTGTTTTTTATTTTAGAAATCGTTTTACTTCATAAACATATTTCTTATTTTTCTAAGGATAAATACTTTTAAATTACATAAAAATACACACACTAAATATCATGTTTTTATATATATAAGTTTTGATAGATTCTAAGGACTTAGTGTTGTCTTGAATTTCTAAATATGTCATCACCTAGGATATGTGAGGTTTTTTTTTAGTTAATGATATGAAGTTTAAAAAATTATTATTAATATTTTATTAAAACTAAAATTAATTATACAATTATTATTTTCAAGTAAAATCTTTAATATCAAAATAATTATTTTATAATACAAATTGGTATATATAAATATATTGTAAGATTGGGAAAATAATTATTTTATAATAAATTGGTTTGTATATATATAGTAAAACTGGAAAAAGTAATTATTTTATAGAGAGAGAGTAAAACTGGATGTTCATATATATATATATATATATATATACAAGTAATAAACTAGTTATTTTCTAAAAACAACCTAAGTATTTCATGATAAATGTAGTCTTTTGTTCTCTCTCCTTTTTTTTTCTTTTTTCCTGATTCTCTTTTTTTTATGGATGGAGAAATATTTCAATTAAAACAAATAAAACACTACCAATATATCTATTTAAACAAATAAAACATTGCTTTTGTGTGTTAGTATGCTATTGATATAATGTGTTTTGTAAATTTCATGGCCTTTTTTATTTTATCATGGAGTGTGCTTCCAGAGATATCTTTATTTTCAATATTGTTAAAGCTTGTTTGGTATTGTTATAACACGCGGTTGTTTTTTGTTTAAAAATACATTGAAATAATATTTTATTTTTATTTTTAAAAAATATTTTTTGACATCAGCACATCAAAATAATGAGAAAAAATAAAAAAAAATAATTTGAATCAAATATATAAAAAAAATTAAATAAATAGAGAAACAAACACTGTAAAAGATATTTTGTCATCTTTCCTGTACTATCTCTTTTCCATTCCTTGTGCTTTCATGTTAGTCGTTTGTCACTTGAACTTTAGCATCATTGTATTGGTCATCCTCAGTCAAGTCATTTTGTTTCCAATAATATTTTCCGATGTTTTCATTTTTTCTTGTCCTTACCTTTTGAGCAAATCTAATAAATCAACATTATGTTTTCTTTACCATATGAGCTTAACCTATCTAAATTTGATTTTTAGTAATATTTGATGCACTCTCTTCACTTTTTTTTTTGAAAGATATTGCTACTTTGTTATTTTTATAGACCATTTTACTAAATTCAGTAGATTTTACACTATGTGTATTAAATTAAAAGTTTATGGAATGTTCTTTCGTGTTAAGAAACTTGTTGAGAATCAATTTTGCACTTATATCAAAAGCTTGCAAACTATTTATGGTGATAAATTTAAAAAACTTCACACTTATTTCCATAATTCTAATATTTTTCACCATCACTTGTCCTCACTATTAAACGTTGTCATCACACATTAGTAAAAAGTGGCTTACATTTCCTACATAAGTATCCTGCTTGTTTTACTTTTTGGTCATATAGGTTTGAAATCGTTTTATATTTTATTAATTGCATGCAACCTTCAACACATTTTATCTTCTTCTTGATCTCTCATTCTCCCCTTGCCTTGTTTTATGTAGGTTATCACTCACTAACTCATGTCCACCTTAATAATATCTATAATTTCTAGAGTAAATCTTCTTGTTTTTAAACATCCTTACCACTTCGTCTCCTTTTCCTCCAACATCTTTTTTAATCATCTAAAACCAACATCATATGGTATTATAATCTTGTTTACCTGTCCCCTTATCGCATTATTAACATCCCCTTTCAATTTTGTCCCCTGACCATTGTCTTTTACTAAGGGTGTGTTAAGGAGAGTTTATGCTTTTACTTCTCCTTTTGGGTATTTTCAAAAGTATTTTTGCTTGAAAAGCATCAATTATTTTTTATGATTTTGATGTGGTTATGTCTGTCGTAACGACTGTTTTCTCTCGCCTCGTGCGTTGCCATCTCCGGAGAGGGGAGATGGCTCGCAGGAAGGGGATTTTCTTATAACCATAAAATTATGATTATATTAATAGATCACTAGAAAATTTAATAGTCTGCGAGAGTCTAAATAAGAGAGCTTATTGTGTAAGGAAAAGACTCATCACCCCCATTACACCCTACCTAAGGTAAACTATATTGTTGTTTGATTGTTTTTCTAAGTCAGGTTTTTTATTCGTTGGTCTTTTTCAAGGCTCGAACTAGATCTATCTTCGTGAGAGTCTATACCTCATTGGGTCGAAAACCTAACCATTCTAAAATCCGATTTTTATATGTGTATTTGTTATCTTTTTAATACCTATACATATATTTTACAATATAATTTTAAATCCTGATAATTAAAATTTACAAAAAAAAATGATTGTTGAAAGATTTTTATTATTTTAGCCGAACTCTAACAGATACTCATAACCTAGTTATGATATCTCATTTTTCATTTAAAAATATTAGAAACTATTTGATTTTTGTACGAAAAAATATGCTTAGGAATTCTTTAGAATTTGGCTGTATGCACGAAAACAACATGTTTTTTGTTTTTTTTCTAAATATAAATTTTTTTATATTTTTATTTAAAAAAATTCAAATGGGATCGGGCCTGAAAAAATGGGTTGACCTAGCCATGTTGGAGCATTTTGGCCCAACATCTTTCTTGAGACGAATGACCAGAATGTTCAACTCTTCCTATTATTCACTTGCACAATGAACAACAACTAAGAGAGGATGAGGTTACCAGTCACTATCGCTGTGTAAAAGAGGTCGGGCTAGTTTTGCTGGTGGTCGATGCGTCAAGAATGGTGGCCTATGGTGGTCGTAGGATGCGCTAGAAAACCATTGCAATGGAGAAGGAAGGTGACGTTGCTGCTGGTCTTATCGCTGGAGGCGAGGAGATTGTTGCCGCTGCTAGTGGGAAAGGTTGTTGTCAGTGTCAAGGGGATGCTGGTGGTGGTCGGAGGAGCATAATGGACTATTGGTGATGGTTGTAGGAGAGATGGGAGACTGTTGCTGAGGGAGAGAGGAGACAACGGGGTTGTTGTTGGTCTAAAATCGTAGCTGGCAGCTAGAGTGGAGGAGTCAGGACCGTGGCTGACAAGGGGAAAAAAAGGTAGAGGATACCAATGGAGAAGGAAAGACTTGAGGTTACTGGTGTTGAAGATGAAAAAGACACTGTTGTCGGCGATAAGGACGAAGAAGACTGAGTCACTGGCTCTGATTGGTTCTCGTGACTTTCTTTTTTTTTGTCTTTGGTATCCCTTCCTTCTTCTTCCCCTTTTTCAGTCCTCAGTGTATGTGTTTGGTTCTTTATTTCTCCCCATATCCTATATTTTTTTTACTCCTTTCCCTCTTTCTATTCTCTTCCCGTTCCTTGATCGAAGGTATTTATAGGAATACAACGACTCTTCAACTAACATTGCGGTTGTTCTCAGATTGCCCCTTCCTCTTCTACAATGATGAAGACGGTGGCGGGCATGACTGCCTAAAAATTCTGCAGGATGGTAGAAGTACAAATTGGTCTCTCAATTTATAATTGTTTTAATTGCACTCCTAATTGGCTCTTCACTTTAAAATTTATGCAATTTTAAAATTTCAATAACAGCCTTAACTTTACATGACCTTTTTAATTTGGTCCTTGGTTTTAGATGTATGCAATTTGACCCTCAATTGACGAATCTCTCAATTTTCTTCAATTTCACCCATGATTTCATCAAATTAACTTGGTAAAAAATGAATTTGGTCTCTTAAAATTCCAATCTTCTCAATCAAAACTGAATTAGGCTCACAAACTTGATTTTTCATCAATTAAGCCCTTAATAAGTTTAAGTTGACCTATTTAAAGTATAATTGAGTCCTTTCACTTAATTAAATCCTTCAATTGGACCCTAAATTAATTCCTAAACACAATTATACTTTAAATTGGCCCATAATTAAATTGAATTAACCTATAAAAATATAATTATGCCTTTAGCCTTAATTTTTATGCAGATTTATCCAATAATAAATTATTTTAGCCCATTCCCTCATTTTTGGGCACAATAGAAGTATGATCGATCTCTCAAAAACATTCAAAATTTTCCATTTGATTTTCTTTCACAACATTAGCCTTTTATTTTATTTTTTGTAATTTTTTTTTTTAGAGAATGACCAAGAAAAGGGGTTATGACAATGTCAGAACAAAAAAATATGAAAAAAATCATTTTAATACATATTCAAGAAAAAAACTATTTTGAAAAACATCATGTACCATGACCTGAAATATACACTAAGGTTAAATGCTATACTAAGCGATAATAAATTATAACTCTTAATATCTCTTCTTTGGCTTCTAATGATACTATCATTAGTACCATTTGATTTGACTATCAATTTAGTAGGCTTTAAATTGGTACATAATATTAAATGTTAGGCATATGGAACTCTTAAGCATTACAAAACATGTTCATGCCCCCAACAAGCTTGAATGTTGTTGCTCACTTAAATAGTTAAAGATCACAGAAACCTTCACATATGGATTTTATACACGATGAAATTTCAAATAATCTGATGGGACAATAAAAAAAATAATGTACAAGGATTATTTATTTCATTACGTAATTATAATTATAAATCTACAATATCTTGAAAATGAAAAATATGTGTGTGCGCCTGTCTTTTTTAATAATTTCACAACTAAACCTCAATATAAAAAATATATTAACCAAACATATGTAATTGTTTCTGTTCATCCTCTATCTCATCTATAGTTTTAACCAAACATTTAAATTTAAGATATGAAACTCAACTAAAAGTATTTTTTTATGAAATTGCTTCTTTTAAACCACGTCCTACAAAAACAACGGCAATACCAATCACATTCAAAATTCAAATTCATGTGGAGGTTGATAGCCCACCCACCCACCGGTGTACTCATACCCTCTCTCTCAAATCTTCATTGAAAGCTATCATTTTGCTACGCATTGGAGCCATCCAATGTCTGTAATTTTTCCTTAGAAAATTACGAGACAACAATAAAAATCTTTGGACGACAGAAACAAGCGACCATAGTGGGTACGTACTTTGGTCCCCGTCCTAACAACGTATTGATGCAGCTAAGAATTGCAACCACATTCTCATGGTCCCTCTCCCTCAAAGCCATGCCTTGACTGGTAGCGTACAGCTTCAACCTTTAAATGTACTTTTCATTGTCAATGAGCATGGTGACCACCTCTCGGTTTCAAGTCACCACAAATACAAGATTTATAGCCGTACGACTCCATTCTGCTGAGACAAATTCAAATAAGAAAGGGAAATATACAGTTTTCCAGGGAAATTATATATCTCGTGATGCAAATAGCTCTACGTAGATGTATCCCCACCTTGTTATACAAACCCACCGTACGGGTAATCGTGAAAGGGAAAATCTAGGGTTCATATCCGTATCCACATCAGCTACGTGATCATCGTTATCAGTGCGCAATTTCGTCGATCGATACTGTGGATCTGTTTTTTCACTCCCCTTATTTCCGAACTTGTTTAATCTTTAAAGACATGAAGTTGCCAGTGAAGAAGTAGTCCAGTGATTAAGCAGGCGAGGATCAAACTAAACTCAAATCTCCATGTTAAAATTAAGCCTCTGGTATTTTTTTTTCTACACTACCAAGAACTCTCAAATGCACATTCCATGCTGTGAATTTCAATTGCACTTGAAGTAGAATGCATGAGAAGAGTTAAAAATTCTAGCTAATGACCAGAGTGTTGTGTAATGCGTGGAAAGGAAATAATTATATTAATAAATATTGTTAATTAGAAGAGCCTCACATTAAGAAGAGAATAGGCTATTTCCTTGGCCATGGGGGTATACATGAAAGATAACGGATCAAATTTTTAAAAATTCTCGTTAAGAACTTTCAACCAGTCTTTAAGCCTCTCTGTTCATATTTATTCAAATTATTCTATTTTAAAAAAATGACATCATTTTGTATGAAACTTAACGTTTTATATCAAGTGATTCCAATAGAATTCTTTGTTGAAAAATCAAAATGATTTAGTAATAAAACTGATAAAAAAAAATTCGGAATCAAAATTGATGATATTTGATAATATATTTGATGTTTGAGTTAAAAGATTAATTAAAATACAAGAACTGTTAACGTACTATGAATCACCAAAAAAACAACCCAGCCTACTTTAATTGTTTTAGAATGTGATTGTGATTGTTTTTTAAAGTATTTTTTGTTTTGAGATGCATTAAAATTAAAAAAATATATTTTTTTTTTTAAATTATTTTTTATATCAACAAATCAAATTTAAAATAAATCAAATTTTTTCAAAATATTTTAATACAAAGTGACAAACAGAAGCCTCCATCTGAGTGGAGTGTGGCGCACAGAAGTTTCCTGTCGTTCCCAGTTTCCCTCTATGAAAGGTCGTCTTCATGCAATAAAAACGAAAAAGGTGGCGGTGCTGAAAGATCCAAGCCTATAACATGGCGATAAACTTAAATACAGTTAATACTAAATAATTTGTTCCTACCATGTATTTTGTTTATTTTTTCCTTTGAATTTATGGAAATTAAGTTTTCTTTAATTAAAAAAAATAAGAGGTTCAAAACGGATAATCCTCATGCTGGTCGCTAGGTTGTCGGCCTGCTGTGCTAGGGCATCAAAAGCATATGCCAAAATTATTATTATAACCGGGCTTTAATGAATGATTGTGTCAATACTTTCAGACCTTGTGTACTATTCACATACAACTATCTTTATTGTGTCTGTAAACAGTTATAATTTTATAACTCTTTGTAATTGTTATCATTAAAAAAAAGTAAGTGATGTGGTGATATTAACATGGAGTGTATTGTGGACACACCCAATTTAATTGTGAATTTCAATAGTGAAACGATAATTCTGCCATTGAAATGTTTAGAGCTTGAATCATGCATGTGAAGAGGTTCTTTCAGGGTTTTTGTCGGACTTTTCTATTATACCTTTTTTCTTGAAAACATCTTTCTTTTTATTAATTTTTTTAAGGGTGGGAGGAGGAGAGAAATTGTAAAGAAAAGTTAAGAGCTCTATAAATACAGAAAGGGCATAAGGATTAAAAAAAGAAGAAGAGGAGAGATCAACGATTTTCAATCCCTTTCGCAGTTCCTTTGAAAAAGGATGGTGTTTTAGAAGTGAGATACAGAAGGAGAGGAGGAAAAAGGTTTAAGTTGAGTGGAGAAGAACATTGAAAGAGATATGACGGGCCATGTCCTTTTGCACTGTTAGAATAAAGAAGCAGAGGGAAAAGAGCAATGAACAGCTTGAATTGGGATTACCCAGTCTCCTCTAATTTGATCCAAGTTCATTTGATGTAAATTTCTAGGGTTTCCTTAAAAAAGTCCTTGTTTTTAGGGCTATAATTTTCAACGATGTACGTTATGAAAATGCGTAGTATTTATAAATGATATATGTTTAGAAAATGTTCATGGGATGCATAATCAATGTGACAATGTTGACTAGGCTGTGATACAAATTAAGTATGGTATGATGGGCATGATAAAAGGAAGGGAGGTTTGTCATTTGATGAAATAATTAAGAATATGATACAAATCAAATATGTTCAAGAAATGAGCATATGGTAAAATGAGTATAATAAAAGGAAAGGAGGTTTATCATTTGATAGAATGAATGGGATAAAAGTGGAATATGAAAAATGCAATATCTTATAGATTAAAAAACATCCAAATATTTATTTTTTATTCATCTAAGCCTTGCTAGAAAAAAACTATTACAATTCTTTATATATATACATATGAATGTTGAATAAAAAAATAAGAATAGAAAAACTATTTTCTTCGCATGGAGAAGCTAGAAAAGCCTGCTAAAAAAGAAAAGAAGATTCTTAAGCTTAACAATAAGAAATAAAAATAATTAAAAGAAATATTTATTTTTCAACAAGTTACTGCATCATTTTTCTAAAAAAAAATGAAAATAGCTTGCCTAAACAAAAAAGGTAAATCGGCCGTCGGTTTCTGTTGCATTGACAGCGTCGGTCACATGCAAAATTACCGCATGAAAGCGACAATCAAACCCTAGCTTCAAATTTCTACAGACAACTACAGCATTATAAATTCTGAGGAGAGTGTTAACGCAAGTCATCTGCTCCTCCTCCTTTTCTTTACACTGGTTTTCCATTTTTACCCTTTTCTCCTCCTCCGTTCAGCTCTCCAGTTCACATGGCCAAGTTACAGACCCCATGGTTCATGACAGTAGCTCCCCCACAGTTCATCTCTGTGACTAAACGACCAGCGACAATAATTTTGGACACAATTGTTGAGGAAGAGAAGGATTTTGGTGTCAGTGGTAGCCCGTTATCATCATCACCAATTTTCATATCGTCTTCATTGCATCTACCAAGACACATGGAGGGGTCTTTCTGCTTGAAAAAACCATAATTATAGCCATGTGAAACTTGGGGTAGCCGTTTTCTTTTCTTGAGAGTAAATAAAGAGCCGTGGTTTTTACTGTATATCATGGCTCCCGGTTGCTGCATCAAATAAGTAGGGGAGGGATAGCAATTTTGCTACTGCATTATGTTGTTTTTGCCATTGTAGTCTGTCTTTTTTATCATGTTGGGGTGATTTTTTTAAGCTCCATCTGTATTGCTCATTCTGGTAATTAATAAGTTTCCCTGGTTAGCTCGCTCGAAGATCTGATCTTGCCTTGTTGTTTGTCGTTTTATTTTCTGAACAATCTGGGTTGTTCGATCTGTCTAGAGCTGTTGAGCTGTGCATTTTAGGGGTTTTTTCTGAATTCTTGCCCATTTTTTCTTTTCATTTTTTACTGGGTTTGTCTCCTGATATTTGTGTTGTCTCATATTTACTTAGAAATATCTGGCTTGTTTCAATTAAACCTGGTATCTTTCATATTCATTCCACGCTTTATTTCTGCTCATTTCTGCTGCAAAATAGTAACTTAAAAAAATGTGTAAATCTCAATTTCATTCTCAAAGTTAAAGGGATATCTTAGTTAACCTAAAGAATAATAAAATAAAAATATTAATTTAAAAAGACATTTAAACAAATATGAAAAAAAGAAGCGTCGATGTTATCTATCAGCATTAACCACCATTGGTGTTGCCTCTCCTACACTTTCTTAGTTGGTGAATTGGCATTAAAGCCTACCTTTCCTATTTGTTTTCTACTGTACTTTTTTTAATACCATTGTTGGAGGTCATAAAGAACTTGGTTGTAACGGAGAAGGAAGATTTCTAGACGATGAAGTTCCTCGCAATAGTGCTACTTTAACTAGTAAAATTGAAATGGATTTTTTCCAGTAGGAGGTTAGATAATTGACCCATCATTTCATGGATAAGGATTCAGAGGTTCGTGAGATGGATGATCATGACTCCACATCCAATTTTGAGAACTCGTATCACAAGTATGATTGGAAAAGGCAACCTCATATTTAAAATGATTAATATAGAGATTTAGATATTTTGGTGGAACTTCCCGAGATATTTATCAATTGATTTCATGAAGTAAAATGATTTTCTTTTAGTACAAAAAATCTGAGAGAGAGTTGAGAAAAAGTTGATTCCCATTAGACTCAAAGGGTTTTGCCTTATACTAACATGGTGGAAGTAGTTAAAGAACATCCATACGAGGCAATGCAAGCCTAAATTGTATTACTAGATAAAAAAAAGATGAAATAACATTTCCTTCACGTCGGTATACTTAAAGCTTGCACCAAAAACTTCATATGTTGAGGGACGGGGTGAGATTCATTAATGATAATACCAAGAAATATCATCAGCTAGTGGTCAGAAACAATTTGTTAAAGACAGTAGTAGTCGCTGGCATGTAACTTGGGTGGATTACAAAATCCCTCATATCTTTGATCATTATGGTTAATGTTAAAAGCTTACTGATGGGTTTCAAGTTTGTGATTCAATGTTGTTTTAATAAAAGATGATCCCAGGAAGGAGGAGGAGGTTGTAGCCTTTAATGATATTGTCTATGATGAAATTGTTGATATAAAGGTTTTATAACATTATAATAGTCATTTTAAAAAGTTTGTTCAGTCCTAAACATGACTCGGGGTAAAGATTGGTTATGTATTAGCATATTCCATTTGACATGCATGGTTTAGGATAAGTTGTACAACTTTATTGTAGATAGTAGAAACTTGAAAATGTGGTTTCAGACATGAAAATATGTTTTAGAAAAGGCAATTTAGAAGTTATAGATAAAAAAAAAATCTCAAGATGAAGTAGTATAAATTAACCTTAATGAAATGAGGTAACAATAAATAAAAGATATTTGGTGTTGTTTTTTCTGGGCAAAAGATGTTTCAATAATCTTGGTGTGATGTAGTGTCTATAAATGAGATCATATCATTTTAGGGAGGTTTGGTAAATATAATAGGAATGTTGCACATAACAGGTCTCGCAATATAAATACCCTTAACATTAAAGGAAAACATATAATGTTGATACCTAGAAGAGAGGGGGTGGTTTATATGACTTAGCAAGATATAGATATTATCCATGTTTTGGTTCTTCAAAGAGGTAAATACTAAAGGATTGGTATTTTTTTAATGGCTTATGGAGATTCTATTAGTAAATTAGTGATAATGTAGTGGAAGTTTAGGAGTTGATCAAATTTATAGATTTGATGCTAGAATATTTTCCCTAGGGTTTTCTTCTTATAAGAGACATCTAGCATAATATTAACCTTATCTGAGGTTTTAGTGTAGTAAAACTAATACAAGGCAAGTTAGGTTCAAATTTAGCCTTAAAACTAGTTTTGTAAGATTAGGCATATCCCTCAAGTTGTAAATCGAATCAAGCTAAAATTTTATATGGACATATTAAATATATGGAAATGTATTATGGTAAGTATTCAGGTCAAATAGAGTTCATAAATATATTATTTATAGGTTTGAAGTTATTGAATGAATCTTATCAAATATGTCAAACTAGACCATCATGTATTATTTGAAAAAACAATGAAGTTGCAAGTGGGGTTTTGTTGTGATTCAAGTTGGGTTAGAAACTATACATCTTAATATTTCTAACTATATATGGTAGACCCAGTAATGTATTTAGAAGATAAAGAACAATATGTATGAAGTAAGGATTAAAATATGCTAAGAATATACAAAAATTAAAGATTAGGGACTACATGGAGGAATTTTAGAATGAAGACTTTTGTTATTGTTATCCTATTTTTAATTTCTTTTTATTTTTTTGAATAATCATTTTTTTAATTTGGGTTTATTTTGCCCACTAGATATTATATAGGGGTTTATTTTATTATTAGACTTATGTTAGTTGATTATTAGTTTAAACCTATTGTTGCTACCCAATTTTTGACTCTTTATTTTTCTGAAAAAAAATAAAAAAAATAGATTTTTGTTCAAGGGCAAAATTGAACAAATTGAGAGTTTAATGGTCAATGGAAGGTTAAATCGCGAAAATCAGGAACCAAGAACCAGAATAAAAAGATCGCGCAAAGCTAAGGTTGAGATTGAATTTTTGATGGGATAATTGCATAAAAAATCAAAGTTTAAATCCAATTGGGTGCATTTAAAGAATTTATAAATTGGAGGACCAAATCAGATTTTTTACCTTCAAAAATTTTGAAATCTGCAATAAATAAGCATGCACTGTTCCGGCATGCATTTTCATTGATTTTTTCAGGCGCATTAATCACAACAGATCAATCAAATTTTCTTCCTAATCAATCGTGATTTTCTGTCTAATTTATCTCCATCAAAATCTTCTTCCTGCTTCTCCTCCTGTCTTCCTGATTCTCCTCTAATTGCTTTCAATTTGCTTAGCTGTTTTGATACTTCCCTCAACACTGCATTTAAATGTGATCGCGGCCGAACATTGGGGTTTCTCTGGCTATAAATAGCAGCTTGCACGGTGAGGCGAGGGGGGAAGAAAAGAGAAGAAAAAGAGAGAAAACGGAGAGGGAAATTTACGTGAAAAACACAGTGTTAAAAACTCAAAGAAAGGGAGAATGGTAGAGCCATTTAGATAAAAACTTTGAATCAATCCCTACATCTCCCCTGCATTTTGTCTCGTCGTCCTCTGCCTCTCTCTCCCTAAAACCCGACCACTGTCTCTCTCTCCCTCTCGGTTAACATTTCTTGCAAGCGAACTCCGGCCACCTCACCCCACTCCATTGCCACAGACTCCCACTGCCTCCCTAGAAAACCAGACAGCATATCAAGCAAGAATTTGGTAGCACAAACCCTTCGTCCGCAACGTGACTGGTCGTCATTCCGACGCCCATTCCGGCCACCATTTCCGACGCCACAACGACCAGAAGAATCATCACGACCTCCTCTACCCAAAGGTATTGACAGTTACTCCATTCTCCGTACTCGAAAATCCCCTTGTCATTGTTCATCATCCCTGTATTTGCATGCGGGGAGTGAATTAATTCACTCCCCGCGGGGGCTTGGTGGGCCGGGCTTTGTGCCCGGCCTAGCCCTGGAGAAATTTCCAGCGTCTGGGCTGGAAGCCTAGCCCAGATGGGTCTGGGCTCCTAGCCATCTAGGCTAGCAGCCCAGCCTGGAAACAAGGTGGGCTGTGCTGTCAGCCCAGTCCGAATTTAGGTTGGCTGACAGCTAGCCCACCGAAAAAGAAAAATATAAAAATACAAATTTTCCAAAAAATATTTTTATTAAAGAAAAAATGTGTTGTTTTCTTGCATACGGCCAATACACTAGCATATTTTAAAAATTGTTTTTTTCTTTGGAAAAAAATATATATTATCTTGGGTTTTGAAGAAAAAATGACTTTTAGCATGGATTTCGTAAAGAAAAAAATCATTTCTTGCATTTTGAGATTTTACAACATGTTTGTAAAATCCAAAGGGTATTGGCCAATATTTCAAAAAATATAAAAATCTTATTTTTGGAATTTATTATTCACTGTCGGTATTTGGATAAATAAATCCTAAAGGGTTAATATCCAAAATATTCGGCGGGAATGATATGTTATTATTCACTGTTGGTATTTGGATAAATAAATTCTAAGGGGTTGATATCCAAAATATTCGGCGGGAATGATATCTCACTCGCCATTTAACCAATATATGTTTTGAAAGATCAAAACCATAATAAATCATAAACAAACCAAAAACGTCAAGCAGCTTACCTAAGGTAGGGCGTACTAGGGGTGCTAAAACCTTCCCTTTACGCTACCAGTCCCTTACCCTAGAATCTCTGAAAGACCAGTTCTAGGTTTTCTAGTAACCATAATACTAGGTGGCGACTCTCTTTTTTACGAAAATAAAGAATCCCTCTGACATTTAATCCCCCGCTCACGGGGAGGGTCGTCACGACGCTGTGCTCATTTTTTTGGGGTGCGACACCTATTATCTTGTAACCCAAAAAGTATCCATTAGAGTTAGTTAGAGGAGACCATATTATTATTATTATAGGTACAAATTACATAAGAAAGTTGAAGAATAAATGTGAATTTTCTTTTATTTGTTTGTGAAAAAATAACCTTTCTTTGCAGAGAAAAGGATCATATAATGACTTCTCGAATATTAGCTAGCTTATTAGTGTCATTACTATACTTAGAGCTCTTATATACAGGGTTATCTATAGGTCCAAGTTTTTTTTCCAATACTTTTGATTGTTAGATACAGGTTTACCTCTAGATCAAGGTTCTATTAAACATGATTTTCACCTTTCTGAGTTGTTATTTACTTTGTTGGGGGTTGCTTGAATATATGATCAAGAGGTTATATCATTTGGTATTAGAGTTTAGATCCAAAACCAAGTTATATTCTTTATTTTATTTCTTGTTAGTTTTGACTTCCTTAGTTTTAGCTGTCTTTGATTTGATTTTGTTATTATTTCATGTTTAGAGTTAGTGGTTTGCATATAGGGTTTCTTTAAAATAAAAGGTGTTATTATAGTGTTTCTCTTTCTTGAATATATCAGTAGCATAAAGATTAAAAACAAAAGATGTCCAAAATAAACATATTTGGATACACTAAGAAGGTTATTTATATATGGTGGTGAAATAAGTTCTACAATAGCCGAGGAAAGGTGAGATAAGAAGAAAAAGTGTGGGGCCTATATTTGAGTGAAAAAATCTATATTTTAATAAAACATGAGAGAAGTGTAAACACGAGAGGGGTTGATTGAGAAATATATATTTATTTTCAGCTAACTAATTTTCAAATTCAAAGATATATGAGGCAAACACCAACATGGCATCATAGAGAGAAGATAATGAGATTGTAACTTAGTTATGTATTATGAATTAGTGAATAGATAGGTTGGACAATGAGTTTGGAGATAGCCTAGATAGGTTAAAGAATCAAAATGTTAATGATCATAATGGGGTTTAAAATAAGTCGGAGCAAAAAGGATTTAATTTTAAGAGGGTTGTTAGGTAAGTTAACACTACTATAGATGAGATTATGGATAAATACGAACATCAATGATGTTGATTTTGAAGAGGTGTCCATTAAACATGGGGAAAAATTTATAGGGGAAATATATATTGATAATTTTGGCTAAAGGGGTAATTATAGATATAAAAAAATTTAATACGGTTTTAAAAATAATTTATTCTAGAATTAAAGAATTAATTAAGTATAAAGACTTAATTAGACTTATAATTAGTCAAATGGTTGTCTCATTAGAAAATGAAGGTTGAAGGAGATAAAAATTAAAGAATGAAATTTTGGCTTTAAAGAGGGAAATACAATGTTAGAGTTTTTTTAAGGAGAAAGTTATGATAAGACAAATAATGTTCTTATTGGGTTTATTGCAAAGATCCATGCTTATTGTAATTCAGATTAGGTCAACTTTCTTATGATGCGTCACTCTATAACTGGATATTGTATCTTTGTAAGAGCAAGTCCAACGCTTATGCCATCATGAGAGCCAAAAGCTAAAAGGTATAGTTTTAGCATTTTTGATCAATTTTTCAGCTCCAATAGGTGTGCTATCCAAGCAGCAAAAATGGTTCTTCCCTCCCTCGTATATTATTTATAGCATCTTTAAATAAGAAAGCCAAAACATAAAATAATGTTATATATTCGGTCACCCAACCTTCCTCCTCTGCCTCTTCCCTTGCCACAAATGACACCGCTTGTAGTTTGTGATGTCGACGTGGGTGAAGAGAATGACTTTTGAAGTGGGGAGGGGCTGGGGGAGGATAAGGGTCAATTGAAAGGGGGGTTGACGGCGGCGTAGAGGAGAGAATGAGAGAAGAGCTGAGGGGACGTGTGTGTGTATTGAAAATGATGTAACTATATCAAAAATATTTACTTTTATTTTTATTAAAAATGTCTCAATAAGAGAGTAAAAAATTATATACAAAATTAATAATTATATTGTTGGTGGTTTTTTTAAAAGAAATTATTTAATTATATAACTTACTCCTATTAATTGTATAATTAATTGCATAATTAAATTATATACAAAATAATTGCACTATATTTAGAATGATATATAAAAAATGCTTCTTCTAAATGGGTTTTACCATTGGAGTAGACATAGATAAATATATATATATTTACACTATTCAAAAAGCTATTTTAGAGATTTAACACTCCAAAATGGTTTTTATTGGACTTGCTCTATGCACTAGTTGATTTTCTTAGAAAGATAATGAATAATACATTATATCTCACTTGAATTTATCTATAAAGTATTTCTTGCTATATCGGATTAAGAGTGTCTTTTTTGTTGACTGAGATATTTTGCTTATGTGTTTTTCAATATTTATTAATTTTGATTATGTTGATGAAAAAGACTATAAGCTTTTAATTATGGAACTGAGAAGATCCCCCATCACTAGAACTTGTTTTTCTCTTCTTAGTTAACCTTTGCTTTTCTCAAATCAACGTATTTGTCTACCAGCTCCAATGGTGTATTGTTTTAATAATCGTTCATTATAATCCCAAATATTGATCAAATATAACTATTGATAAATTGAGCTTGAATATCATGAAGTTTTTATTTTTAAAACTATTTAATAATTATTCACTAATGACAATGTTTTTAAATTATTATTTAGCTAAATTCTTTAATTATGTGCTTCCTCTTAAGAACCCTATCAATTTATAGATATAGATAGACAGATAAAAAGCCTATTTTTGTGGGGGGAAATTAATTTTAAAATAAATTATTTTTTTTCAGAATTATTTTTGAAATATAGTGTCTAACACCTAAGATCTAACTAAGAAGTATTACATATTAGTTAGGATTCTTATGGCAATCGAGAAAGAGATGCACATAGATATAAATTAAAGGTATATTATAATTTTTAAGTTAAACTCCTTATTTATTATAAATAGTCTGTATTGATTTAGAATTAAAAACTTTCAACAAACTCAAACTCTATGACAACATAAAATTTTCATCTAGTTATTAAAACCATGTACCGAGCACGTGCATGTATAGAAATTGAAGTTTACAATACATAAAGGCATTTTCAGCCTATTGTCCATCTGGATGAATGAAAAAATTACATAGTATTGGTTCAAGATTTGGATTCTGAATCTTCTCATGTGACGACTTGTGTAATGCACTTTGATTTTTCAAAATAATAAAAAAAACTGTTCTTCTTGTTGACAAAATGATGCACAGGAAAATCCGAACATTTCAAAAGAACTGGTAGGGGAAATCGGCTAATCGTATAGCAGAATACAAGGAAACATTTCAAAAGAACTGGTAGGGGAAATCGGCTAATCGTATTGCAGAATACAAGGAAATTCTACAATGCTATTCTTGAAGCAGTCCGACCATTCTGGTGCAATCAATGACAACAAACCCGGTTCTTCAGTATTTTAAGAATAATATAAATCATATTCTGGAATCTCATTTAATAGTTTAAGATTTTAGATGAGATAGTTTCCTAGTATGATATCAAAGCTTTGTTGACTAAGTGATCACGAGTTTAAATCATTATCCTCATTTTATTTGATAAAAATCAAGCACAAAATATTATAGACCTATATGTAAGTTTCAAATTCAAAAAAAATTTACTTAAAAATATATGTTATAGAATAATATAAATTATATTTTAAAACTTCATCTAATAGTAAAACGTTTTAAATAGAGATAGCTTTTTGAGAATAAGCAAATCCCGATCTTGATCCATATTAATGGATGAACCACATGCAAATCAATGATCATAGTTTAATATATTGATGAGGCTTGGAACCATATCTGCATCGTTGCTCTCTGATCCTTAATTAATATATAAGAAAATAACAAATCTGCTCTAGAAGCTTACCGACGTACACATGCCAGGTTTTGGGCTGACTATATTGACAAGGTAAGCTTCTAGAGCAGATTTGTTATTTTCTTATATATTAATCAATTCTTTCTTGTTGTGTTACTGTGAGGTGGAAAGATAGGGTGTGTTGGTGGTGGGAAGTAAACGTCAATTAAAAAATACTACCCAATGCTTCCGTGCCTTGTTAACGGCACCATATTTTTTTCAAACAAAAAGAATTAATTATGTAAAAAAAATATTATAATATAAATTTAGGTAAAATAATAAATTTATGCAGAATTCCTGTTAAGTGAAAGTTTTATAAGAAATATATGAATTTTAAATCATTATAAATTTATTTATTTAGTAGGTTTCAACGAAAGAACCAACATAAAATTATCATCATCATTAAAAAAGCAAGAAGATTGGGATATCTGAATTATTGAATTCATTGTATTAAGATTAATTCATTTTATAATTCAACATAAAAACAGAATATAAATTGTGAAAACACCTGCAATAATCAAATAACAAAAATAAATAGTTAATTTTATATCTACAAAAAGAGGAAAACATAAATTAAAAACTCATTCCTACATTACTGTTATTATCATTACTATAACAGTTAAAAGTTTTATCAACATTACTGCCCAAAAAATTAAAATTATTAAATTTCCATGAAAAATAAAATAAAAGAGAAAAACATTTTTACAAAAAACATAATCACTAAAATTATCATTATTATGGTGCAAACAATAAAATCATAAAATCATATGATCCGAAGAACAAATAAAAAAAACAGAAAACACAAAAAAAGAACAAAGGGAAAAACGGAGCAATATTAATTTTCAAATAATCACCAACATAAATTTTGAAACGATTAAAAATAAAACCCCAATAAAAAAAGAAAAAAAATAAAAACAAAAACTAAAAGCATATATGCATAAATACGGATAAAAAATAAACATTGTCCAAGAATGACAAAAAAAAAATCAAAGAAAGTAATAGCAAATAAAAAATTCAAAGAATAAGGACCGAAATGAAAAATATAAATAATAATTAATTATAATCAAAGGAAAAAATTGAAACAAATAAAACTCAGGGACCGAAACAAATAAAGATATTTTAAAAACAAATTGTAGTTTAATTTTGTTAAAAAAAATTAAAAGCATAAGGATTGAAATGAAAAGTAGCATACATGACTAATCTCAATTGGAGGACACAATCAAAATAAATTAAAACAAACTATATAATTAATTCCAAATGAAGGACCAAAATTGAAATAAATAAACCCTTGGGACCGAAATAAATAAATGTATTTAAAAACAATTGTTGTGTAATGTTTTTAAAAAATTAAAAGAATAAGGACCGAAATGAAAGATAGAATATATGACAAATTTCAATTGGAGGACCCAATTAGAAGCAATTAAAACCTGCGTATCAAAATAATTAAAATAACCAAAAGCAAACCAAAAATCAAAAGACTAAGGACTAAATTGAAACCCACATATATAATCAGTTTCAATTTAAGAGCACAATTGCAACAAATCAAAAACTATAATGAAAAAAACAGTAATAAAAGATAAATACCAGGGACCAACTTAACACATTCGCAAATCATGAGGACCGAAGCTATTTTGTGGGCGGCAGGAGAGAGAAAAGTGAGAAAAAACTTAAAACTGTTCACCGGAACTTCACTGGACATCTTAATCAGACACGCGTCACACCTGGATGAAGAAGACATGGCGGCTCACCATTTGACACTATGGAAGACTATTTTCCACCACCAAAGGGAGGGGCGCGCGCGCCATCTGAAGGGCGCACATGCATGGAACACTACCGGCCCGTCTGTACGACGCGCCTACAGTGTTCAGGAAAAAAAATGAAAAAAAAATGGTCAATTACCCATACACCCCTGGACCCGCCTATATCTACAAAAAAACCTTGAGTGAAAATCTTTAAATACCCCCGGATCCAGGTGCTAGTTTCTGTCGTTTTCGGGGGCTATTTCCATAAATTTACTGTGCATAAATTCGAAAATACCATCCATGTCTCGTGGAAATTTTTAAACTACCCCCGGTTCAATTTACCTTATTTTGTCGTCTAGGGGAGCTATTTTAGTAGTTTTACTGTGCAATAAATCCGGAAATATCATTCATGTCCCCTGAAAAATTCAAAAATACCTCCGGTCCTGAGGGTTAAAAATTTTCAGTCCTAGAATAAAATGGTAATTTCACTGTCACAATGAATAGTAATCTAAGTTTGTGTGAACAATAAAAAAACTGCATAGTAAATGTCGGATGCATTTTATATTTTAGTTAATGTTTGTCATATATATATATATATAATCTGTCTCCGTTGCCATGCAAATTGCTTCGTGCTGGTCTATCCTAATGGACAGGATCTATGGGCGTCTAAAGGTGAAGTCAAAGAATTATCAAAGGACTTGAACTGCTTCGAAATTTAGGAAGGAGACAAGTCATATTCTGGGGGTGAGAACTTGGTGGGCATATACTTGGAAATTATCCCATCCTACAGCTTCTTTTACAGTTTTGAAACCCTAGAAACCTGATCATGGTAGCCGAGAGCCCTAGGCTCAGAGCAGGCTGAGAATTGCCTGGGAAAGGAGAATGTCTTCAAGTGACCAGCAAAAGGCTTACGAAGTCATTTTGCAGATAAAAAAACAAGCTGGGGGTTGAATAAATATTTAGCTGTGCAAGAGAAGCTTGAAAACATCGTGGGATTTTGTGTTTATTAACTTGTTTTGGAATTGTAATCGGTTGGTTTGCTCTGCCTGAAAACAATAATAGGGTTCTTGGAGGATAATATTTATGGGATGAAAATCACCGGTTGGTTAACCCTATGTGTTAACTTCTAAGCTTGAAGCCTGAGTTTGTGAGACCTGTGTGTTATTCAAAGGAAGGCGGGGCATGTCGGAATTCGATTGCAAAGGCTTGTTTGGCATCAGATGGAGAAGAAAGAGCTGTTGGATTTGTGATTGAAGGAGGGTTTGAAGCAATTTTATGTTTGAATAGACTTGTTTTTAGCTCAACATGTACGGCGCCTAGCCACTGACGAAGAAAAGGAAGACGGTGAAGAAGAGGTGCTAGCTTGTCCTTTTCTTCACTAAATTTAACTTGGACTCGGAGAAATTTGCAATCGATCGGATGATGGGCACATACTAATCCAGTTGTATTCTCGTCTGAGAATCTGAAGCTTCACTCTATCTTTATACCTAGCATCGATTATATATTACTTTCATGCCTGTAGGGAACCCTTTTTTTTTTAGAAAATCCTCCCACCAATTCAGCCAAGATAAAATTAATTCGACGACCAAAAAGATTTCAATCTCATCAAAAGGGATGATCAAGAACAGGAAAGGTGTAGCATTTAATGAAACTAAAAATATATATATTATTGTATACAATCGAAATCGAGATTCATTTCATTGAGAAAAGAAAGAAAAATACGACCCGTTTGATGATTATGGGGAAGATTCCATTACAGCACTTAACCACTAGGGAAACGCAAACGAATTCCCTTGTGGGAAAAGAGAATTTGCCTTTATTATATTGTGTAGTACGTATAAGTTAGTTGTTTGTGTGCGATTGATGTAAGAAATTCATTCATCAATCCCCATCTTCTTCCTGTGCTCCAGAACAAACTCGTAAGCCTTGACAGGGTCAGGTAGGTTCCTGGAAACACTTTCCCTTTGCAAGCATCTCTCACCCCATTGAACGAGCATGGGGCACTCTCTAGCAAAACTGAAGTTCCCAAACGTCTCGTAAGTGTGGAAGTAGCCATAGAAAGGAACAAGTGCAACGTCAACAAAGCCAAAGCGATCTCCTCCGAAATAGGGTTTGCGTCCGAGCTCTCCTTCCATTACTTTGAAAAACTCGACGAGGTCCTTTGCAGCTGCTTTTTTGTTATCACTGTTTGCTGACCATACCAATCGCCTAATAAGGTTATAAATCTGCATTATATTTTTCAAATCTTATAAGTACTTGATTTCGAAGATATTGCCTTAACTATAATAGTGAATATATATATATATATAAGATGCATGGACTCAAATAATCTTAATTAATTTTAACATAGAAATTAGTGGGAGCAGCAAAGAGGGGTGGGGGGATGCGGAACAAAAGGATTCAGAACCTTTTTTTCAATTAAGTGAACCCAAAACCTTGCACGAGTTCTGTCCTGGGAATTTGAAGGCAGCAAAGAAGAGTCTTCCTTCCAGACCTCGTCAATGTACTCAACTATGATCATCGATTCACATATGGCCTTACCATTGTGGATCAAAACGGGGATTTGCTTATGGACTGGATTCATCTCTAGAAGCAGAGGGCTCTTGTGTGCCAAATCCTCTTCCTTAGACTCGTACTCTATTCCTTTCTCAGCCAATGCAATTCTCACTTTCATCGCAGAAGGACTCGCCCACGAATCTAGTAGTTTTATTCCTGCCATTGTTAAACGGCTAGCTTTAAGAGTATAGAAATTCAGATGGCCTTTGCTTTTTTGTGATTATTTTCTGTTAGTGCTGATACATATACATATATATAGAAACTTTCAATAGGACAGATATTCGTATATGTGTGTGAAGCTGTCCCATTGAATGTTTCTAGGATAAAAAATTTCCACAACTTCGAGATCAGTGTGAGAATGTCATTGCTTGCATCATAAGTAACCAGAGACTTGGGATGAAATACCAATTCGGTGGATGAAGTAATCGTTCAGGGTGATTTCTTACAAGTCTTAATTTATACGTTGTGGTCAAAGTCTTACCAGTCAAATGTACGTGCATTTGTTGAAGCGGCTTGTAAAGATGTCTCCTGCCATACTGTGAAAAGGAAGAAACAAAGGAAAAGGGTAGAGAAATAATCAAATTTTGGGCATAAAAGTCCCACGTTACGCGTCAAAGGGGGCTATACGAAGAAAGAATGAAACCAAGGAAGAATGTATGGACTATCTTAGGCTGAAAACCTTACATTGATGGTTGAAATCCAAGCTTTAAGAAATTTGGATCATGAAATTACAGATTTAAAGAAAGCATTTGAAGAGAGTAATAAAATTTTATATCCAAAGTTTGGATCCCAAATCTCTGGTTCGAAGTTTTCCCTCCCTCCCTCCCTCCCTAAGCATGTTCGAAGTTTTGGCACGGATCGAATTCATTGTAAATCCCATGTGTACAACTCGGATATCATGAGTAAATTGAATTAGGTCAGGGCATGAAATGTCCCCGTGCCATTACACCACTGGACGTTGACTTTCTTGCGTGTGTTGAGGATCATAGAAACTGATGAAATATCATAACAAATGGGGGGGAATAATAGGTCCACAACAGAGGTATTTCAATTAGACATTAATGGTTATAAAAATCCAGGTCCGAGTAGTGCTTCAAATTAGACAAGGAAAATGACTTTGCAAGTTGGATTATTATACTCATCTTCTTAACTATAATATAACCAAAAGTTGAAACATGTGATCCCAAAGTCAAACAAATCAATTTTTTTCAACCATTCTCGTTGCTTTTAAGAAACCTAAATGGATGAAATCATATTTATAACTGAATATGTTCTTCGTTGAATACTTCCCCGGTACGTCTAGGTTCTTGGAGACATTGAAATTGCTTGCATAAGGCCAAACAATTGTGTTGTTTTAAAAATTGACCAGTTAGTCAATAGGGGGGAGGAGTACAGGGCTGTTGACAAGGTCTTGGCTGGAAGCTTGTGTGAATAGATTCTTGAACCCTGTCAGTATACCTGCACGAGCATCAATGTCAGCCGTCCATCTTTAGATTTTTCTCACGAAAAAAACCAACGCGCTAGTTATATCGTTATTGAAAACGTCAGCATGCACAAATAAGACCTTTTTTATAAGACCTTTTATATATTGGTAACTTTCCACCTTTGCTTTTTTATTTTTTGGTTGTCTCAAACCATAGACCACTTGATTCGGGTTAATATATAAGAGGGTGGTAGACTATTCTTGGCTGGAGTTTTGTACCCCCAATTTCAGAGGTCCAATGTCAGATTTTTCTTGAGAGAGAATCGACGCATTTATTATTTTATGAATCCATGAAATTTAGCTACAATTAAGTCATTTGCATGACCAAATGATAACAGGATTGGAGTTCTTCGATGAAACTCTTGGCATTTTTACTCAAGTTTCAACTGAAGGTAACTGTCACCTGATTATGGCAGCTAGCCAAAAAGACTTTTGATTTACTTGTTCTACCCTTCAGACTTTTAAATTTCTCCAACTAATTTAATTTGCATATTTGACTTTGCTTGCCCACTGAATACAAAAAAAGGCTCAAGTACTTGAGGAAAAGAACACTATCAGTAAAGCAAGTTCAGATAAGACCACTCTATTCTAGTTAACAGAAATAACTGTCAAATAAAGCACAGTCCGTGACTGATGTATTTTGAAGAGCGAGGTTACCATACATCAAAATGAATAATCATCGATGCATGGCTAATAGAAAGTAGAAACTGACAAAAAGTAGTGACAAAATATTACGCAATTACGATTCTCCCTCAAACTTAGATTGCAATATGATTATATCTGCGCAACAAATGAAAGAAATTAGATGTATGGTAACCTCGCTCTTCAAAGAGATATAAGCCCAGTTCCCATACCCGTGCCTGCAATGTCGCTCTAGCTGTGATTTTTCCATGAACAACATACAAGCCATGCAGCTCTACTTGATAACATGCCAAAAAAAAAAAAAAAAGAGAGAGAAAAAAAAAAAGCAAAAGTATGTGATACCCCCCCTGCCTCCCGATACATATCCAGCTTCCATGGAAGCAGTTAATTTAAAAAGGATTTAGGAATGTAGCAGACCAACAAATAAAAGATCCATGCCTCGTATCAAACAGTGCCCCCAGAAAAGATTGCAATCAAATGTATGCTCCAATAAGAGAGAGAAAATGTGCAGAAAAAGGAAAGTGGTCGTGCCAATTAAACATCGACAGTTCAAAGAAGGGTCTGTACAAGGGATAAAACCACGCCAAGCTTGAAGGACAAATCAATGATAGCATGCATACCACGAAATATCCATCCACAATTTTATGAAAAAAATCGTACGAGGATTGTATGCTATGATATTGCCAAAATAAGTATAGTGCAAAATCTATAGGATTCCTGACTTTTTCTCTGCCAAAAGTAACTTGAAAACCATGTCATGCTTGAAGGAAAAACTCGATGATGGCACACTCCATTCAAGGACTATCCAGACACATTTTCATTGAAAAATTGCAATGCATCCATAAAGTGAGGATTGTATGCTCAGATATTGCCAAAAAAGGTATAGTACAAAATCTATAGGATTCCTGACTTATTCTCTGCCAAAACAAACTTTACAGCGTTAAGGAAGAAAATGTTTTCAAGATGTTGAGCTCAGCCTTCTCTTCTCAACACCACCAATGGTGCTCCTACCAGTTTTACCATATTGCCGTGATAAAGAATTAAAAAGACAAGATAATGACCTCTTGTCACTGCCAGCACTTGCCCAGAGATGCAGGTCACAGCAGATCCCCCTTCGTTATTATATCAAGAAAAGATATCACTGTCAATACATCAATTAGTGATACAGATTATAAGCCAAGCTCCTCCAATGACAAAATCAAGAGACTGCAAAAATATCATTGCAGAAAAGCATTGGTCATGAAACCAGCCAAACTCAGATATCAATAATAATAATAAAAAAAAAAAAAAAAAAAAAACTCAATTACCAATTGAGTTCACCAAAACTCCAGAGCAATATCATTTCTCTTGACTGAATAACTGGAGGCGTTTGACTAAGTCCTCCTTCAATGCCTCAGGTATTTGTGGAATAAAGGTTTGTTTCGCATCTGTAATCAACAACTTCCTGCATTTCAGAAGAAGAAAGGGAAACCAGTTTAAAAGCCATAACCTAAAATCTCATTTAGCTAGCTGTATTTAATTGAACAAAGCAAGCAACCACCAGAGAGATATAACAAGAATGGCAAGACTTTATTGAGAACCTTTCCCCTCTCCTCCCAACACAGAACTGTACAAAAAAAGGTCAAACACTGACAGGAAGAAATATTTAACTTGTTCTAAATTGGCTTTCTTGCAAATGTCAATGTAATATTAAAGAAAAGATCCTAAAAAAATTATTTTAATTACATGGGTTGCCATTACAAGTGAAATTGTCTATGGGGAGAAATTACTAGCATCAGAACTCTGAACATATATAAAACTGAACAGAAGTCAAATTAAACAAGACTTACTTTATATCAGTACCACTTGGTTTGTTTCCTGCTTCTTGAATACACGACCTCTTTCTCACACGCATAAAATTGTATACCTTATCTGATAAACCACATGATCCCAAAATGGAAGATGCTTCTTGTTTGAGACTAAGACAAAATAAAGCAGTGCACAGACAAACAAAAAAGTTAGTAGAAAAGCAAACATGATTACCAAAATATAAGCATACAGATAATAAGCATCAAAAATCCAAAAATATGAATAAAGCAACATCTAGTTTCAACAGCTTATAATGAAAAGGCTATCAATGAAGTGATTTAAGAAGAAATACATCAAAATACTAGGCTTTAGTAAAGATCCAAAAGACCTGCAAAAAGTTTAGTAGCAATTCTGACTTGAGTTTTTAAAATTACAGAATAACCACAGCCACAAAATTTAATAAACACAAATCATGCAAAATAAAAATTGAATGCATAATTCAGGAAATTTAGGTTATGCCCCAAAAGCTAATCAATTCAATAAATAAGACTTCAGAACAGATTAAATATAATATAACATACACTTCTTTAAATTCTTCAACTTTGGCTAGAGATTGAGCATCCTGAGAAAGCAAAATGCAGGATTCCTTCTTTAGCTTTCTCTTCAAACCTGAAATGCCAGCGTGATACTTCATACCACCATTTTGCAATTCAAGTTGATCATGTCCTCTTCCTTGTGTCAACTTGATTGTTGTAACATTTCTGTCATAGATATGTGGCTTTACAGTATTAACAGCGCCATTTTGAGAATGACCATTTTCACTTGCTGCTGCAAATGTGTGGTGGGTCCCACCTTCAACAGCATCAACATGTTTATGCTTTTCAAAGCCATTACTGATTGTCACTGTTGATACATCTTTGTAACATATCTCCACAGGAACTGTCTCTTTCACACTCCCATTCATTTCCTTGTTTTGACACTTAGGATCAACCTTTCCATTAACAGATGGAAGAGCACTTTTGGATCCAGAGTTTCCAACAAAACCAAACTTCACTGGTGGGCTAGAAGGCACTCTATCATTCTTAGACGTGACTGGAATATCCTTTCTTGAAGATTGTTCAACCAGTGGTTTTGCAGGCAGTGTTTTCAAAGGGACAGAAGCCTTTGAACTTTTATAAACTTCACTGCCATTCAATTCCCGTGACTTTACCCCATTGGAGGTAAAAGCAGAGTCAGTGGATCCTGGTCTTTGGTTAGTGCGAGAAAAGAAAAGAATATAAGCCTTCTCTGACAAGACCTCCTGCAGGGTTGAGAGTGTCACATACGAATCATTGCAGCAATACCAACGACCGATTGTATCCTGCACACAAATATATGGAAATGGTATCAATAAAAAATTTAAGTAGCAGCTTTTATAACTACCAAAAACCAAAATCAATAATGAAGTACAAGGAGAAGAAAAAAATAAATTAAAAAAAACCAGTGAACACAGACCTTGATATATGCATAATAGTGTCCAGATTCCAGGGAGCATCCAGAGTGCACAATGGTACCAAAAAGATTATACTTGGGTTGTGGATCCTGTAATGGGTTAAAAAAGGAATAAATAAATATAGAATATGCCATAGAAAGATACAGAGGCCCACAATGGCTATAGTACAGATGAACCTTGTGCTCATTCAAACATTAAAGTTTCTCGGTTATAAATGATTGCATTGCACCAAAGAAATTACTTTAACTAACATATATGTGATTTGACTCCCCTCAAAAACTTTCAATTCATATCTATATTTGGGACCCTACATAAATGTATTGCCATATCATTTTTCTATGCAATCACAACAGAGAATAAGAAGTCTGAGGAAATATTCATACTGATGAATTACAGAGGAAAAAAGACAAGATCACAACGCGAAATATTTGCAAACTATGGATTACATGTGTTCCAATCAGGTAGTTTTTTTCATTTTATAGGCTTTATCTGTTCCTGTTCTCATTTGTTGGGAGGTGGAAGAGGGAGGGCATTACAAAGAAATCTCTCTATTGTCCATTTGTCTTGTAAACTTAAAGAAAGATCACAAATAAGAAGCTTGAACACCAATCAATAGATCACAAATGAGAATGCACACATGAAAAAACAACGAATATCTCATCAGAAATAATATCTGTCAATTTTGTTTCTATTGTAAGGGCACAATAACTTTTATTGGAAAAGCAATTGTCTTTATGCAGCATGAAATTGTGATCAATTAATTACATCAAAGGCTTCACTGCCCTCACTCATTTTCAATTCCCAAGAGAAGAGGTTGTGAAGAAAACTAAATGGTGATGGGGATGGAGTGTGAAGGCATGGAAGTACAATCTTTCTTCATGGGCAGGAATTCTATGACGCATTGGCAAACTAGTTTACCAGAAGATCCCCTAGTTGGAATGGACTGTTATTCTCCATTGTTTCTGCAATTAATGATATTGAAAGACAGTGGAAAATGTTCAATCATCTGTGATAGACACTCCCCAAGTTGGTTTTGGTAGTTTCAATCAATTTAGGGATCAATTTAAGAGGAAGTGGAAAGTTGGGTAAGAATACTGTCACATTTGTTTATCTATTTCATGCTATGATCCCATGTCAAGCAGTTTAAATTGCAAGGTCATGCTAAAGGGAGTTGAAGATGACATACAGTATTGTGACGTTGTTAGGACTAGGAGGTTGCAATTGTAGAATAATACACAGCACAACAGGAATCATTTCTTTTCCAGCTTGTTTCTACAATTAAAAAGAAGGCTAAAAATAACATTCTTATAAAAGTAAATGGGATGGAAATGGTGCAAGAGCACAGGTTGGTTTTCACTTGCTTTAAGATTTCACGAAGAGAGATCAAAAACAACCACGAATTGAAGCTCACTTCAACAAGCTTTTGAAAATGGTGCTCATTAATCTTATCCATAAAAAAAAAATTGCTCGCTAGACGGTAGGGGCTTACATTGCATTCTCATTATATACGCATCCAATCTGAACAGCACTGTTTTAAGGCTGAGTCTAGCTTAAAGATATCTAAGACTTCAATTCTGAAACTTGCAATCACTACACCTGCCTTTTATTATGTTTTGGGCAAATCCAACTCTACCACCTAACACCTGATTCTGAAGTCTAAACCCTTTTATTAAGTTTCGAATCTAGTAAATTCAAGGAGATATAAGATATATGAATATTATATATTCTACAGTTTATACTCATCTTCAAAAAATCACAAGTCTTCTAGTTTATTTGATTTTAATTTCAAACTAGGTGCATGTGTTGACGGAGAAGTGCGTTTATGATGAACTAAATACTGCCAGTAGAAGTGCCTAAGTCCAACCACATAGATCTACAGGACCAACCGATTGAACTCATCAAATTATCCAAACCTGGCTTGTTTTGCACATGAAGCTTGAAAGAACCAAAACTTCTTCAAATGCAATGGGCTTATCAATCTTCCCACCGAATATGCCCTCAAATCTCTGCTAAAACCAAAATCCAACAATAACTCTCATCACTGAAAAGCAGCATCACAACCAACTTCAAACACCTACAGCCTATATAACAGCAGCAAGAACACAATCATGAAGAGTCAAAACCCACCTTCAATTGGATAACAAGAACATTGGGCGCTTGAAGTACTGACATTTGCTTCCTAGCTGCCACTAGTTTCTTACAACTAAACAACCATAAGTTTCTCGTTCACAAATATCAAACACAAAAACAACAAATAAATACACACACAAATTCAAACTACTTACTTTTCGCATTTGTACTTGTTATTCCCATCCAAAATCTCAGGCTGAAAAAACTTTTGCATCGCATCTCTTACCGAATTACTATTTAAAACATCTAAACTAATATCCATAATCTCATCAACTTTATTCGACTCGCAATTGCAACACAAGCACTTCACTTGACTCTGCAATGCACCTCCAAATATCTTCTTAACCACACTCCCATCACCACCGTTCTCAATCCCTTTCCAACTCAGTTTCTTCAAACGCAAACACGTGTTATGGCAGGCATCGATCACATACCGCAAAAATTCGTGTGCATCTTCCTGTCGTCCACAGCGAAAATGCTCGGCAAAAATCTTCAAACAGCTTTGAATCTTGGCTGGCGCATCGAGCGGGAGATCCAAGCTGAGTGAACGGACTATCTGTTTTTCAAGAATACAAAACGGACAGTCTCTCTTACCCTCTCCGTTAGCGAGGGAATCACCTTGAAAAAAATATTTAAAAATTAGCCAAAAAAAACAAAAAAAAAAAAAAAAGAGAAGAAATTGAAAGAGAAAAATGCTTACAGAGAGAGGAGTGTTGGAGACGTAGGCAGAAATTAGCAAGAGGAGGAGTGTAAGTGAGGCACTGAAGGACGCTATTGAGATAACAGGAGTTGCCGAGATTCTTTAACCCTAGAGGAGGACCGTTTTTGCGTTTTTGACTCAGCAAACTTGGCTGCCAACTCATTTGAATTTTTTGCAGCTGAAACCCGCCCATTCATTAATAGCAAAACGAAAACGATGGTGATGTTTCTTCTTCTTCTTCATTAGAAACGACGCTGTTTCCTGTCGTCAACCACCGCCAGAGCCGCCGGGAGAAGGCGAATCGCATCGAATCGAATGGAATCGAATCTTTGTGTGTTAAATAGGTATTGGTTTTGGGAAAAAAAATAATAAGGGATTAATTATTAATTGTGAAAGGTAGGAATTAAAAATGGAAGCATATTTTTAAAGAGAGGAAGCTGCAGCAGCAGCAGCAGAGGCAGCATCACAAGAAGATCACCAAACCCGATAAATGCTTCTCTCTTTTATTTTATTTTTTATTTTTTTTTCTCTCCTATCTCTGGTCGTCGAGGGCTAACCCCTCTCTCTCAATCTTGGCTCTACTCTCTCTTATAATTATTCTCTTGAAATTTTATTTTATTTTATTTTCAAATAAAATCTTTTTTTATTACTAACAATTTTCTATTATTAAATTAAAATTTTGTTTGTAATTTTATTTTAACTTTATTAAATTATTAGCAGGCATTCAAGTACAAGCATGCTTGATTGACCAAGTTGAGACATTTAAGTGAGAAATTGATGCTCCCCTTCTTTTATATAACTGAAAAGGTTTAGACAATCATGATTGAATTAGCTGTGTTAAATGGATAACATATTTTAATTAAAATAGCTAAAAAATCATTTCTACAGTTAACTAAAAAATATTATTACATTTATTCTATTTAAAAAAGAGAAAATAAGTGAATGACCCAAGTTCTTATTTGACATTATATTTTAAAAATATTTTTGAAAAAAATTGAAAATTTTTTATTTTAAATTAAAAAATTAATTTGATAAAAAAATTAATTTGACAAAAAAACTTTTTGTTCTTTAATGCAAGTTGCAAAACCTAAAATATGATTAATCTAAGTCGTGGTGTGTTAAAATATTCTCTCATCATAAGATAATCTAAATTGATTTATTTATAAAAATAAAAAAAGCAATATAAGCAGGGAATTATATTTTTTATTTCTCATCTCTAGAATAATGATGATGATGATGATGATGATGATGATGATAATAATAATAATAATTGTGATTAATTTACTTTTCAAAAATAATATTTTTGTTTACATAATTCAGTCTTATAAAATAAAATAAATTTGATATGAAAAAAGAATCACTTTAAAGTTATAAAAAAAAATACAATAATCAAACTCAAAATCTCTTTTAAATCCACCATTTCCACAACGCAAAAACGTTTCTTCTAATGCTCACATGTTAATAATTGCATTAACTATTAAATAAATATGGTGATGTGTCCTATTAAAGTAAAAAAAAAATGACTTGAAAATACAACTCACAGCAATTACATTAATAAAAGTGATTGTTTTCATTTAATTTCTATATATATTAGCTAATGTTTTAAGATATAGTTTATAGGATGTCATTAATTATAGTTTGAGCATTATCTCTTGTCACATGAGTGATTCAGTGATCGTATGAGATATTCTCTCTATAATTAGTAGCATTCCACCTGAATATTTCAAATATTAAATGATTATTTAATATTGTGTTTTAAAAATATTAAAAAAATTATTTTATTTTTAATTACAACGCATTGTTTAGGTAAATAAAATTTAAGATATCTATAACAAGATTCATATCAAAATTAATTGATCAAAACAGTAATTTCCCATGATGATTCTTACACTGGAATGACAGGTTAGTTTACAGGAAAAGGAGATTTTCATAAGAAAAAAAAATCCAAGGAAGCAGATTTCCTGTTTCTTGTTGTTTAGAAATGTGATTACGTTGCTTTTATTTAAAAAAATATATTTTTGATATTATCACATAAAAATCATTTAAAAACAATATTTTTTTTAATTTAAAATTAAAAAAAAAATCAATAAAACTTTTAAAAAAACATTTTTTATAGTTGAGTGCATAAGTATCAATTTGTACAACTCATAAAGTGTGTCTCTCTGAAGAAAAATATGCTCACTGATAAATTATAGCTTTACGAGGTGTGAATGAAAGATTCCCTGATTTCTAATTCCAGGTAACCTGTAGTGCTGAGGAAGAGTATTTCTGATCTAGCACAGTATGCTAAACTATTCTTACTGTAGCAATGTTTTTCAAGATAAAAAACAAACTCTTTACTTCTGTTTTTTTTTAGAATCTGTTTAGTATTATGATAGGAATTATTATTAAAAAATATTTTTTACTTTTAATATATTAAATTAATTTTTTAATATGTTTTATTAGAAACTTGAGCCTGGTTCAAAATCATTATGAAAAATAATATTTATTAAGCATTATTTCGTAAGTAGCATCAAGGAAATTAATATCACGAAGAGAATTTATTTTAGAGTGATTATGATTGTTTTTTAAAGTAATTTTCATTAAAAAATATATCAAAATAATATTTTTATTATTTTTAAAAGATTATTTTTGACATAACACATCAAAATTATTTAAACACAAAAAAGAAAATTGATTTTTTATTTTTTTTTAAAACACAACCATTTAAAGTCTTAAACCCGGAACCTTACATTTCAAATATCTAGATTCATCAGGAGGTCCAGAAAGTATCAGGTCCTGCAATGGAAATGCCATTTTTCCGATCCCTAAATTTTTAACTAGCCTTCCGAAAGTTTGACCCCCGGCCTCTCATAAAAATCTAGACATGTGCACTTGCCGACATATATGAATCTACAGTTCTTAGAATTTGTTTTTTAAAGTGATTTTTATTCAAAAATATATTAAAATAATATTTTTTTATTTTTAAAATTTTGTTTTTGATATCAACAAATAAAAATAATCTAAAAATATCAAAACAAATTAATTTAAAATGAAAAATAAAAATAAAATTTCAAAACTTTTTAAAAACAATTTTGAGACGCCGTGACAAGGAAAGAAAGGATTGCCGCAAGCATTCTTATCTTGATAAAATTCTCTTGACATTTTTCGCGAAGGTTCCTTCAGAATTAAGTTTTACTGTGGTTGGTCAGCAGACGCAAAATAATACGACAAAGTGAAAAAGTAAACTGGTGGACTGGCACACAAGCATCCAAGATCCAAATTCCAGACTATACATTTGTGAATTTCATGTGTACCCCCGGGTATTGACACAGATATTTTCAAGATGAAAAGGGGAAAAGAAAGTAGGGACGAGCACCTTAACCTTTTCTCTCCTTTACAAGTAAATTACAGAAAAAACAGACAGCAATTGACAACAAAAATACCTCAAACATTGAAACATTTCCGCATATGTTTCTTTTCATAGTGATTGATTGATACATTTGTGGGTTTTGCATCTTTACACATCACTGCCTCCACTAGATTCAGCTTCATACTGGCAAAAAAAGAAACACCGAAGTAGGAGCAGCTGAGCCAATGCATGGGATGATGAATTTCAATGCAAATTCCACTGTTAACATGTAAAGAAGTTTGTTGAGGAAAAAATAAAAATTGCAAGCAGAAAATTGACAAAAAAAAAATAGATCAATATATTACAATAAAAATACAAGCTACGAGCAACTGATATCACAGAAGCAACAGAAGATTGCTTTATGTGCAATTGCATACCTCAAAAATGTCTTCGCACACTATTCTATGGTATATTTAACTGTTGGAAGTTGGTGATTCAGTCAACCGTATGGATTCAGGGTGTTGCGATTCATCGGAACTACCTTTAGAAGCTTCCTTCTTCAACTTGTGATTATTATATGCTGCTACACCGGCAATAGCTACAACAGGTTCAAAAAAATCACCGTTAACTTGTGCCAAATGTCGCTTATAAATTGTTGGATTTCTCTACATTTTCACATGTCTAATCCTTTCATGCACAAATATGAAGGGTCTGTTCTTGGAAATGGAATTTCATGAAAAACATTTATAGCTTCATTAGAGTTCTTAATGGAGACACTCACCAATAGCATAGCCAAACAGGTTTATCATAGTTAGCTTTGTATCTGCAAATAGAAGGGCAGACATCAAGACGACCACCCAATCCTTGACGACTCCAGCCACACGAATGGTCAGAGCACTCGTATGTGAGATCACAAGGAAAACTGATAGATTGAGAGCAAAGGTACAGAGAGAGTTGAGCATTAACACTACTGGCTGAAAGCTCCATGTCCCATGTGCTTCCATCCTTGGTTTCTCCAGAAAGATCCAAGGAATAAACAGGCAAAGAGCACTGCATAAAATAACCAAATATCGCATTCAGACAATAATAATTTTCCTGTTCATGGAACGCTTCCACAGGAATGAAGTTTTACTAGTTAAAGATTAAATTAATACTTGCCTGCAGGGACTGACATAGTACATGACAGATACAGGGTTCAATTTCAGACCCTTCCTCTTCACCAGAATCTCCATAAAAATAAGTCTCAAGGCCTCTCCAACAACTCCACCCATCTGGTACACAACTCCAATCCAGTTGATATTTATTTCTCCATAAGAAGCCACTAGAACACCAAAGCTTATCACTGACATTATGAAAAGCATTCTGCAGTTCATCATTTCAAGTCCAGCTGCTACACCAAGAACGAAAACAGCTACTGGCACTGCAAATTTCATTGAAGAAATCAAACATCACAAAGCATCCACGAGGAAAAATCCCAAAGGACTTAGTAATAACTGGCCAACTCTAGCAGCCAAACAGAGATGCAGTCACAGAAGCTGAGGATCATAATTAATATCCATAATAGATGCAGATGATTGTTCAAACTCATAATGACAATTTATCAAGACGTAAAAGGGAAATGATAAATATAACAAACAACAAAGTCATGAATCACCGCAATAACAAAAGGGGCAAAAAGTTTTGCGTAATCACAGCCAGAGCATTGTGTGTTCATGCAGTTCTGTCTTTAAATTCGATGAATGTAGCATTGATCATGTAAAAAACATGTTTATCTTTTACACTGTAAACTTAGTAAAAGAGGGACGAAAATGAAGGCGGTAAACACTTACTGATAGCCTTCAACATTTGTGCAAAAGCCACAGATATATAGAGGTATGCTGTGTTTCCCAGCCACAGAGTCATTGCAAACGTTGCACCAATTGGAATAACTGAATTTGTATATCTTTGTACACGAACAAAAGTTAGATATACGACAAAGCACAATCATATGTAATGAAATTGTCAAGGATGTTCATCAATGAACAGTTACGGATACATTTTAATTTTTGTACTTACATTTCCAGTGTCATTCCTTCCTCAACCCTCATAACCTGTAACGAGTTACAAATCAAGATTAAGATTTGCATAAAGGAAATCACCATAATCAGAGAGTCCAATCAATCAATACCTTGAAAACTTTGGTTAGTACGAAACACAAAACAGAGGAGAAAACCATGTGAAGCAGAGTCAATCCAAGAGGATAAGGAAAGTTTATTTCCTTAGATGACAAAACCCACTGCAATTAAACAAAACCTTACATTAGCCACAAAGGAGCAATTTATTAAATAGTACCCATGTGAACTACTTGTGTAAAAAAAAATCATGAAAAAAATTCATAAAATGAAACATTAATGATATCAAATTCACTCTATAAAAACCTATAAATATAAATATATAAAGTAATATTCCAATGTAAATGCCAGCAATGATAGGCTTTAATGCAATCTTGCCCACAACTCAGTAGAACACTGACGCTTAATCAGTCAGTCAGTTAATGAAGAAATGAAAAGGAAAAGGAAAAGAAACAGCGTGATAGAAGAAGGGCGTTGACCTTGTTAAAGAAGATCTGGCCACTGGAGAGAGCAATGTAAAGGAGAATATAAGCATAAGTTACAGCTCCTTCATTCAGGAAACTCCGAATCCGATCCGCCATTGCCGCACACCTGCCAGATCCTGTTACTTGGTTTTCTCAGTTGAGTTTTGCTAGTAGAATTGGACCTGGAGAGAAGTGGAGGAGAGGAGAGGAGAGGAGAGTGGGGAAGAAGCTATGCTTTGCTTTGCTTGCTCTCTAGTCTCGCCTCTTTCCTCGGCAGGAAATTAAATGAATTGTTAGGGACGGATTGGGATTGGGTCTTTCGGTTATAAAACTTAGGATCTGAATGGGCCAGCAGTCAGTCCAATTCAGTGTTAAATAACATACGCTGGGCTGTCCTTAGCTAAGTAAGTGCGGGTCCTTATCCCAACCTAACAGCCCTTTTTTGCTTAGAGCCAGGCCCGCTAACATTCAATCTTTAATGTTCCGCGAGTGTGGCGTCAAATCAATTAATTATACAAATAGAAGCTGCGAAATGGATTTTTTTATTTCGATTTTATTTTAAAAAAACATAGAACAATTCAAAGGTGAGAAATTATTCAGTCATCAAGAATTGTATTCGCCTTTTTTATATATATAATAATTATAAGATTTATGGATAATTCTCGTAATAAAACTTATACTTTATAAGAAAAAGCACATATAGTATGTAAGAGCCATCGATTTGCACTTTGCCGCATCGAGAAAATTTATTTTTGTAATGATTCAACATATATAATTTTTGTTTTGTATTTTTGTTTTTATTTTTTTATTTACTTTTGATCTTTTTATTTTTTTTAGTCCTTCTAGGATAATTTTTAATTTCTTATTTGTATTTATATATTTATACTCTTATTTTTTACTTTTAATTTTTATTGTAATTTATCTTTGTATTAAATGTAACTTGTATTAAAAAACAGAGTTAGTTTTAACTTTAGTGACATGAAATGAGAGTGAAATTCTCTCTTATGCATGTATAGTAAATCTTATGTTGTTAGTGATTTGTTATCTTTGTGTTTTTTTGCATTTGTTTTGTCTATGTGTAGCTTGATATATTTTTAGTTTAAAGTGATTTTTATTTAAAAAGAAATTAAGTTATTTTTTTATTTTGTAAGATTTATTCTTCATATATTATCTTAAAAGTATTTAAAACACTGAGATTAAATTAATTTGAGATTTAAAAAAAAATCTTAGTTTATTTTTTTTATACATTTTAAGACATTAATATTAAAAAAAAATATCCATAATAAAATGAATATATAAAAAAGTTAAATAATCAAAAAGTTTGTAGGCTAATTATTTCTCTCAAATATATAATATCATAAAAAAAATCTAGAACCATTAATATATTTTTTACATGTTAAAAAATTTGGTTCTTACTGCGGCGAAGTATAAGGCAAGTCGCTCGTATATTTTTTCACTCTAGATAATTTGGCTTAATTTTTTCACTTGTTTTGTCTACGTTTAGCTTTATATTTTTTTTTACGTGATATAGATCTGAAATATCATATATAAAAAAGCCATAAAAGTTAATTTTTAACAAAAATAACATCGACTGATAGATTATTTTGATCACTATTCTCATTATTATTATCATGATTGTTAAATTGTCATAATTATTATAGCTCTCATTATAATCATTATTGTAAATAATTAATGTTCTAATTATTACTAACAATACTATTCGATGCCACCATCATTATCATCATAAAAAGAAATTCAATTATGTTTTTTATTTCTTAAGATTTATTCTTCATATTATTACATTAAAAATATTTCGGAGCACTAAGATTAAATTAATTTGAGATTTTTTAAAAAAAACTTAGTTCATTTTTTTATATATATTTTCAAGCGTTAATATTAAATAAACATCGAAATAAATAATTAGCCTCACATATGTTTTAAAAAAAATACCTTTAATATAATCGTTATCATTATTTTAAACACCTTTTCTATAATTAAATGAATATAAAAAAAACTAAATAATCAAAAGTTTTCTAGACTTATTATTTCGCTCAGATATACAGCATCATAAAAAAATCTAAGATCATTAACAGTTTTTTACATGTTAAAAAATTTGGTTCTGCCTACGGCATAGCGCATGGCAAGTGGCTTATATAGTTTTTCACTGTAAATAATTTGGCCTAATTTTTTCACTCGTTTTGTCTACGTGTGGCTTCATTTATTCTATGTTTATGTGATATTAGATCTCAAACATCATACTTAAAAAACCACAAAAGTCAATTTTTAACAAAAACAACATCGACTGATAAATTATTTTGATTATTATTCTCATTTTTATTATCATGATTGTTAAATTGTTACAATTATTATAGCTCCCATTATAACAATTATTGTAAATAATTAATATTCTAATTATTACTAACAATATCATCGTTTCCAGCATCATTATTACTATATAAAAAAATCAGTTCTATCATAAAAAAAAGTCCAACAGTGATATATAAAAAATCCAACCCTATCATAAAAAATTCTTAGTTTTAGCCTTGCAATTAGGAAATTCAATTCTATCATTAGGAATTTTTAGTTTCAATCCTGCAATCACGAATTTTCAATTATAGCCCAACAATAAGGAACTTCAATCTTGTCAATAAGAATTCTCAGTTTCAACCTTGTAATAAGAAAAATAAATTGTCATCGAGAAGGATAAGTGTCAACCTTGCAATAAAAAAAACATTAAATTTGTACTCCTTTTCATTATTATTAACCCTGTAATTAAGAAACCTAACTCTTCCATTAGAAAAAAAGAAATTTCCAAACCTACCATTAAGAAAGAAATTCTTAACCCGACATCCACAATCTTAATATCCAGCCCTACTAAGAAGTTGTTTGGGAGGGCGGTTGCACTGTTGTTTTCTTAAAAAAAAATCATTTTAAATGAATTTTTTTTGTATTTTGAAATCATTTTGATGTGCTGATGTCAAAAATAATTTTTAAAAAATAAAAAAATATCATTTTAATATATTTTTAAATGAAAAGCATTTTTAAAAGCAACCGCAACCGCCCTCCTAAACAAACCCTAAAAGAAAAATCTAACCTTGACATGAAAATCTCTGGTCCTTAAACCTTATTTCACCAATAAAAAGTGTTAACCCTACCGCTAGGAATTGCCAAGAATTTCAATTCTGCAATAAGGGATCAGGATTGTCGTGACGGCGATTTTTGCACGCTTCACGCCCTGTCGTTCCCCGGGGTTGGAAAACGAACTCGAAGATGAAGGAAAATAGGGCTGGAAAGCGCACTATTTTAATTGATGGTCGAGGGTTGGAAAACGCACTCGAAGATGAAGGAAAATAGGGCTGGAAAGCGCACTATTTTAATTGATGGTCGAGGGTTGGAAAACGCACTCGAAGATGAGGGGAAAATAGGGCTAGAAAGCGCACTATTTTAATTGATGGTTGAGGGTTGGAAAACGCACTCGAAGATGAGAGAAAAACAGGGCTGGAAACGCACTATTTTAGTTGATGGTGGCTAGAAAGCTCACCAAGTTCTGGAAAGAGATAGGACTTAAAAATGCACTATTTGAGTTGGTTGATGGCTAGCAAGCGCACTCAAATAAGGAAAGAGATAGGGTTGAAAAATGCTCTATCTGCTGAATGAAAGACTCGTAAGTGCACTCAAGGAAGTGAAAATGATAAGGGCTCAAAGGCGCACACAAAAATGATTAAGGTTTGTAAATTACAATCCCTTCTAAACATTTTCTAGATTATCAAGAGGAGATGCAATGCATGATGACATTAATTCACGAAAGAGATAAGGCTGAAAAGCGCACTAAAGGAAATGAAAAGTGGTGAGAGCTCGAGAGTGTACACAAAAATAATGAATGAAGGTTCGTAAATTATGATCCCTCCAAAAAAATTTCCTAGATTCTCAATGGAGATGCAATGCATGATGATGCATGTATACTTACCTGAGAAATATAGGTCCCTCTTTCTTCTTCCTGGCCTTCCTTTCCTTTTGGATCTCTGACTTTATCGGCTTCTCGCTTCTGCTTACTCGAGCCGCAACTTATGATTTTGACCACTGGAGATGATTGATCTTCCATATCAACATGCCCCCTGAGTTTGATCCAAATTCTTCAAAAAGGAATGATGGAGCCAACTTCAATTGCATTTTAGATTGCCCCCAGTTTGGTCATGCCCCACAAGTGTTTTAGGCTCTAAGTGTTTTCAGGAAAGGGTTGGTTATTTGCAAAAGATATTTTCATGTAAAACTTTTGGAATTTCAAAGTCATTCCAAGCACCAAAACCATTTTGATGTTTGTTTAACAAACTTGTTCTCGAAAAAATTCAAGTGATCTCATTGTCAGGTTTTATGTTGACTTTGACAAGAATGTGAAATGATATTTGCAAGTCTCGTATGTTGGGAAGGCTTCAATCAGGTCGTGTAAAGCATTTGTAAGGATTGTTTCAAATGGAAAAGCATTGCTTATCGATGAGTAATTTTTCAGTAAACTGCCCCACTCAAACTGTCTTGGAAAAAATGCATCAGTAATTTTTCATCATGCACTACTTCTGCCATTTTGTTACAGTATGATTTCAGATGAGTGATAGGGCATTGTGTCCCAGTGTATTTGATAAATTTGGGAACACGAAACTTCTTTGGTATTACAATATTTAGGACTAGATACATTTTTGCCGCTTGTACTGGGTCATATAAATTTACCCCTTCAATGACCCTTATCCTGGCTTCCAGCGTCGCCATCTTATCTTGGGCGATACTCTCTGATGATTCTATAACTGTTGGGGTTGGCGTAGGTGTCGGCACTGCTGATTGTACAAAAGCTGGGTTTTGTTGCGGATCCAGAACCCTTTCTCCTGTCATCTCTTCATGGTGGTTCATTCTTTGTGTTTGAGCAGCCATTGCGGGTCTAGTAGAAGGACCCTCGCCAGAGGTATTTCTCAGTGCTTACTCGAGTAAGCTGGTGAGACTAGCCACGCTGGCTTTTAGAGAATTCAATTCTTCTTGAAAATGAGCATCGCGGTGTGCACGTTCTTCATCCTCCATATTTCTCTGTTGGAGTCGAGCGGTAGGAGCTTTTCGAGGGCCTATATTTCAATCTGTTGATGATATGTTATGCACAGTGATGAATGCATGTGGATGCATGTATATACACATTAGGTAATTATCAGAGAATTTATACAGAAAGACAACTTCTAAGTCATTACATGAGGGGAACGCTTTCTATCTGGTCTCAAAAAGTCTATGAATTGCCTAGTGACCACCTCACGTGAAGGTAGTATAGGAGTTTACAAGAGATGGTTGGGGCATAGTATGACCACCATTATCAAGTAAACACTCAGTTCATAGTTGGACGTTTCACGAATCTGAACCCCGACTGAAAGTCATGAGGCAGACCGTTAATCCCCAGCTAACTTAAAATTGGGCTTACTTTAAAAATTTAAATGCATGATGCCATTAATTGAAATTCAATGTTATGCATGACTTGAAAGTAAAATAGATGCTTAAGCAGTAAAATTGCATGCTAAAGCGGCAAAAATATGTTCAAAAATAAATTAAGAAATAAACAATCAAACAAAACAAAGCTCAGTCCAGCAAGGTCCCTAGTGGAGTCACCATCTGTCGTGACGACGATTTTTTCGCATTTCACGCCCCGCCGTTCCCCGGGGTTGGGGAGACAACGGCGTGTGGTGAAAATGAGGGGTTTGTTTTATAGTCGCAAAATTACGACTATAATTATTAGGAGTCGCCACCTAGTATTAAGGTTACTAGGAACCTAGTGGTCTGCAAGAGTCTTGGGTAAGGAGACTTGTTGTGCGAGGGGAAGACGCATCACCCCCAGTGCACCCTACCTAAGACAAGCTGCATTGTTGTTTGATTGTTTTTCCTAAGTTTGATTTTTTGTTGTCTTTTCTAAAATTCGACGTAGATCTCTCTTCGTGAGAGAATCTCTACCTCGTTAGGAGTTTGAAAGACTAATCAAAAGAATTTTACACCGCATTAAAAAAAAACATTTTTTTGTTTGCGGGTGTACTTTACAATGTAATTTTACACCGCAATAAAAGCAATTTTTTTTCTAGTATCTCTAAGTGTACTTTATAGTGTAATTTTACACCGAGATAACTAAAACAAAAATATTTTTTTATTTTTTGATATTTTGACCAAATTCCAAAGGATAATCATAAACCGGTTACGATATCCAATTTTTGTTTTGAAATATGAGAAAGATGCAACATATTTTTTTTATGAAAAATAAACATGGAAAAATCTTGGAATTTGGCCGTATGCACGAAAACAAATACATTTTTTTTTGTGTTTTTTTTAATAATATTTTTATATATATATTTTTAAGAAAAAATAATAAAAAATAAAATTTTTTGGCTGGTCGCCCAACTAAATGGGTCGGCCCAGCCAAGGAGGGCCAAAGGTCCAATTCAGCTGGGCTAGACCTGGCCCAGCCACCTAGACTGGGCCGCGAACAGCTCGACCCAAGGAAATCACGCCCAACACAACCAAAAACACGCTGCATGAATGCACGTGTACAGTAAAATGGTGGTCGGCCGACCACCACGAGAGGCTCACCTGCCACTATCGCCGGGTAGAGGACATCGAGGTGGTTCTTCCTGTCGTGGTTGCGTCCAAAATGGAGGTCCGTGGTGGCCGGGAAGAGGGCTGGAAGGTGCCCGGTCTGGACTGCTGCTGCTGCTGTTGTTGGAAGTAAGTTGCTGAGCTGGATTAATAGAGAAGAAAAATGAAGAAGAGTTAACAAGTGCACTGAAGAAGAAGAAGAGGCAGTTATATTCTGTTATGAAGCATGCAAGTCTTGTGTTCAATTCTGGTGTATTTGTAACTAAGAAGAGAAAAAAAAAATTAAATACTCTTCTAGATATTTTGTGGTTACAGGCTGTCAAGATCACACACAAAACGTGTGCTCTTCCCCAAAGTGTATAAAAGGGGACTTTTGTCAAGCAGTTCATATGAAATAAATCAATATGAATTACCTTCTTCTGCAGATTCCTCTTTTCTCCAATTCTCTGAAAAATATCTTCTTCTTCTTCTCAAATTCAACAAACACAAACCTGCAAACAATAACAACAAACACAAATTAAGAAATTCAACATGGTATCAGAGCAGGTTTGATCAACAAGGTAGGGAGTAAAACAATCTGTGATCATACAAACTGAAAAAGAAAGAAGGAAAAATGGTGAGCAGTGGTGATTTATGAACACCTCAGTTCAATGGTGTGAACTATGACTTTTGGTTAATAAAAATGGAGACAATCCTCATAGCATTTGATCTATGAGATGTAGTTGAGTTTGACATGGAATCAAACTCTGTTTTGACAGTTGAATCAAAGAAAGAAGAAGATGAATCTGAATCTGAGGAGGCTTCTAATTCCAAAGGAAAAAAATATTGATGAGGCTGCTGTATCCAAAGCAAATAGGATAAAAAATGCCAAGGCATTGAGCCTCATCCAAGGAGCAATATCTGATGAGTTGTTTCCGAGAATCAGAAATGAAAAATCAGCACAAGAAGCATGGAATGTGTTGAAGAGAGAGTATAAAGGAGATAAGAAAGTGAGGCTGTGAAATTACAAGTTGTGAGGGCAGAATTTGAATACATGAGAATGAAAGAAGGAGAAGGCTTAGAACATTACCTTTCTAAGTTTTTCAAAACAATAAACAGCCTAAAATCACTAGGAGAAGATGTTCCAGAAGGCAGAATTGTGCAAAAGCTTCTTATGAGCTTGAATAGAAGATACCAATCCATAGTTTCAATCATTGAAGAAACTAGGGATCTTGAGGTGTTGAAGGTTAAGGAGGTTATAGCCTATGTCAAAGTGTTTGACAAGAGAGAAACCCTACATGATGAACAAGATGGAATTACGAGAACTGAACAAGCATTCAGTAGTCTCAAAATTGGCCACAATCAAGGTGCTGCAAACAAGTTCATGCAGGGAAGATCACCTAGTTTAAGGTGGCAGCGACATGAGCAAAGACACACAGGCTGGTCTCAAGCAAGAAATGTGAGTAATCAGTACAATCCAGTCAAAATTGCAACTGGAATAACAGAAATGAAGGCAGCAACAGTGGTTACAATGGAGGCAGTAGCAGTGGTTACAATTCACATCATAAAAGTGGAGGTAATCAAACAAACACAAAGCCTCAATGTTCGGTGTGTCAAAAACTCCACTTTGGCATATGCAGATACAAGGGAAAGCCTAGATGTGGTAGATGCAATCGATTTGGACACAACACAAATGATTGTGTTGACTCCTGCGAATTGGCAAAGTGTGCACAGGAGGAGGAGGAAGTGTCCATTGCAAATATATTTTATGCTTGTCATGCAGCAAGTATAAAGAACAAGGATGAATGGTTTGTGGATAATGCGTCCAGCAATCACATGACATCAAAGGGTGCCAATTCATCCAAAGAATGTACTAGAATCACTGCAAAGTGTGCAGATTCCTCTCTTCTCCAATTCTGTGAAAAAAATCTTCTTCTTCTCAAATTCAACAAACACAAACCTGCAAACAATAACAACAAACACAAATTAAGAAATTCAACAACTGTTTCGTGCTGCTGCGAAGGTCACCAAAGCTAAAGAAGATGGCTGGGTTGGAGCTGCTGGGGATGGAGCTGAGGAGGAGCTTCTTGCGTGGGACTGAGGAAGGAGAGAGAAGGTCGTGATGGCTTGCTGTCGGGGGAGATGATCAGGAGCTACAGACGTCTGTTTTTAGAGAGAGAGAGAGACACCGTCGGGGAGAGAGAAAGAGGTGACGGTGAAGGAAGAGGGGGAACTGTCGCTGGCGATGGGGACGATGGTGGCTGCAACTGTGCGTTCCTCTTCTCCCTTTTTTTGTGCTAATTCCCGACTTTCCCCCAGCTCTCCTTCAGTTTTCCCTCTGATACGTAAATTTCCCCATGTCTGTGTATTATTTCCTAGTTTTCTATCGTTACTGTCAAAATTTCCCTTTCTTCTGTCTATTTTCCCTCTAGTTTTTCCGATGATCTCCCCGTCTGTCTCCCAGAATTTTCTCAGTGTTCTCCCCTTTGTTTGTGTATTTTCTTATGTTATTTATAGGTTAAGGAAGTAAGGTGCATGTATGGGAAGGGTGTCCAAAGTATGGAGTATTGAGTGTGAGAGTGAGAGTGGGTTGCAGGGCATGGGTGCAGCATGCTCTGGTGATGGGCTCTTTTTTTTTTTTTTTTGAAAATTTGAAATAAATAAGTTGTGACAAAAAAGAGTTTTTTGATGGGAAAAACCAGAAAGAATAATGTTTTTATCTTCAATTTTGACTTCCGATTTCACCCAAAAAGTTTCGTCACCGAAAATTCCGATCGTCTTAATTTAACCCAGATTAGGCTTCCAAACTTGATCTCTCAACAATTAAGCCATTAATAAAAATTAATTTGACTTATTTAAAGTATAATTAAGCTCTTGCGCTTAATTAAATCCTTCAATTGGGCTCTCAATTAATTCCGAAGCATAATTACACTTTAAATTGGCCGATGATTAAATCAAATTGGCCCATAAAAATATAATTATGTCTTTCGACTTAACTTTTATGCAGATTTATCTACTAATAAATTACTTCAGCCTTGAATTTGCACTTTCCTTCATTTCCAGGTAAAGAAAGAGGTACGACCGGGCTTTTGAAAACGTCCAAAAATTCCACATTAATTTTTCTGCCAACACCAGCCCCTTTTATTTTATTTTTGTTATTTTTTGGTATGTTTTGGGGAATAACCCAAAAATTGGGTTATGACAAGGATCACAGGTTTTAAACATGAAATCAAGAAACTCATCCCTACCATGAGAAAATAAAATTTTAACCGTGCAATAAAAATAAGTTAACCTTGTTATTAGAAAGTTTCACACTCAAAATTGAAATTATGACATCATAAGTTATTTTTCAATTTTTTTTAAGATAATACAGAACTTTTCTCATTTTCCAATCGAGACAACTCGCTAAGATATGATCATATCATGATCTAGGTAGATCTGTTAATCAATACCACTTTTTTTATTTAACAAATGATCCCTTTGTGAACTCTAATCATTTTTTAATGAAAAAGAATCACTAAGATATATATGAAGTAATTATAATGGAAGAATGTATTATTATTATTATTATTATTATTATTATTATTATTATTATAAATAATACTAAAAGATATCAATGTCTCACAGTTCATTGTGAGTGAAAACACTGTAGATTATAATAGTGTATTTTTGGGTTAGTTCGGTTTTTGGGTCGGTCAGTTCATCATTTTATTAATTTTTTTATATTTGTTTGCACAGTAAAATAATATTGTTATCTCTCGAAAAAGAAAAAAAACAGGTTTAATACTGAGGGGCTTCATGGGAATTCCATAAATTTTGAAAATGACCAAATACCAATCTACCCCCATATAAGACAAAACACAATTCTGGTCGGGAGGGGTACCATGGTGATTTCCCATTTTTTGAAAATGACTAAATACTAACGTACCCCCAATAAGACAAAATTGAAGAATTGGTTGTAAGGGTGTTCTGGCAATTGACCTTATTTTTTAATTATTATGTGCCAAAAATTAGGCGCGCATGTGCCACGCTCGGCCCGCAGTGTTCGACCTCATGCCGGTTTCAGGCGGCGCGTGCGGGTCCTCCGTCATGTAAAAATGAATGTCCGGCGTCTCCACCGCTGCGCCACCGTAGGTTTTTCTCATGGTGTGTTGTGTTTTGGAAACGGGTGGGGGTGGTCAGTTGAACGTTTGTTTTCTGTTTTCTTTCTCTTGCACACTAAAGTATAGGAAAGGCCCCAGATTTTATGGTTTAATAACTTCATTCCCTGCACTTTTAATTTTTTGTATGGTCCTGATTTTTGTTATATAAGTTTTGATTTATTTCAATTGGGTTCTTCGATTGAAAATAATTATATATTTAGGTTTCACTTCGGTCCTCCTTTTAATTTCTGGATTGGGTTTAAATACGTTAATATATTCAGTACAAAATTTTTGAGTTTTTCAATTTTATCCTTTGATTGAAATTGATGATATATTTGATTTGATTTTTATTTCGGTTCTTATACTTTTAATTTTTTATTTTAACCCCTTTAATAGTAATAATAATAATAATAATAATAATAATAATAATAATAATAATAATAATAATAATTATTATTATTATTATTATTTTAGTTTTTTTTTTGCTTACTCTTTTGTTAATGTTGTTGAGTTTTGTTTTTCATGGGGTAATTGAATAATTTTTATTATTTTCTCTTTTGTTGAGGTAATATTTTTTTTGAAAACTTTAGTTCTTAAATTTTAGTTTGTGTTTATGATCATTTGAAAATTGATATTTCTTTTTTTTCCTCTTTGTTATTTCTTTCAATTTTTTATTAGTTTTTTTTTTTAATTTTCAAGTCAAATGATTTTTTTCAGCTAATATTTTTTATTTTTAAATCATTTTTTTTTGTTAAAGTTTTTTGTTTTTTTTTTTTATTTAATTTTGTTTTTTCATTATCAAGGCAATAATAATAGTAGTAGTAGTAGTTTTAGTTTTTATTCTTACTTACTCTTTTTTTAAATTTGATAATTTTTATTATTTTGAAAGTAATAATAATAATAATAATTTTAGATGTTAAGACTTCAATGTTGTTATTCTTATAATATGATATATTGATCTGTTTTATTATATTAAACTTTATATATATAAATATTACATTTTAATTTTAACAATTATAAAAATTATTTGATCGAGTCATAACCTAGTTACCCATGACATATTGCGGTGAATTAACTACTATATTTCTATAATATAATACATGACTTGAACAGAGAGTAGCAGAAAAACAAGAAATCTCCATTAACCTGACATCACAGATAAAGTGATTGGTATGGATCTTGAAACACCGGGAAACCCGCCCTCACCCCGACTATTCTAATCCGGACGTCATAGCAAAAAAATACCACAAGGAAGATGGAGAGCCACCCTTGAAGCCGTTTCATTTTGGATTGTACTAAATTTTCATTATTTATTTATTTAAAAATAATAAATTTGTTGATGGAGATGATAATGAGCTGCGAAACACACAAATGCTATGTGGACGAGAAGCACCCAATTTGCAACGATAGGATTTGATCTTAAATTCCCACCTCCAAATGCTCATCCACTCCATCACCATGCATATTTTCCCCTCTTTTTTTCTTCTTCTTCTTCTCCTGTACTCCTATATCCCTATCCGTTATATGTAGCCACTGGACATTACACTACTATCAGCCCCACTACTTTTTGTCCCCATGCAGATTCGGACGTATAATTGACCACCTTGTTCTGCTCTCTGTTTCTCTCTCTAACTCTAATCTTCTTATATCTGCTTTTCTCTGCATGCACTTGTCTAGTGCATACTCTTGCTTCTCCAAGGTCTGTTTTGATCCTCTCTCTACCTTTCTTCACTCTTAGTTTCTTATTGCTTGCTAGGATGAAACCACAGTGGTTTTTTTTATCTTTTATCCTGTTCTTGAGGATCTGCTTATGAGCATAAAACCTGCATTTTTTCTATTTCAATTAGAGGGTTTTGTTTATCTTGTGTCTTTTGAGTTGAATCCCACTTGAAGGTTGATATTCCCTGCTGGTTTCTTGTAACTGGAACATGTATTTCTTTTTAGTTCATACTTTGTCAACAATTTTACTTTTACTTTATTTAGTTCTTTCAGCGTGTCTGCTCTATTTGTATCTGTAATTTCAGATGCTCCGGTGAAGATTCTTTCAGCATGAGTATAGTGTAATGATAATACAGTATTAGTTGAGAGTTGTGCTGGGATCCCATCACGTGTTTGTGTTTTTGTCCTTGTCACTGAATTTTTTATATGGCCTCTTGTGTTTATTGATTGGTAATTTGTTAAATGTTAATTATAGATTGTTTAAGTGGGAGGATTCAACTGTTGATTTCAAAGATGGAGATCACCAATATCATGGAGTATGAGGCTATCGCTAAGCAGAAGTTGCCAAAGATGGCCTTTGACTATTATGCTTCTGGTGCAGAGGACCAGTGGACTCTAGCAGAAAACAGAAATGCATTCTCAAGAATTCTGTGAGCCTTTGTCTCTTTACCTCCATAGTTTATAGCCAAAACGAAGGATGCGGAACTTGATTGCAATTTGCATCCTTAGTAATGTGTTTGTTTTGGTTTGAATTATACATAGGTTTCGACCCCGTATTCTTATTGATGTGAGCAAAATAGACATGGCCACCACTGTCTTGGGATTCAAAATATCGATGCCTATTATGATTGCTCCAACTGCCATGCAGAAAATGGCTCATCCTGAAGGTATGTAGCAGCGTGCTTCAATTTTGGTTTGTTGCTGGCAATGGATCTCTTCTGCTAATTAATGGTTTAATCTGGCCCTTTAATCTGTTGAAGAAGGGCGTGGTCCTTATTTTGATAGAATCCTTCTCCTTTAATGCAGGGGAGTACGCGACAGCAAGAGCGGCATCAGCTGCTGGGACGATCATGGTTTGAATTTCACCATGTTCTGTGTTTCATTTTAGATATGTGCACTGCAGCGGTCCAAACACTGGATTTTCTACCTTGAGAGCCACTGCTAATGTTTCATTTTCAAAGAAAAATTAACACCAATTCAACTAGTAAATACCAAGCAGAGGAGCTAATGTTCCTGTTTGTTCATGTTCTATCACATTCCTCCCTGAATTCTGATAATCTGGTGATTGCAAGTAGTTAAAGAATGTTTCGTTATGTTGCTTACAATTATGGGATATGTGATTGTTCTGAAATGTCAAATGTAAATCATATTAGAAACCCTTACCTGAAGTGTATACCCTCAAACATTGAAGTAGTACTGTGGTGATCTTTTTCAATAATTGAGTGTTTCACACATCTCTACTGGTTGTTTTCTTCCTTAAAACTGTTCTCTCTCTCCCTGTCTTTTTCAGCTGTTCTTCTGAAGAATGTTTTTGACAAATTTTAACATTCCCATCATAATTGATGCTTCTTCAACTTCAATCTTAGGCGTTTTCGCTGTACTTAATTTTAAAATGTTTTCCTGATTATTCCAGACATTGTCTTCATGGGCTACATCCAGCGTTGAAGAGGTGGCATCCACTGGACCTGGCATCCGCTTTTTCCAGCTCTATGTAAGCTTGAAATAATATGTTTGACGTCCTTTTATTTGTTGGATCAAAATATGCTGTGCCTGCAGATTTCAGTCTTGACAAATGCTTTTGCTGTTTATTTTCGCAGGTGTACAAGGACAGGAATGTCGTTGCTCAGCTTGTCAGAAGAGCTGAAAGGGCAGGTTTCAAGGCTATCGCTCTGACAGTTGACACCCCAAGGTTGGGCCGCAGGGAAGCTGACATCAAGAACAGGTGCCAACTTAAAATTAACACCGACCTCCACAAACCATTCTCTCAGAGGAGTGGTATATCCTGATTATGACTTTATATGGTTTCTGCTGATTGGTTTTCTTACAGATTCACTCTGCCGCCATTTTTGACATTGAAGAACTTTGAAGGTTTGGACCTTGGCAAGATGGACAAGGTGAGTCCAGTTAATTGCCTTTGAAGAATAATTATATGATTCTCAGAAGAATAATTGTGTAATTGAACATTTTCGATTGACAACTCTCTATTACAAAACTCATAATTAGCTTTGTTAGCGGTACAGGCTGATGACTCTGGACTTGCGTCATATGTTGCTGGTCAAATCGATCGCACACTGAGCTGGAAGGTAAGCTAGATTGGTCTTGACATTGGAAGTTAAGAAAGATCACTGAGCTTGTCTTAGGCAATTATCCAAATAACTTCACTAAGGAATCTATAATTTTTCAAAATCTGAGAGTAATTGTAGACTGTAACATTGATTATAGTGTGATTCTGTGTCAATTCTCAGTATAGATTAGTTTCTCCATTGATTTCTTCTGGAATATGTTTAGGATGTGGAGTGGCTTCAGACAATCACCAAACTGCCAATTCTAGTGAAGGGTGTACTCACTGCTGAGGATGGTAAGAACAATACAAATAACAGCAATTTTGACAGTCACTTTTATAATTTTTATGACCGCTTGAACATGTACATATATATATATATATATATTGCTGGTTTCGCAGCAAGGCTTTCAATTCAATCTGGAGCAGCAGGGATCATCGTGTCGAATCACGGTGCTCGCCAACTCGATTATTCCCCCTCCACTATCATGGCGCTGGAAGAGGTAACTCAACATGTTTAAACCTGAAACAGATGCTAAGTTGATTAAAAAAACGATCAAATTCTAAAGGGGGGGTTGTGTTTTCTCTCTGTATCGATGATTTCAGGTTGTCAAGGCCGCGCAGGGACGAGTTCCAGTGTTCTTGGATGGCGGTGTAAGGCGTGGAACTGACGTTTTCAAGGCATTGGCACTTGGAGCCTCTGGCATATTCGTAAGTATCACACACTGACATAGCCGCAGCTTTCCTTTGAAAATCTTAATGCATTTCTGAAAACAATTTCACTGATAATGTCAAAAATGTATTTCTGATCGATTTTTTCTTTCAAAAGCAACTAATCGGACTTGCAAACAGACATTTAATCTAACAATCCCCTTTCAACCACGCTTTTTCTAAGTCACTGGACTCGAGGTGGAATTCATTCAACAAGATGAACCTTATTAAGGAACCATCTCACCTAAAAGCTCAAGCTTATAAGTGAGGTACCAGAATATGATTTTATATTATTCTCTAACACACCCCCTCAAGTCAAAGCTTTTTGGGCTTGAAACTTGCACAGACCCATATCACCTTGTGCTTGGTTTTTATCAAATAGAATGAGGGTGGAGATTCGAACTCGTGAGCGCTGGGTCAACAATGCTCTGATACCATGTTAAGAAACCATCTCACCTAAAAGCTTAAGCTTATAAGGGGTCCCAGAATATAATTTTATATTATTCTTTAACAAACCTTGATCTCTTTCTCATCATCTATTAAAAGAAACTGAGAATCGAGATCTGTCCGGTGGTGTTCTTGATGACAGATCGGCCGACCAGTGGTGTTTGCATTGGCTTCTGAAGGAGAGGCTGGTGTGAGAAAAATACTTCAGATTCTGCGGGAGGAGTTTGAGCTTGCCATGGCGTTAAGTGGTTGCCGTTCCCTCAAGGAAATCACTCGTGCCCACATTGTAGCCGACTGGGACCTTCCTCGCAATCGCCTGGCTCCGAGGTTATAGAAACATTCCCCGGATGTTCAGCAGCGCCGTGCCTGAAAACTTACTCCGGGAAGCTGAGAGCATGCGTTTTTATCTAAAGATGTCACCACCCTGTTGATGGGTCTGCAAATCTTTTGAAAATTTCAAGCTTTTTTCTTCTTTTTTTTATTGATGATGGATGGTTACAATCTTATGGCTACTGTACTGCCTCACTGTATATTCTTTGATCAAACAAACAATATCATATAATATAGCTTTCGTTTTCGCCGATGAGTGCTGATTTTAAATTGCTAGGCTCCGCCTCCACCATCATAGTTGTAAATTTCATTTCGGATAAAATGGTCACAAAGTTTGGTAGCAGTTAAAAAATAAAATAAAATAATATTGTTTTTATTTCGGTTTACATTTTAGTTATTCCAAATTTTTTAGTCAAATACCGATCAAAATGTTCCGGTTTCGTTCTGTCCGTTCCATTTCGACCAGATTGTGTTTTTTTTTTTTAATAATGAATAACAGCTCAACAAATAAAAAAGTGAATGGTTAAGATTTTAGTAGCCAATATTTACTTAATTAAACACTAAAATTAAGATACTTTATATTAAAATGATAGATCTTTGTGTCACTTGGACATGAAATAATCTCAATTCGATATATATAACCCATTAGAGCTTGACTTTTGTTTTTTGTTTATATCTTTTTTATTATACTTTTCCATATAAATATTGATTTATATTCTCTCTTTTATTTCTACAAATTAAATTAACTTTGTGGTTTTAAACAGTGATTGATTTTTTTAGCTGAATGATACTTCAAAAATATTAGTTTAATTTGTATCAAATTATTTTTAATTTATATTTTATATGAGTTAGTTATATTTGTATGTTTTTTTACATAAAAATTAGATATCCTTTGTTATGAGCTACCATATTTAATAAGAACTATAAAATGAATTGAAATTATATAAAATAAAAGGATATTCTGTGTAAAATATTTATATTAAATTTCTACTATGAAGATTAGCTTTCCATTTTAATATTTAAGCAATATTAATGACTTTTTTTTTTAAATCTACCAGTTCATAAATTTCTTAGTTTGTTTTTTAAAGCATAGAAAATATTTTATATTTCTCAAATAAAAAGATTATAATATATAATAACATATATATATATATATATATATATATATATATATATATATATATATATATATATATATATATATATATATATATATATTGTTTGCATTTTTTAAGTATAAAAATCATAATATTTTAGAATACATCCACAATATTCTCTTATTATGTTCAAAATTAACTTGAAATTATATTCATGATTAGTAAGGGTGATAGGTTTAGTGTTAGTTATTTATATATATTCAAAATCACTATCACTTTGTCTTAAAGGAAACCGACCAGGTTTAATTTTTGGTTGGGCCGATTTGTCGGGCCGGGCTGGTTTAGAAATCTGGTATGAGGCCTATTTGATAGAACCCAGCCAACAACTGTCATTTCTAGCTCGACAAACTTCAATTTCCGCTACATCTCTGCAGCAGCAAACTCCATTGAAATTTGGTGGTAAGTTCTCGCTCGCTCGCTCCGATTTGTTCTTATTCAATTCTTGATAAAATCAACTGAACCGGGCTTTACCCGATTTTGTAATGATTATTAGAAGTGAAGAGAAAGAAAGATCAGATGGGGAAAAGAGGGAGGGCATGCGTGGTGGTATTGGGAGATATAGGCAGAAGCCCTCGAATGCAGTATCATGCTCTTTCCCTAGCTCTTCAGGCATCTCTTCAAGTTGACATTGTTGCTTATGGAGGTACCCCACTTTTTTCAATTTCTTTTTTCGTTTTCTTTTGATGAATTCGATTCAAACTTTCTGCAGGTTCTGAACCCCATAGAGCATTGCGGGAGAATCAATCTATCCATATCCACAAAATGGTGTTTATCACTTTAATATCTTGCCTTCTCTTCCTTGAATATCTCTATCCCATCATAATACCTTTGATTTTAATGTTTTCTGTTTTTTTCTTTTGCAGAAACAGTGGCCAACAATTCCGCAGGGGTTGCCGAAGATGCTGAAGCCATTCATGCTTTTACTTAAGCCGTTATTTCAGTTTCTTATGCTTCTTTGGTATTTGTGTGTCAAAATACCGGCCCCTGACGTGTTCCTTGTGCAGGTCAGAACATGCCAGTACCATAATTCTTAGGACTTTCTTGTATGCCCGTGCAATTAGTTGCTTAAGAAAAAAAACTTTTGAATGATGCCCATAAGACACATAGCAATTGTGGTTTGAAACTGCAATTTGCTGGAGAAAAGGTGAAGTGGAATTGGTGGAAAGTGGAAAAAGTGGAGGAGAGAAGGGGGAGGCTGTGTGTCAGTGGAATTGGTGGAAAGTCCTAGATGACAACCAGCTCTTAGATGGGCCTCCATGTATCTTTTATTTGTCAAATTGTGTGATTATTTGCATATTGGAAACTCAGGTCCAATCAAGTAGAGACTACAGAGCAGTTATTGAGCCCGTGCTTTGTTGCCAGGAATATGATAGAATTCCCACATTTAAGTGACCATTGTCAATTATTCACCTGTATTTTTTTTTGTTGGTAATACATTTAGCCTGTAAAATATGTATAGCATTCTATTGTTTTGGGCATTATAGCTGATTTATGTATGTGTGCATGCTTATATTATCTATGCATCATTTTAATGGATTTCTAATAGGTTAAGCCTAGACTTTTCTCATTATTGTTTTTGGCTTCTGCAGAATCCTCCGTCTGTTCCAACCCTAGTAGCTGTAAAATGGGCAAGCTGGTTGAGAAATGCCAAGTTTATTGTCGATTGGCATAATTTTGGTTATACTTTGCTTGCACTATCGCTCGGACGAAATAGTCGATTTGTGACAGTATATCGTTGGTACTACTGAATTGTCCTTTGTCCTGTGAATTATCAGTTCTGTTGGTTCTGTGACATATGTCTTAGTTTTTTTACCTGCTTAGGTTTGAGAGGCATTATGGGAAGATGGCTCATGGTGCCCTATGTGTCACAAGGGCTATGCAACATGAATTGGCTCAAAACTGGGGAATTAAGTAAGATGGTCAGCTCAACATGCTCAGTTTTTCTGAATTCTGATTTGGACTATTTTATTATCATATCTTCATTGGTTTATTACCCATCTTTTGTGCATTAAACTGACAGAGCTGCAGTCCTATATGATCAACCACCTGAGTTTTTTCATCCTGCCTCACTAGAGGAGAAACATAAGGTGAACCCATGTTTCATGCTAAGTTCTTCTGTCAGAAGACACTGAATTGTAAATTTATCATGGATCATTGCAGTTATTCTGCAGGTTAGGTGAACACATCGGTGAGTCCCAAGGTGTCCGTGATTGTGCCAGCCATGGTAATATCATTGATAAAATAAATTTGTGATCTTAACTTTGTTGCGGTTCAGTTAAATCCAGATTTATTTGCTAAAGTTATGAATTTTTTGCAGGAGCCGTGGGAATGGGTAGCCCTAATCTAAATGAGACTTTATTTACAGCCATGGTTGCTGATGATATTTTCTTAAAGCCAAATAGGCCTGCTCTTGTTGTAAGCAGTACAAGCTGGTGAGTTTTTCTTGCTCGCGCTGATGAGCCATGCATATGCCCCATTAGTGAGTAATCTCAAATTATGGTGCCATTGACATATTTGGTGGTTTTCACAGTTTTCCTTCTCACTCAAACTGTATAATATTATTTCACTTACAGGTTGTCTTACGTATGTTATGTGAACATGGTAACTGTAATACATCATTGTTAAATGATTTTTTTCCCTTTTATTCTGTTTGGATTGGCTGGAGGAATGAAAGGAAGTTGTTTAATTACCTTCATTTGAGTGTTGAAATGATAGAAGTGAAAGGAGAAGAAAAGAAGTAAGATTCTAAAATAACAAATCACTAATTAGAAAATTCTTTATCCTAGTAATCTAATTAGAAGCCCTGATACATGTCTTTTTTTCCACACCAAACTCAGGGTTTTCCATGTTTACCTATATTTCACGATCCTAACTTGAAATCTCAACCATGCAGAGTAATAATTCTAGTGTACCCCACTTGATTAACTAGTGGACCCTGCATTGCGGAACACTCTTTAAGTAATGATGTGTTGCCTTCCAGATAATTCCATTGAAACTAAACTTACCAGAGCATATTAAAATGAGAATGGCTTGCAGGACAGCAGATGAAGATTTTGGCATTCTTCTTGAAGCAGCAGTTATGTATGATAGACGAGTTGCTGCTATTCTAAATGAAGACGATTCTAATGTGGAAGTTCTTTGGAATGAAATGTCAGCTGGAAAGCAATGTTTGTACCCTAGGTTGTTATTCATCATTACAGGTGATATTTTTTTTGCCTCATTTATTAGCAACATTTCTTTTGCTTCCCAAATGAATGTTTTTGCATCTTTGGCATGCAACAACTTCTAACCCAGGATTTCACTCCGATGAATAAAGGTAAAGGGCCTGAAAAAGAAAAATATGAAGAAAAAATAAGACGGTTACATCTTAAGCGTGTTGCATTTCGTACCATGTGGTTGTCAGCTGAGGATTATCCATTGCTTCTAGGTAGTGAACCATCTCACTGATTTTTAGTTATAATCTCTCCTAGCAAGTGAAGTAATTCCATCTCTCTCTCACATTCACAGGTTCGGCAGACCTTGGAGTGTGCTTGCATACTTCATCATCAGGATTGGACCTTCCAATGAAGGTATAAAACCCAATGCTGAAAAATGCATGAAAACTGTTTTGCTTTTTCCTTGACCAATATAAATACTTCTTCATTGTGCAAAAGTCATGTTATTTTTCTCCATAATAATCTCTGGCATCAGGTCGTGGACATGTTTGGTTGTGGATTACCTGTTTGCGCTGTTGCCTACTCTTGGTAAATTCTTACTGTTAATTTTTTTTCAGCATGTGATTTAGGTTCTAGTTACATTATTCACTTATTCTCCATGTTTTCTTTGGCACTCTTGATTTGAAGCATCAAGGAGCTTGTGAAAATTGAGAAAAATGGTCTCCTCTTCTCATCATCTTCAGAGTTAGCTGATGAACTTTTGGTAAATTTAATTACCTTGTTAAGATAATTTTTTTCATGAATAACTAAAATGCAAGGAAAACATTGAGCAACCTACTCGAAACTGATGATATGTTGTATAAAGGCACTGTCACTAGAAACAAAGTTATAGATGGAAAGATAAATGGAGCTACAGTAAGGAATTTTTTTTTCTCCAGTTTGGTTAGTATCATGGCAAAATGATGTTACATTGAATGTGTGTGCAGATGCTGTTTAAGGGTTTTCCAGAAGAATGTGATGCACTGAAGCTGCTAAGAAATGGTGCACTAGAAATGGGTTCTTCAAGGTGGGCCACTGAGTGGGAAGAGCATGCTAAGCCATTAATATCAGAGGCAAGCTTACTTTTCTCAGTACAGTTATCTATATCAGCATTATAGCAATAATTTCATTAAGTTTCCCTCAGTCTTAATCGCATTTCCTCTTACATGCTTTGAAAATTTCGTATTGTTTTAGTACTCTACCTTCCGATTAGGTCTTCATCTGCTATGGACTACTGCTACTAACTGAATGCTAATGTGTTTTCTCTAATTTTATGGTGCATGTAATTTATAGGATTTGTATTTGTAAGCTTGCAGGTTATTTCTCAGAACCTGGGGTAAAATTTGCAGTTTTAGTTTGAATCTTCTTGGAAGTAATTTAAACTAGGCAAGCACAGCGAAACCCTCTTGATGGCTTCAGCTTGGACAACACCCACATCCAGATGAGAATGTTTGTTCGTTGAAGCCTTGTTTTTGCGTTTGACAGCTCTACAGGATCTCTGATTACCTGAATTATGCGACATTTTTATTCTCAGAAGTATATACATTCGCATATAGCAGTAGGCGCGCTCGCGCAATATGCAAAATGTCTTTCGAGTCTGTAGCAACTTCTGTTGGATGAGCTATATCTGCTTCAAGTTGTTGCAAAAGAAATTTGTACATGGAAGAACCATTGATTTTTATACGTGGGAAGAATCAAAAAACGACGTCGTTAAGATAGAGTTTGGTATCAAGGGGCTGACCCGACAGTAACTTGAGGTTCTGTTTTTGTTACATTTGACTTTGCGTGCAATTTTGGCAAAAAAATCAAGATCTTGCTCCTGGTCGTCATGAATGTTTATATTTTTAAAAATAACAGGCTGAAAATATTTAGAAATTTAGCAAAGTTGAGAGTCACAATTAGCATTTAAAACACGCAAGTTCTTATGTCATATATGATTTTATTATGGCAACACATGAATGGTGAGTCACAATTAATGGCATCCTAGGGAAGTTATTTTTCCATTAACTCCTTGCCTAAAAGAAATTGTAATTTGCATAATAATGATTAATCAATTTTTCAATATCAAAACACAATTTACTTAAACTACACATAACATATTCAATTGTAAATAACAAGTGTAAATGGATGATTTAACACTATTATTATAAATCAAACTACTTATATATTTATTTATAACTATTAAAATATATGTAATTGTATTTAATAATTTTCTCACTTGTAGAAAAGCTTGAAGCACTCGTTGACGAGTTTGAAGTATCACTTTAACTTGTCCAACTCGAGAATGAAATTGTAATATCTTTATAGGTGTGGGGAGTAACAATACCATCCCAAGACTGACCTAAGATACTTGTGGACAGGCCAACATCCCCAATAGGTAAGTCATGTTCTAATTGCATCATTTGTCTCCATCAACTCATAATGTAAAATACCAAACTCTTGTTTAGAAAGATTTGTACACATCTTATGCAACATATCTATTTTTGAAATTTGTGTTGAAGTTAGTAATAAAGTGTTGTGAACAACATTGATTATATTCAATAGGCTCAAAAAACATTCGTCTTAGAACACTTATCGTTGCATGTTTATCTAATATAATATACAACTTGGTATGTCCCCGATTATATTTTGATGAAGCAAATCCAAAAACCAACTTTAATTATTGTTCGTCTTTTCTTTCACAATAGCAAATCGCAATGGCTAAACTCCATCATTTGCATTATAATCAAATGAAATCAACAACTTCATCTTGTATTTACTATAAAGGTAAGTATTGTTAATACTAAATAGAGGACACCAATATTTAGACCTATTAATTGAAATAAAAAATTTCCCAAAATGCTCTCTCGAATGTTTAAATATCATCAACCATTTTATGATCCCAGATGATAATTGTTACTAGATTTTAATCTTTAATGACCATTAAAATTCTAGACAAGATTTGAAATGACTATTTGTACGTACCAAATAAAATCTCTAATATTTTCTGTTTTGTCATTCATGCTTTCCAATTAGAGATTCAACGCCAATAATCTCTTTCCACAACACCTTGAATCAATACAAAAGTCGTACTTAACTCCATCTTTATAATTGTCAAAATCACCTAGTAATTAGATCTGAGTCAATTTAATGATGACGTTACAAAACAAAAGAGTTTCAACATGTGTGTGGCCCTTTTAATTTAGAAATTTCTAAAGAAATAATTCTTTGGTGATACCCTATATGCAAATATCATATAAAATTTGGTTCATAAACACGTTGCAATTGAATATAGGACTTTATTGAATGATGAACCCTATACTGCAAATATTTCTTTATATGACATTGTTTTATTGTTTTATTGTTTTATTGCATTAACACATTCAAACTTATCTCTCGATATTTTTTTCAACCTCAAATTCATCAGCTAATAAGTCCAAATGTTTATGACTATCAACTCAATCATTGCATCCATATTTGTCATCCGCACTAACAACCTCAAATTTAGAAGCATGAGGTTTCATGTATTGATTAAAAGGTTTAACTAACTTAGTATCCCCATTAAACTTCATCTTCCCCATCAACCACAAATCTATTAATGTGATGCTCATCTTCGTCATCATTTGGTTTGGATTCTTTATAACAATATGAAGAAAATGTCATACCCAACTGATGTTTCATATTAACAATTCTTACACCGATATTTGTCTATTAACATTACCATCTAATCTAGATGGTGCCTATGTGGTTTTCTAAGAGTTACTTGGAAACCAAATCAACTTCAAACTAGAAGAATTCTCTCATCTAGATCTATTATTCAAGTAAAGTTCAAGCATATTAATACCATCAATCCTCGTAAACCTAAACATTGAGCTCACACTCCTATCACTAAAGATTAGTAAACCAACAAAACAAGCTTGATTGACCCCGACTTACAATATATTTTAAGTAACTTTAACTTATTTCAAACATATTTCATCCAAATCGATCATATAATATTCTCGATAATTCATTAAAGGACATATATGACGTAGTTGTTAGTAATTCATGACTTCTTTATTTATAAGTGATATAATTTTTGGTATTAACAATGATACCACCATAAAAGATAATCTTCCTAAATTATCATACATACTATCAAACAATACAACAAAATACAATTCTTATTTAATAATATCTTGTGATTAATCAATGTGCATCAATTATTAACAAAACCCAAATCATTCAGCGAACCCTTATATTCACCAAATTAATCGGCAAACACCTACATTCATTAAGTTAACTAGCAAATGCCTACATTCATCTTATTAATCAACAAACACCTGTATTCATCAAATTTTGCTACCATAACAAAATTATCTTTTTAACTCATGTATTTCATAGCTATTATTATTATTATTATTATTATTATTATTATTATTATGTGTATTTAATATAATTCATAATTTAACCTAATCAACATGAACTATTTCATTACATAATATTTTTAATTCACAAAACAATGTCACGACGACAATTGTTTTTCGCTTCGCGCATGACCATTCTCGGGGGGGGTGTACGCGGAAAAATGGTTTCTTATAATATTATGATTATAATTTTTAAGAGTCGTCACCTAGTATTAAGATCACTAGAAAACCTAATAGTCTACGAGAGTTTGAGTAAAGAGACTTGTTGTGCAAGGGGAAAACACATCACCTCCAGTGCATCATACCTAAGGTAAGTTTCATTGCTGTTGTTTTTTTCTACATTGGATTTTTATTTTTTTTACGTCTCAAAGTAGATCTCCCTTCGTGAGAATCTCTACCTCATTGGGTTGAAAACCTAAGGTAAGCTATAATGTATGATTTTATAACAATTTAAAACATTTTCATGTGATGTAGAAAAAATATTAATCATGTTTCACACCAAATTATGATGAAATAGAAATTTGTCACATACCCTCAAGTTATATATTTTCTATTAATTTGATAAGAAGTTGATGTTTGTTGATTAAGCCTAAGTTATTGGATCTAGTGTGTGTGGCTAGATAACAACTTTATTTATACACAATGATTATAATGGTTGTGGAGTGGGTGTCGAATGTCGATGACATATTGCTTTTCAATTTCTATTTTTATTGGATCTATTTGATTTTCAAGGCTCTTCTTCCATTGTACTGTAAAAGGCTTTCAGTTTGTAGAAGCTATTCATTTTAGTGCTTTTTTCAGTTTATTTTCTTGTCTTCCAAGCCATATCAATGATCTTTTTGCTTGTGAGTGATTTTCAAGTGAGTATTTTGCATCAAGAATTTTTTCGCCTAGAGTTAGGTGAAATTGATATTGAGGTGATAAAATCAGAGATAATAGCTTTATAGGAAGGCTTGAAGTTTTCATACCAAATGAGATTTACTGAGATTAACCATATAGCAGAGCCTCATCATGGTATTGCAAGAGTTGAGAGATTGATCTTGCAAGAGATCATTAAGTTTTGTGATTTCAAAGCAAACTGAAAAATGTAAAAATAGCCATGCCTCATCTTTGTTTCCTATAAGTTCATCAATCTCTTGCTTTCCCGCTAATCTCTCCAGCATTAAAAGTTGTTGCTTCAGCCTTTTGATCTTATAATAAACTCTGATAGCATGGAGATTTATCCTTCATGGTGAATTATTTGTCTTCATCAATGATTGGTAGTCAATGTTGACTTTTCTACAGTATCAACCACCACTGAAATTGCACTTAACTCTTAAGTACCACCTTGGCTGGCAACACTTTCTCTTTGACAAAATTGGTTCGAATGCCCTTTTCGTTAGGTTTCTTTGTATTATATAGATTAGAATCCATGTTATACAAGGTAAGTATTTACAACCCTAATTATTTGCCATAAAGGAAAAATCAATTCCCTAAATTAATACAAAATCAAAACTCGTAACTAGTACACAATCAAATCCCATGACATTCGCCCTCAAATTGATACTGGTAGATCAAAAAGCATCGATTAAGAATTTATATCGGTGCCGAGAAAGAGCTTTAATGAAAATGTCTGCAGTTTGATGTTCCATAGAAATGTAAGGAAGTGTAATTACATGTTAATCAAAGAATTCATGTATGGAATGACAGTCAACCTCAATATATTTTATGCGATCATGAAATACAAGATTAGTAACAATCTGAATAACACTGATATTATCAACATGAATAGGAGTGAAATGAAGCTAAGAAAAACCAAGTTCACCAAATAACCTACGTAGTCATGTGATCTCAGAATAGGCAAAAACCATAGCACGATATTTAGATTTTGTGGAGGATTTGAAAACTCTATCTTGCTTTTTTAATTTTCCAAGAAATGAGTGCATTGCCCAAAAACATGCACTAGCCAATAACAGAGCGACGAGAATCTGCACACCCGACCGAGTCAACATCACTATATCCTACCAACTATAAGAAAGATTCTTTAAGAAAAACAACCCGCGTGGAGAGGTGCCTTTCAGATATCGAATAATGTGGCGGACAACAACAAGGTGAAGGTGTCGAGGGGGCTGCATAAATTGACTGACCTGCTGCACAACAAATGAAATGTCAGGACGAGTAATCGTCAGGTAGTTCAAACTCTCAACCAGTTGCCGATAGAAGAATGAATTGGATATAAGCTCTCCCTCTTTATTAAGCTTAAGATTAACCTCTAAGGAAATAGTAATATAATTACCCAATTGGAAAATGAGATTATCATGAGATTGTTTAATGTGTAGAGAAAGAAAATGGAAAACACTAATTACCAACTTCATACAAGTCTCTCTCTCTCTCTCTCTCTCTATATATATATATATATATTAACCACTTACCCGTGTCTCATCGTGATCAAAATCATAGTGTTTTATAATAAAAAAATATCACACAGTTAATATTTTGATAAGAACAAAAACTAAAAGCATGTATATATAAGCACTCAGATATATATATATAGATAAGGAATTAAAAAAAATCAAAGATTAAAAGTATAAGGGCTAAAATGAAAAACAAATGTATATAAAAAATTTCATTTAAAGAACAAAATTGAAACAAATCTAAACTTTGATACCGAAAAAATTAGACTTTCAAACCAAATCGGAAATTAAAAGCCTGAGGACATAAATGGAACTAAAATGTATAATCAATTTCCATTGAAGGATAAAATTGAAACAAATCAGAACTTTGATACCGAATATATTAGGGATTTCAAACTAATCTGGAAATTAAAAGACTGAGGACCAAAATGAAACTACAATATATAATCAATTTCCATCAAAGGACAAAATTGAAACAAATCAAAAATTCTATAACATAAATTAGGACCATAAAACACAATCAAAAGATAAGGGATGAAAATGAAAACTGCAACAACACCGGGAACTGCCAAGCACTTTCACCGACAAGAGAGAGAAAAGGGGGAACAAACGTTCGACCGCCAATTGGAACGTTTCCTGCCACCGTTGGACGCAATGTGCTCCACCATAGAATGGAGGACATGGAGGCGCATCCGTTGACATGCCTGAATGGAAATTTTTAACTGTCAGAGTATCCCACACACGCCTCCCGAAGGGAGAGTGAGTCCACAAAATCTCGGCGTATCCTTTGGACGTGTCTATAATAGTCGGGAGGAAATATTATTTTAAAAAGGGTCAATTACCTAATCATTCATACAACCAATTCTTGTATTTTGGCTTTTATGGGGGTATATCAGTGTTAACACACTAATAGCACTGTTCACCCGGGATTTAAATATTATTAAAAAAGTGTAAATTACCGACTAACCCCTAGCGCCAATTCTTTGTTTTTTTGTCATTTATGGGGGTAGATCAGTAGTTATCCATTTTTGCACTCTTTACCAAAAAATGTATAAGGACCGTGATACCCCTGCAGGCAAAATGTTTTTTTTTGTCTTATTGGATGTAGGATAGTTATTTTACTGTGCACATAAATGTGAAAAATCAAAATTACTCTTAATTCAAAGGCTAAAACTGAGACATACAGAGAGATAAAATAATTATTTTACTGTTCTAATTTACAATAATTTTAGTATGCATGTACAATGAATGACCGAGCTGATTTAGCTTTCTTTCTAATTACAATTTTGCGCTGGTTAAACGATGAAATTATGATTATGCCACTGACGGTCATCACTTGATTGTTCACTAAGCGTGCGTGTCCCACATGTTGTCACTGTTGGTGGCTCAACATCGCGACGAGCGAGATATTCAGACGACACATCAGAATGCTCTCGATCTCGTTCTCCACTAATGGTTAAGCTCACCATCGTTTCTTTCCGCCATTGGTGGTTGCGTATCTCCTAACCATTCAGGGAGGTAGATCGGAACCGATGAGGTTTCATTGTTAACGGCGACGCCAACAATACGGACTGGTCAGGGTCTGGTCAGAGGGGGGAGGGAGGCTCATCTATCTCTGGTGGTCTCATGGCTAGACAGGGGAGATGATAGAAAGAGACGATAGTTGGGCCACAATGGGCTTATGGGCTCAAACTAGGTGTGGTGCGGGCCACAATGGGTTCGAGTCTGAAAATATTTGGAAACAAATATCTATATAACATCTTCATTTTGACATTAGAGAAAGAAGTGATGATCTTCACTTTACATGAGAAGAGGGTAATGAACTAGCTAGGGCAATTCCTTACGTTTCTAGATCCTCACACGCTACTAAAATCTGAGCTTCGAGCACTAATTTTCCAAATATAGAAAGTCCAGAACCATCAAAAGATTTAACCCACGTGGACGCTAAATGTAGGAAAGGTCAAAACAGTAATAACAATTAAAAAATAAGAAAACAAAGAATGGGAGTAGAATATTTGAATTCTCCCGAGTGCTTTTAGTTGGGAGAAAATTTGGCAGGAGTATTGCTTGAGAATCAAGCAAGAGACGGTTCAGATTCATTGACCCGGATAGTGGAGTTCCACCGAAAGTAACACGGTGGGGATGTCACACGTTGACACAAGTCTATTTTTATTTCTTTTTTCCAATTTAGACAATCGAATTGAAGTGGATGCCAATTCATTTTCCATGCAACCATGGATGGAGTTTGTGTGAAGAAGTCTAATTTGACATTTTATTCACCAAGTCTCCTGAGCAAATCCATTTACCTAATTGGTCCTTGACGTCCAAGGAAGATCCTCATTCGATGAAAAACTTTGTCAAAAGTTGAGATGCTAATCCATGTTTCCAAACTTAATTCAAAGCAAAGTTTGCGTGCACTGAAATTTTGAGCAAATCCATGTTGTTAGTCCTAAATCACTAAGAAAATTCTTCGAAAACAAATTATAATCCAAGTTGGTTTTGACTTTGCCATTAAAATACTTGTTGACGATTTTGGAAAGAATTTAGAATGAAAATTTTGTTTTTATTATCAAATTTTTTTTATTTTTAGAATGTTAAATAATGATTTCTGATTAAAAAAATTTTTCTGGCACATTAAATACTGTTTACTTTATTTTTAGGAGTGAGCAAACAAATCAAAAAACAGATTAACTGAGAAAACAAAAAAAAATCAACCGAGAAAAACCAAACCATTAAAAAACCCTGATAAAACCGATTAATTTTAAAAAAAAAACTTCCGGTCTAGTTTTCGGCATTTTAAGATAAAAAATCGGTAAATCAAAACTGAATTGAACCAATATTAAAAAATATACTATAATTTTTTTTACTCTTCTGGTTCAGTTCATTTGTTTTTTTTTTTTTTTGCTTGATTCTATTTTGGTAAAATAGGAGAAGAAAGGTTAAAAAAAGAGAAAAAAAACTAAAAAAACAAAACTATTTTTCAGTTTTTTTAATTAAAAAAAAGAATCGAATCGAAACCGGTTTAGTTTTTTAATTTTTTTTCTATTTCTTTGTTTTTACATATGAAAACCGAATCAAATCAAAAAATGGATCACCCCTGTTTATTTTAATTATTAAACTTATATTAATTAATTACTAATTTAGATTCATTAACTTGCAACCTAAAGGAGATTCATTATGACCTGTTATGATGAGTACAATCAAGTTGTCACCGGATTTTTGTGTAATTATTATTTAGTAATTTGTCTATGTTGGAAAATATGATTTTAGAATATTTATTTTTTCATGTCATTGATTTCTTGATATATACTACTATTTTTCTTATTTATATTTATTATTATACAATATTGTTGAGTTTCTTTATCAAAATTTAATTTATTGACTGAAGTTGTCATTATATAATTAAAAACGTGTACTCATAACTTTGCGATCCAATCTTACATCATATTTTTTCGTGTAATGTCAAAAAAACGATATTGACAACTTGATCGAGAGTGCATTTCTGGGAAACTTCAAAATTGCTTCCACGAAATGATATCATTTATAAAGGCTATTAATTGACCAAACAAGGTAGATAAAGGCCATGAGAGAAGAAGGAGGAGGTAGAAGAAAATGCATCTTCCACTATACAAATGTTGTATAGTGTGTTTTGGCATAATTTCAAACGTTAACAAGAAAAACAATCGTAGTGTGGTCGGTTTATAAAGGCAGCAAATACTTTTTCTCTCTCAGCAATAGCAATCATTACAGTGAGTCGGTTTCAGCTTTTCCCTGCCGATCCTGGACACGCGTCGAAAAGCAAATGGTTAGAGAAAAACAGGGACACGTTTTACCATGTTGTCGGAGAATCTAAGATTGACGTGGCGTGAACTGAACGGCTATGTATCCTTCGCGGCCGTTTCAAGCCGTTGAACTGCTAACGTTAGTTAGAAGTGCAAAGTGGGTAGTCCTCCAATCAAGGAAAACTGAAGAAAGATATTGACAGCCATGATGTGCTTGCTTTGCTTGCCATTAGGGCATGGGCGTGGAGAGAAAAAATCTCTTGCAACGTTTTGATTGGACTAGGATTGGATTGGCCAATAATAATGATTTGGCAATGTCTTCCTGAAACGATCATGATTGGCTTTTTTATTTTATTTTTGGTAAAAAATAATTGCAACAAACTATAATGTATTTTCAATGGTTTTCTTGCAATTCTTTCATAAGATATAATGGGGATATTGTGGGGACCCATTTTGCATGGGGTTAAAATTATTACGAGTCTTTACGGAGACTATTCGTTAATGTGGAAATCTTAAAAGCACCTTTGTATAATTTGACATTTAGGGGCGAGGAACATTGCATGATATCATGAAAATGGAGAACGATTTGTTTTCAAAAAAAAGTTTCTGCCTTACGGGTGATCGTGCATGTTGATTACCATCCTATATGAATTAGTATCGAGAAAATTCATAATTTTACTATCATTGATTATTATTTAGTATTTGTTCGAGAGTGTGATTGATGTTTTTTTTAAGTGTTTTTCGTTTAGAAATACATCAAAATATATTTTTTTATTTCTTAAAAATTATTTTTGACATCAACACATGAAAATGATATGAAAATACTAATTTTTTTTAATTTAAAGTAAAAATAATATTTTTTTAAAAAAAAATATTATGTCAAACAGAGTTTTAAAATGAAATCAAAACTATTTCATTTGTCCATGCTCACTAAATTTACTCTTTTTTTCTTTTTTTCACACAGTAAATTTTAATATTTGTATTCATACACATGAGATAAAGGGCTTTTTTTTTTTTGGACACTTGACTTATTTTTATGACATGGACCAAATAGTTTGAATTCTAATACCAAACCCACTTTTATTGTGGTTTCTATCCTAAAACACAATAAATAACACTTTTCTTCTTACAATGATTTGTTTTATTGTTCTTAAGCTTTATTTTATTATTGAACTCGGTTTTTTCTTTGTTCATATGTTATAATTTGCTCCTTTTATGAATTAACCATCAATTTCATTAAAAGAATTTGAAGTTGTTGTTGGAAAAAATATTGAACAAACAAATAGGCATTTCATTTTCGTTGTAAAAAACTATAGTTTGATCAATTTTATATATTTGGTTTATCTTATATGTGGACTTTATGCTAGATGTTAAATTTTATTTTTGTCATTATGTGTCGAGGGATAAAAACAAGAGAGAAAATCATTGAAGGGAGAAAACTATATATATATATATATATATATATATATATATATATATATATATATATATATATTTTGTCATTTCACTATTGTTTTTTCCCCTTCAAATATTCACTCCTTTCTTTACTTTCCGTTTCTCTTTCTACATTTCACTAAAGCATACTCATGCACATGCTTATTTAGACTCTAGATTTTTCTCATTCATTGCACTTGTTTTTGGTGGCTGCCGTGAAACATGAGGAATCCTAAGTGAATCAGCAAGGACGACCTCATGACCACACTAAATAAAGAAAAAGAAAAAAGAAAGAAAAAAAGAAAAATGAATTTTAGTTTTCCAAACCAAGCATTAGCCGAGTAGTGGTTTTTATTGACGCTGTCAAATCTTCTTGTTTAGGTAGCTTGAAAAATCAAGTCCAATCTCAAACTTGCACGACATGAAAGAATAAGATTTAAATAATACAATTAGGTGACTAAAATGTAAAAAAAAAAAAAAAAGGGAAAGAAAAACAATGTAAATTACTATTGTAATCCATAAAAAAAATGTGAGAAAGTGATCACAACAACTTTTCAAACAATTTCTTTTGCCAACTAGTTCACAAAGACCATTAGAATTTGAGATGAAAATCATTCAAAAATTCATTTTTGTGTGGCCAGACTTACTTCTTTAGCGAGTCTCTTACAACCTAAAAAATAATTGTGGGAGAGAGGTCTTCTTATTTTTTGTTTTCTTTATCTCAGGGTGTGTTTGGTTTTTATAATTCAACCTGTTTTTCAAATTGATTTTTGCTAGTTTATAAATATATTGTTTTTATAATTTTTATGTGCTAATGTCAAAAATTAAAAATATAAGTTTGTAGAAAATTATCATTTTAATACAAAATCATGGTATAATACATTATTAAAGACACATTTAGTCTCACATTGACCTATAACTCATAGATTGTGGCTTAGTAAACCCAACATAGACAAACTTTATGGTGCTTAGTGAGTAATAAATAAATGTGTAAAGATACTTAATGACATCCTAATAGTTACTCTCTATACCAACTTTTTGAAAAATAAATAGATTCAAGTAGGAGAGAGGAATCATTGTTTTTTTTAACATTTACTTATTCTTTTTAGAAACTTACATGGTCATTTATTATTATTTTTCTCCCTTTAAGTAATACACAAACTTAATTAAATCTAATATTTATTCAAAATTCTAACTATAATATCTAACATAAAAGGATTAGGATCGAATAAGTAAATAGGATTTTTATTTGTATTTCAATTGTGTTTTATAATAGTAATATTGGCTTATTTGACTTGATATAAGGTAAATTTAAAGGTTGTGATATAGATTTATTTACTACTCCTAAAAAAAAATAACCCTTCTAAGATATAACAATGCATAACTATTCTTTCTATAAGGTTATTTACACTATAAGATTTTTTCATAATACCAACAATTTATTTTGTTAATATTTAGACATAGATTCTATCAAAAAGATATTTACTAACGAAATCATGAACGATGTATGATCATAAAAAACTTATCTCTAATTTGATCCTATTTTTTATAATATAATCCATGCTGAATTTAGAAATATAAAAACACTCCAAACAAAAAAAATCAACATAATTCCATCAGTAATTTGAATGGTGAGAATGGAATGTCACAAACAAAACAATTTATAATTATACCAATGATTACATTATCGATAGAATATACTCGTTATGGATTTACATATTGTAAGAGACATTTCATGTATTTTTTACAAACTCGCTCTCTAATAGGGAGTTAAAATGCTGGTGATCCCATCTATAATGGTTAGTGGCAAAATCTTGTAATTTTTCTCAACTATCTCAGACCTTTTTATGGCTTAGTTTGTTAGTATTTGTGTCCATGATGTGCTTAATATTTTAAAAAAATAAAATTAAGAGAAAGAATACTAAAATAGAAAAATCAAACAATTATTATTAATTTAAATATTATCAGTTTGAATATGATTTATCTATATGACAAAAATTGAAGGAGGAGAAAGAGACTTGTCTTTGTCAAGATGAGGTGCGTGATAAGGTGGACCACAAATACCACCAAGGCTGACAACAACTTCATGAATGATCATTTAAGTTCATTTGTCTCAATAATAAACTAGGCAGTCTGAGTTTTAACTTGTTCTAATATAATCACATCAATGGCAAGCCTTTGGGAGCTTAAATCCAATTATGAGAAACTAGTTATCTATATATCACAACTCCTACGTATATCTTTGGCTGTAGTATTTGAGATATCATAAGCTCGATTTCTATCGTGTCCTTTAGACAATCTAGCCGCCAAACATAATCCATATTGAGATCTAGATGGATTAAAGAAGCATCCTAGTGTCTCTCCAATAATCAGAAGGTATATGTTACCTGGATAAAAAATAGTTAGTTAATTATGAAAATAATAGCTTAAAAAACTATTGAAATCCAACTTAAAACAAACTTTTAAACTTGATTAACCATGAGTTGTTGCACCCCCTTTTGTTAGTCATCATTTCACATATGAGTTTCTACAAAAAGCTTTATTAATTTGGGTTTATGACCAAGAACTGTAGCTTGTTAAAGGAAACTATTGCTAGTTAAACATCTTCATATAAAATAATTTGTTTTAAAAAAAAAAATATGCAATAAAAAGAATTTTATCATTTATTATGTGTGCGAAACGAACAGGATGAATTTGGTGATATGCATGATAATTAAACCATGAATCTCTTTGTATAAGATATATGCACTAGAATGCGACCATCGTACAAAACACTTAGACCTTATCTACCAGATATAGGCTCTCTATATAACCTCTTAGATGTGCGGGGATCTAAACTCACTTTAAATAGTCATATTTTTTTAACTTGGAGAACATCTTTTATATGCATATTCCATTGCTTTTGTTTTGTGCCCCATACCCATGGTAGTCAAACTCGCGAGTCAACTCGCAAACTCGTACGAGTTTGCGAGTTGGCTCAGCAAACCTGGTTGAACCGGAAAGAAAAATCAAAATCGGTCAAACCCGATCAAAATCGGGTTGACTCGTAAAATCGGACCGTATCGGTCCGATTTTACGATTTTAAGGTGTCTGGATTTCGGGGCTTTCATTTTCAATTTTTCATTCTTTCATTTACAAATTACATTTGCAGCACCTCAAATCAAAATCTTCTCTTTTCTTCTCTTCTCAGCAAAAAAACTCAAATCATCCACTCTCACCCCCAAAATCTTACCCCAAAAATACACTTACCCACCACCTGCACACCTAGCCCTTGTTGTCCTCCACATCATCTGGATGAGGAGACGAGAGGAAGAGAGCAAATGATAACAGGATGAGGAGGAAGACAAAAAAATGGAGAAGAGGATGAGGAGATGAGGGTGGGTGGCAACGTAGGAGAAGAGAAATAGAGAATTAAAGATTTAGCCTTTAGGGTTATGTCGGGGGGGGTTTATAGTAGTTATAATAATAATAATAATAATAATAATAATAATAATAATAATAATAATAATAATAATAATAATAATAATAATAAAGTAGCCAAGTAGGTTTATACGGGGGATGAGGGGTTATAATAATAATAATAATAATAATAATAATAATAATTAGCATAAAAAATAATTTTAAAAAAATCCTATTAATTTAAGATAATAAATAACATTAATTAATTTCAAATACAACAACTATAAAAAAAATATACAATTACTTGAAAAACATAAATAAATAGTTTAAATTTCAAATCTCAAATACTGTAGGTCTTTTAATTACATTTAAATTCATTTTTTAAATTTAAATATAATTAAAAATAATAATTTTATTGTTGGAGGGTTTTTCAAAAGCAATTATTTAATTATATAATTTACTCCTATTAATTGTATAATTAATTGTATAATCAAACTATATATAAAATAATTGAACTTTATTTGAAATAAGATAAAAAAAAAATGTCCATAATTATGCTATTTTGTATTCAGAAATATTTTACATACGATTTTACGATTTTGCTTCTTACACGATTTTAGCTGTGATTTTACGATTTTTGTATGGAAAAATTCAAGTACGATCTTACTATTTTACGATCCGGTCTTATGATCCGATTTTTCGGAGCCCCTTCCGATTCGTGTCAAAATCTCGATTTTGACAACCTTGCCCATACCAAATATCACACAACCTATATGTTAGAAATAAAGTATCAATTTATATAAAATAAAACGTATAAAGTAAAAATTGAATAATTAAATTAAAAAAATATTATTCTGAATTCGATCTTACCTAAGTGCATCATGGTTCTTTTAAACTCTCCTAACAAGAACATTGTTAACCTTACCTCAAAAAAAGGTTTTCTTGCATGAGAATTTTATAAGATAATTAGTTAATTAAAATCTAAAAATTGATTGGATAAAAATAATAATTATAAAATTGTTTAAGTATATATTATGCTTTAATTTTCTAAACTATGCATCAATCATGGATTTCATTAAGGATATTTGGAAATCTAACTCTATGAAATAAAAGTCATTTTCATTTATGATTTCATTGTCGATGTTATCATATGAGCAACCTCTATATTTATAAGCCTAAAATTTAATTCATTCATTAAAATTAATTATTAAAATATTATCATTGTCGTTTATATTTTAATTGTTTAGAAAAAAACAGACAAACTTACATCGAGTGATTGAGTTTCTATTGAGATATATAGTTCTCAGTACATACATATCTCTTAGAATGGACACCCTTGTGAGGTGACATTGCACCCGATGACCCTAATAATTAAAATCTCTTAGAATAGACACCTTCTAAGAGAGTGTGTTTGTGCCTGAGGTGCTTAGTCATAATCGACACCTAATAAATATTGGTAATTAAAATCTTTATTAGAAGAACTAGTAACTTTCTTATCCATATTACTCATTGATAACCTTCTCTTCATCATCTAAACACACTAAAGCATAAAAATAATAACATTCTCAACATATATATATATATACATGTTTTAAATCAGCACAACTTTTTTAATACAGGAGTCTACCCAAAATTGTATACCCTGCAAATACATATCAACAAAAGTCATCAAAACACAAACACTTAAAATCATTAACTTTAACTAATTTAACAACTAAATCATCAATTAAACTATTTTCTCATCCCAAGTTGCTAACTTTAATTTAACATATACTTTATTATTTTTCAAGTCATACATAAATCTATCAAATCCAATTCACAATATCATAATAACAGCATTAACCTACCAAATATTTATACTTAAATCATAAAATTAAAAAAAATATAATTTATTTTAATTTCTTGTAATTGTTTTTAGGATGGAGAGAAAAGAGAAGAGAATGAGATGAAGATATAAAGAAGAAGTTGGCAAATAAATAGAAGAGAAATAGATAGAGAGAGAGAGGTTGACAAGGAGAAAAGTGGAAAAAAAGAAAATAAATTCAAAGGAAAAAGAAAAGGAAAAAGACTAAAAGGTGAATAAAATGAAATTCGATATTTTGGTCTTTAAAATTGGAGCTATGTATCGATTATATTAATTTTCTCAATTCACCAATAATTTTGTAAGTAATCAAATCTAAAATTTACAATGAAACCCAAAATTTTCCAAACTTTTTCCCCTAAATTTATCTGATAAAATCTCATTATGCTAGTGACATATAACTGTTAGTGGAAATTCATATAATTCTTTCCAGCTATTTATAACTTTCTAAAAGGCCTATTCCATTGATGAGTCAATCCATAATTTAGTAGAATATTCATATAATTTCCAATAACCTTCTATTAGTGATTATGTTTGTAATAGTTAATGACAATTCCTATAAATATTTCCTAACTCTCTAGATTCCTCTGAGGGGTTTATTTTGCTAATAAGTCATTTTATAATAAAATAAAAATATCATGTACTTTCTTACAACCTTTCATCAATTATTCCATTTGTAATGCTTAATGGCAACTTTTGCATTTCTTTCATAACTCTATGAAATCTCTAAGGGTCTTATTTTTAGTTATATTTGCTATAATTTAATGGTAATGTCATGTAATATTTCATAACCTTTGTAAGTGATTTTGTCAATAATGGTAAGCGGTAATTGTTATAATTCTTCCTTAACATTCAGGAACTCTTCAAGGGTTTAGTCCATCAAGGAGTTTGTCTATAATGATTAATGACAATTTATGTAAATTTTTACTTACCTCTTTGGAACTCTCTAGAATGTTTAATCCTTGAATGAAAAACAAATTTATTGGTACAAAACAATTACCATTAAATTAACTCTCTAGAGTTTATTGGTTTACTCATTGATGGACAAAACAAAGGTATATTCATTCTCTTTCACAATCATTATCGAGCTAAAAATATTTTTGAACATTTTCTTTTTAATATGAATGAAATCTATATTCTTGTGAATAAGATTAGTCTTCCAATAAGAAAGCTTTTAAAAATTACTTTGCTTAATTCAATTGTGGGTCATACCAAAACTAGACAACTTTTGCTTATCAAATCAAAAACTAGACACAATATCCTTATAATACAATACCACACCATACAATAATTCACCCAATGATACTGGCGGGGCAACATTTTTTTTAACTTTACCTATAAAAAATATTTTCTATCATTTTTGTACTTGTGATTGATTGGTAAGAACCTCTGATGACAATAAGAAAAAAGATGATTTTCTTATGCATCCTCCACCTAGAAATCATCTTATACACATGAAAATCATTGATAATCCATATCAAAGTTGTCTTTATCTGAAAATTTTATTTTTTTAAGACATTGAACGTCAAAGTCCTAGATGACCATAATTGTTTCGACTTATAAATCAATGGACAAAGAAAAATATCTTTTATTTCTACCGAGAATATTAGAACCTGGTATGTTGTATAGAAGAACATGAGCTACAACGTCATACACATCCTTAATGGCATGTTATAAATCATGAGTATCATCAACTAACAAAAATATGGTGCATCAAATGACTTGAACGAACTGAGTCTATCTTTACATAATCTAACATATATGTTTTATGGTTTCATTGAAAGTTCAGGTTGTATCCTATTAAACTATTTCAAAGCTTTAATATTGGAAGGGTGTACCATAACTCCATCCACCGTATTATGTGAATGATGTCATATCATATGCTCAGCAATTTTTAGAGACATGAATAACATTCGTATTCTATGAATGACTGACAAGTATTTTGGTTTTTTTTTTATGTGTGATAAGATTTCATCCCTTACCAATTTAACGTTTATACTAAGCATGCCTATATATTTTTGTACTCGATCAAATTATATTTTCTACAACATGCATAAGTTTAGACACATCTTATTTTTTTAATATCTTAGACCAAATAGTTTTATCATGGATTTAATAGCATAAATTTTATCTTTTAGCCTAATCACTTCAAGTAAAATATTTTTCGCCTATTCAATGATTTCATCATAATCTACCTCACTCAGCCCATAATTTGACTTTATGGTGAACACTTGTTCAAGGATCAATAATTTACTATGATTTATGCATCAATCCCATAATATTTTGTTACAATCTTTCAAAAGATAAAAAAAAACATGGTTATGCTTTCATTTGGTTCTTTATTTGTTATTAAACATTTACTTGTATCACATTGATGCATTTTTATTGCATCTATAATAATACTTCTATAACAATTACTATTAACATATATAAATTCATGCACGTTGCTAAAACTAAAAGTTGACCCAACAATCTTTTCTACCATGGTCATGTAAGTAACATAAGATTCTCTATATGCATGCCAATACAAGTATCTCTCTAAGAATATTATTTTTGTAGAAAATGCATTATAACAACATTTTGATTGAGAAATTTTTTATTTTTACACCTCTTATATAGATAGCTAATATTACCTTCACTGATATTTCCTTAAGATTAGATAATGTGTATTTAATAAAACCCTAAACTCCATTACAATAATTCATCTTGTGCAACCTTTGAGATAAAATTTAAACATGAAACTTATATAGAATATTGATGACAACATGTATTAACTAATAATGTGAACTAAATAAATTATTTGTACCCAACTAATTAGCTATATTTGGTGTAACTCAAACTTATTCAGTCTATTTTCATAATTCTCTTTAATCATTATTGATTTTCTACAAAAATCCAAATGTATCAAAATTTTCAACTTAACAATAAAATTGACAAAATAGGAAATGTACCTATTAAATAAATTATTATTTATTTCATTTTAAAGCACCTAAGTTAAAAAAAAAAAAAAAAACTCAATTTCATTAAATGACACACAGATACAATTTTTACAAAATCTCAAACTCGTACCTATTAAATAAGTTATTATTTATTTCATTTTAAAGCACCTAAGTTAAAAAAAAAAAAAAAAAACTCAATTTCATTAAATGATAGGTTTTAATGACTAATGTATTTTCTTAATGATTATGTTTCTAATAATGATACATTATTTTATTTTTTTGATTGTGATTCCCTAAATATTCACTAATGAAATTGTTTTAGTGAGTATCGAGTGAAATAGTGAGCAAATACTTCATCAGTAAAAGTCATTCTTATTTATCAAGAGGTTTTGTTTGCCGATATTTCCATTTGTACTGGAGAATTTTCTAGTAATGTTATTTATTTCTTGAAAAAAATATATTGGTTGATGGGCAAAATATATTAAAAAATTGATCGGATCAATCTAACCATGGTAAGAAAAAAAAAATGATATGACAATTCATATTATAAATTTACTTCATTAATTATCTCAAATTTGGAAGAAAAATAATAATTATATTTTAATTGTGTCTCGCAATAAGAATGCATGCATGGATATTAGTGCTATCTAAATCAGAAATTGATGGAGGCAATTGACTTGATATAAAATACTTTATGAGTAACAACATTCGGAGTAATTCTAATCACCTCAATGATGAAGATTTTCTCAATAATACTCTGCAAACAACAACAGAAAACATTTGCACAGTAAAGCGTGGATGGGTTCCATGATCACATTTTGGCATGTATGATTACGAGCAACGCACAATCATGAAAGGCCGGTCTCATCATCAACTAGCATTCCTTTTATTTAAATAAAATAAAAATAAAATAAAATACTATGCCTAAATCCCACTAAGATTGAAGTTACTTTAATCGTTAAAATAAAATAAAATGGGGGTCCATAATTGATCAAGCTTGGCAGTTTGAGGTTTTTAATTTGAGCAACTTCTGTCACCTTCACGAAAATTGAAGATTCATTTAAATAACTCGTTGCACCGTCCTGCAAAGTATCGTTTAATTATTCATCAACATTATGTATGTTTATTGAAAAAGTAAGGCTATAAAACTTAAAGATAAGGGCTGAGAAGTCCATGGCCATGGAACTCAAAAGGCTGTTTCTTAGTTTATACGTGATAAACATCTTATTAATAAAAATACTTTTTTTTAAATTTGTTTATAAAACATTTTTGAAATGATTAATAAACACAAACACGACCGAATTGTAGTTGATGTTAGGTAGGGAAGATTTAAATTGAATAATATTGGTAGGGTAAGATGATCTTGCGAGTGTTATGGACTAATTAGTGGCTTTAATTAAAATAATTAAGGTCGTCATCTCCATCTGACTTTCAACGACATTGAACGTGAATTATGAATATGATCTCACTGCACTGGGATAATCCGACAAGTACTGTGCAATGGAAACTATTAAAAACTATTCAAAATGGTAGACACCGATGTGGTCATGATCCAATAAAATAAGGGTTTGCCACGTGATCCTTGTATCCTAGGTGCCATGCCGAGAATGGATTGTTGTTTTTTCCCCCCATGAAATAGTACATCATTATTTTATTAAGCTTCCTTTATTAAACATATACTAAAACCATGGTTATCAATACCATTTCGTTCCGGCCAAAACCACCAGAACGTTCCATGCCATTAAGAAACCAAGACAAAATGATATTGTTTTCGTCTCGGTTTTAATTCCGGCTCGTTCCAGAAATACCGGCCGGAACGTCTCGGTACAGTTCCGGCCTTAAAATCCTTCTTATTTTGATTAACCTGTGATTGTATTTCTAATTTTGAGATTATGTTGTTTGACTTTGTATTTATATTGTATAATTTAAAGTTAATTTATCTTGAATTTTAATTATGCTTGTTAAATTAATATTTTAATTTTTTCATATATATATGAACAATACAACCCCAAAATGGCACGCCGAAATGCTCCGCAACCGAAACGTTCAGTACCAATAGAAAAATCGGAATGAAGACCAGAATGGTATTGACAACCTTGACTAAAATAGCTTTTTCATTGAAGTGCTTTGTATTTTACAATCTGGTCTTCAAATTATTTATTTATAATCCTATAGTTTATTTTATTATAGAGTTATTTCAGAATGATAGAGATTTGGAACAATTAATTCCATCATCATTTGGATTTTGTTGCGTTTGAATATAAATCTTATTTAACTGTAGGAGAGGGGAAAATGGTCAAGATATTTGAAGAGACTAGATTTACAAAGCTAACATATATTATTTTGATGCTTTTTTTAAATAAAAAATATTTTTAAATATAATTTTAACCACACTCTAAAACAGGTACTTATAAAACCATCATACAATGAAATTTCTAAAAATAATAATTATGAAGGTGTAGTCAAGTCTTCTTTATTTGCTTTTTTTGTTTTGGTAAATTAGAGTATTTCAAGTTGATTTATACATTATTATTATTACTAATGAATTCAAGCATGTATATTTTCACATCAATGTAAGAAGATTCTAAGTTGATTTGATTGCCCTTGAATTTGTCCAAAATATAATGTAATTGCTAAAAAAAGAAGAAGCTTGAAGATAAAATTAAAAAAAAAAATTGAACAATAAATCTAACTAAGGATTAAAATGGAAAATTCAAAGATAAATACAAATAAAAATATTTTAACTTGGGACACAAAGTACTCTTTAAGACTTTATTTTAATTAAGTAAAATAAAATAAAGATAGATTTTAATATATAAATAATTTTTTTATAAATTCATTATATATTTCTTTAGCTAAAACTATGTTCTTTACTGCATTTAAACTTTACGTAATTACATTCAATATCCAAAAAACTGTTAACCATTTAAAATAAGTATAAGAAAAGTCTCTCTTTAATCAAAGCATATTTTCCTTATTAATGTGTTCTTTTAAAAAAAACATAGTTTATATTATCTGAAAAGAATTAAACAAAAAATTATTATAACCTTAAACGCAAATCTTATTAAAAATTAATAAAATAATGAATTCATAATTTTACTCAAAAATGTAAAAGCGATATAACAATAATTAAGATGATTAAAATTATATAAAAAATTTGAAAAATAAATATTTCATCCATATATTAGAAAATCATGCATATATATTTATTCAAAAATAAATTGTTGATATAATTATAAAAGATGTAACATTATTTAAATATTTTTCAACTTAAATTATTTAAAAATATGTAATCATAAAATGAAAAAATAGAAAAAATAGGTTGAACATGCGCATTAACAAATACACTAAAACAAAACAAAAAATACTGTTCACCCAGACTCAAAGTCACTGTGGACGCGAGCTTTGTCCTCCGTGCGTCGAGCAAGTTCGTCCACCCTTTTTATTTGTTTTTTCCGCCTATAAACAGTGTAGTAACGATTTTAGCCCTGATAATAAGACAAAATAACGTTTTCGGCTGAGGGTTAAGGGTGTAATTGCGCGCATCCGGTTCGGTCCGGTCCGCCGCAGGTTTTTTTTTAAATGGCTAAATACGGTTATAGCCCCTAATAAGACAAAAACGTTGACTTGAGTACAGGGGCAGGACGGTAATTGACCCTATTTTTTAATTGTTTATTCTGTGGCTGTCAGGGCATGAGGCGCATGCGCCAGTCGGTTTTTCGCCTCACCCCCTGTTTGGGTGGCGCGTGCGGCGTCATACGGTGGTCGAAAATGATCTTCTGGAGTCGTTTTCGATGCGCTTGCGCGTGGTCTTCCTCCCGCGGTGGCGCGTGTACCCTAAAAATAGGGTCAATTACCGGTTAAAGGCGCTGCCAACGTTTTCTCTCTCTCCTGCACGTAAAAGTGCAGGAGAGTCCCCCATGTTATGTTACTTTTCACTTTGGTCCTTCTACTTTTAATTTTGATTTTGGTCCTGATTTCTATTATATAAGTTCTGGTTTAGTTCGATTGGGTACTCCGATTTTAATTGATTGAATGTGAGAGTTTCATTTCGATCCTCCGACTTTTAATTTCCGGATTGGCTGTAAAAGCTCAATAAATTTGGTACACAAGTTTCGATTTTTGCAACTTTGTCCTTTAATTTAAATTGATAATAAATGTGATTTTCATTTCAGCCCTTAGATTTTTAATTTTTTTAATTTAATCCCTTTATATTTAATTTTCATTTCAGCCCTTTTACTTTTATTTTTTTTATTTCTAGAATATTCCCTACTTTTGTCCATGTATATATAAGTGTACTTAACACAATAATAATAATAATAATAATAATAATAATAATAATAATAATAATTTAATTGTTTTTTCTTGCTTACTCTTTTCTTAATGTTTTTTTTCTCCGTATAGTTTAATAATTTTTATTGTTTTGACAGTAATGGCAATGATATTTTTTTTTTTCCTTTTGTTAAAGTTTCTAGGATATTTTTAGTCTTTCATTAATTATATGATCTAATATTTATTGAATATTATCTCATAGGAATATATATATAGAGAGAAGAAAACATGACGTAGGATTTTTTGAATAAAAAAAATTAATATCAGTATTATTAAATACATTTAATATAATCATATAATGAATAAATCAGATAACATAATAAAAAATTGTCTTCGAATTTTAATTTTGTATTAACACAATAATAATAATAATAATAATAATAATAATAATAATAATAATAATAATAATAATAATAATAATAATAATAATAATAATAATAATAATAATAATAATTTAATTGTTTTTCTTGCTTACTCTTTTGTTAATGTTTTTTTTTTCTCCGTATAATTTAATAATTTTTATTGTTTTGACAGTAATGACAATGATATTTTTTTAATTATTATTAATTATTATTATTATTATTATTATTATTATTATTATTATTATTATTTATAATGTATCAGATCTAATATTACTGGGGGAAAAATATTAAAAATTTACCTAGGTTATCTACAATTAAAAAATATAAAAATCACTTCCTATTTTGATCACACTATATAGTATATGAGACTAAGTATATGTGTTTAATATTTATTTAATATTATCGCATAAAAATATATAGAGAGAGAGAAAAAATGATCTACGATTTCTTGCAAAAAAAAAAATTAATATCAGTATTCTTAAATATATTTAATATAATAATATAATGAAGGAATATTATAAAAAAAAACTTTGGCTTTGAATTTAAATTTATATTTTAGACTCTTTTTTTTTCCTTTGAAGAAACGGTGACCTTTTTTTCACATGTATTTTTTATTTTTGCAAATTTCATCCTTCCATGCAAATTTATTATAAATCCTTAATATTTTAGGTATCAAAAATTTGATTTCTTTCAATTCTATCCTTCTATTCAAGTTAATTATGGATTTCAGTTTCATTTCAGTCCCAGTTCTTTTAATTTCCGGTTTTGTTTTGAATTATTTGATTTCAATGTTTGGGTTTACTTCAATTTTGTCTTTTAAATTAAAGATATTATTGAAAGTATATCAAATTAATTATATATTTGTATATTTATGTCAAATTAAAGTATGTAAAACTAATATTATGTTCAAATATTTATTGAATATTATCGCCTAAAAATATATAGAGGGAGAGGAAAAATGACCTAGAATTTTTTTAAGGATAGAAATTCATGTCAGTATTCTTAAATATATTTAATATAATAATACGATGAATAAATCTTATAAAATAAAAAAAATATTGGCTTCAAAATTAAATTTTGTGCTCTTTTGTTTGAGTTTATTTCTTTAAATAAATTTGCAATGTTTTGACTTTTTAATTATATATTTGTGTATTTATGTCAAATTAAAATATGTGAAACCAAGTATATGATCTAATATTTATTGAATGTTATCGCCTAAGAATATATAGAGAGATAACAAAATAGCCTAAGATTATCCTTTAAATTAAATATATTATTGAAATTATGTCAAAATAATTATATATTTGTATATTTATGTCAAATTAAAATATGTTAAACTAATTATATGTTTGAATATTTATTGAATATTATCGCCTAAAAATATATTGAGAGAGAGGAAAAATGACCTAAGATTTTTTGAAGGACAAAAATTCATATCATGTTTTCTTAAATATATTTAATATAATAATATGATTAATAAATCTTATATAAAAAAAAGATTGGCTTCAAAATTTAATTTTGTGCTCTTTTATTTAAGTTTATTTCTTTACAAGAATTTCCAATGTTTTCATTTTTAATATTTTAGATATAATATTACTGGAAAAAAAAAACATCTCAAAAAAAAATGTTGACAAATTTATCTGCATTATCTACAAGTCAAATTAAAAAATATACAAGTCTCTTCCCATTTCCATTAGACTGTTCTTTTTAGACGCAAAAAAAAAAAATAAGTTTATGTTTTAAAAACAAATTACAATATTTTTATTTCTAATATGTCTGATATTTATTGAAGATTATCCCCTAAAAATATATTGAGAGAGAGGAAAAATGACTTTGGATTTTTTGAAGGACAAAAATTCATATCAGTATTCTTAAATATAATTATACTAACTAAATATTAAAATAATAAAATACAACACATAAAAAAACAATCAATTTTCTACATAAATAAAAAAAACCCGCCGCATCGCGCGGGTTAACCGCTCGTTTGTCCTATATAAAAACTCAAGCGCAAGTGTTTCTTCTTCTTATAAGATGGATGACACATCAATCGAGGTACACGACATATCATCTATTTTTCATATTTGTTTGTAATTAAAGGTGGCGTTATTGATATGAGAATTGAGAACCAAGGTTTTAAATCCTAAAATCCTAGATACCAACCATTGGTGGTTTTCCACCTAGAAACATGAAAATTTAAATGTCATGAACCTTTATGACTTTGTATCTAAAAAATAAATAAGTCCAAATTGAGCTAATAGCTCGAAATCAAATCAAATAAGAAAATCATTGAGCTTCAATATTATTTTTTTTTTACATTATTGAACGTGAAAACAACCTCCACTAAGTTCATTTCTCTAAAGACAAATCTATAAATACCAAAATCCAACTTATTAGTGGTTGAAATCTAGTTACCCTAGTGCTTTCTCTCTTTTTAAATTTTCCAGCAACTTTCACCCTCCCCTTATTCTTGAGGGACTAACACTTAAAACATATGAAGTTTGGGACCTAAAAAAGAAGTAAAAAAGTAGAAGGGATCAAATATAAGAAAATAGAATTGAGAAACTAAATTGTAGATTCATGCACGTTTTAAATCATAAAAATAGGAATAAGATTATCCAATTTAAACATTGTTCTTTAAATTTTGTTTGTACATTCACTAATTTTCTTTCATATAAAATGAACATGTCCTTTATTCTCGAAATAATCTATAATGCATCTAGCACAGACTAACATGGAATCCAAAAAGAAAGAACAAATCATAGCCAGCAGGAAAAAAACTTGCAAGAAATTAAAGTTGGATTGTAAACCACCAATTAGAATCTTGGAATTAGTGAGACATAATATGAAATAAGATAAGAGAAAATATATTTTAAGATAAAAAGGAAATATAAATAGACCCAAATGAAAAAAAGAAGAAGTTAATTTAGGAATAATAATAAGAAGAAAAATGAACCAATATGAAATAAAATAAAATAAAATAAGAGGAAAAATATTTCAAGATAAAAAAGAAATATAAATAGACCCAAATAAAAAAAAGAGTTAATTTAGGAATAAGAAGAAGAAAAAAAATGAACCAAAAGTTATATTTTTATTAGCTAAAGAAAGTGAAGTTAAAATTAGTGTTTGGATAAATAAAAGAGATAAGAAAAATAGGAATTGAATGAGAATAAATACAAATTAAAGGTCAAAGTTGCAAATAGTCTATAATCACATATATAAATACATGAATTGCTTTCTAGCCATTCATGGTGGCAAGTGAGGAAGAATTGGGAGGAGGGTTATGTAATTTTCAACTTGATTTTCACCTAAATTAACAAAATAAATAATAGAAAAGACAAAGTTAATTTATTAAAAGTATTTAGAAGGATTTAACTAGAAACCACAGATTTCATTAAGTTTTTAGAGAGTGGATAATGGTGGGTAAAAGGGAAAATTGAAAAAGGAGGAGAAAACTCATTTTTCTTTGCTTTCTATTTTGATTTTTTCTTGCGATTAAGTAGTAAACAACCTTGTTTTATGTTTATTTTTCTTTGCTTTTTTATGGGTTGATGAGTTGTATGGATGAATTCTTAGGTAAACATTTAGATACATAAATTAGTGTAATGATTTAAAATATTGTATTTTAATCATGATTCTTGATATGAGAAATGATTGGATAACAGGTTTAAGACAAGAATTAAAAACAAATCTTTGTTTTATATTACATGGAGAATTCAACAATTTAAGGGGTATAAGAGCATGGAATTGTGTGATAAATCATTTCTATTTTAAACTGAATTTTTGGCTTAAGAGAATAAAATAGATGTGTTGATAGTCATGTTTAAATTATGAAAATTAATAGATATGTTAAGTAAATTTTGATAAATGATTAAATTTTAATAAAATTAATATTAGTATTTAAATACTTGAAAGTCTCTCAATCTATCAATTATGTGATGAGTGAAAATTAAGAAAAGAAATCTCTTTTATGGGGAGAATTTGAATCTAAATTGAATTTAAATGATGACGATGAAGAATAAAGTGTTGAAAATAAATAAATTATGATGCGATGGATGTTTTTTAATTAATTATTTTCTTTTTTTATGATTTGTTAATAAAAGTTAATGTAATAATATACAAATTAATCATTTTAGGTCCATGTTAGGCCGATAAGAGTGATAATGTCTCTATTACTTTGTTTATACCATTAGGTAACTCCTGTATATCATTTTATTGTTAGGATTTTATATTTATGATGTTTGTAGTAAAAATGAAATAAATGGTATTAATATGGTGTATTTTAGTTTTAAGTATTAAGGTTGTAATTATTGTAGTATACTTTATGACTTCTCTTAATTATACGGATTTGATTCCCTTAAAAATACAAATTAGTGTGAATTGTTCAATTATAGAAGATATGTAACTATTGAATTAGTCTTCATAAACTATCCTTTTTAAAATATGAGTTAATGAAACCCTTTATATCTTTTATTAAATTGTGATATTAAGAGTTAAAGTTTAGATGACTGGACTATAATTATGGATTAATTTATGTCTTGATTGTAAATATTAATAACTTGCTATCATTTAATTATATAAAAACTTTGTTAAAATCTCAATAAAGTGTGGGTGTGTGTATTTATATCTGAAAATTAGATGATATTACCTGAATGATCAAACTAGAGCAATAATAATAATAATATGATTAAGTAAGTACATGTGTATAATGAACGATGTTGTAGATAACGTTTAATGAGATTATCAATAGGGATCAACTAGTAAGTCCAAATCATTTTTTAATAATGTTAATGTTAATTTTATTTTTTATATATTTTTTATTTCTTATGGAATGAGAATCACATGTAATATCTCAATTCTAAGTATATGACCCACGCTTCACTATAGAATGAATAAGAAAAAAACATGAGAAAAAAATATGTTTGTTTGATTGAAGCAAATGCATTTTAAATAAAAGAAAAAACCATAGTTAAATGATAAAAAAGAAAATAAATAATGGCAACTTGTGTTTACCCATTAACCTTATGACTTGGGCCATTTGATCAGAAGTAACAAAATAATAATAAAAAAAAAACATTGAAGCCTATTATTCAACCAATCAAATGTTAAAAAGTGAAATTAAGAAGAAAAAAAACATATAAAAGGATAAAAAATAGCAATTGAAAGTAAAAAAAGGCCTGAGCTCACCCAGGTTACTTCATCAAATACACAGGTCATTTTATGAGATTAGAATAACCGTATAAAAAACAAAAATAGCCACAAAGTTTTTTTTTAAAAAAATATCAATGTCAAATTATGAGAAGTTAAAAAAGGTCCAAATGTTTTTTTTATGTCAAACCATGATCCGAAGCACCAAATATTTAAAAATAATAAAAACCAATTCTCAACAAATTAAATATTGAATGATAAAATAAAAAAATAACATAAAAACAATACCTTGAATTTGCAATGTCATGCATGGATTCAAGGGAGGATAGAGAATAAAAAAGAAAACATCTTTGGAGACAATTCATCCATCATAGACAAACATGTATTGGCTCTTGAAAAAAACATGGAGTGCAATCCACTGATACAACTGAAAAAAAATCTTTCACCATTGCATAACATGGCACACACGTGTGAAAAATCAACAAACTTTCCACACATCTCATAGGTTTGGATTCTTATTGTTTTTGAAATTAAGAATTAAAAACATCACTATTGATTATAACTAGAAAAAAAAACACAAAATAAAAGAACTTTATTGATTTTGAAACGAAAATTATTGTGAAACAAAATGTAAAGTCTAAAAAAAATCCAAAGAAATCAGCTATCATAATTTCTAAGAGTAGTAAAGGTATTTTAATGCTAAAAATAAAAGGATTTTTGTATCTTCCATCAAAACAAAAATAACAAAAGAATCAAATGACAACAAATATTTTACTCTTCAACTTACTATTAGCATTTTTGGCTGCTTTAATGAAAAGCAAAATCATAACATCACTTTTATAATCAATACAAATATCTCAATAGTGATATATGCCTAATTTGATATTACGTTTTGAAAAAAATTAAAAGAAATTTACTTTTATTTTTTTATTTAAATAAAAAAATTGATGTTTTTAAATTATTCTCATGTGTTGATGTCAAAAACAATTTTATAAACAAAAAATATTATTTTAATATATTTCTAATAAAAATAATTTTCAAAATCAACATCAATCACGTAAATATAATGTTTTTCCCATACAATATACATTTTGTTAAATATATTTTCTTATGTCCGCTTCATGGAATTGATGTCCCAATGCTTTTTACGTTTTAAATGAGTGGAGCCTCCTCTCATTTCATATCAACATGCATTCTCATTATCTATTATAGTTGACCTTTTTAGCATAATAAGGTCATGTTTTCTTATTTTTTAAAATATTTTTTATTTATAAATATTTTTTACATTAGTACATTAAAATAATTTAAAAACACACAAAAAAGACCAATTTAAATAAAAAATGATTATTTTTTAAAACGGTAACTAAAAAACAAAAAAGACTGTGGGAAAGTAGAATTATTCTCCAACCAAACTAGCTTTACCTGTTTCAGTTGAGTTGCAACAGACGCCATGATTTGACCGGAGCATTGTCAATGCATTTTAATTGGTGGTGTGTAGTCATTTCAACCGATCAGATAACAGGCCCCTTGCCTCCCTGGGCATCTCTCTACAGTTTTACGACTCCACTGCCCTAATTTAAGATATAATTTTTATTTTGCAAATAATATAGTGATATTACTCGAAAATATTTTCTATAATTAGAATATATATATTTTCTATAATTACTCGAAAAAATCAAAGGTTGAAAGTAAATTCAAAAGTTTGTTTGGAAAGTAGAAAGTGGGGAGTGCTGTTTTCTTTAAAGGGAAAGGGATAGCAATAGGCAATAAGACCTCCACGCAAGAAATCAATGATGTGTCAAGACAGAAATGGTGTAGGTGGGCCCCCAGACAAAAATCCGACATGCAGAGGACCCACTTCTGGAAGTCCGTTTTGGCCCTTTGGTTAGCTCCAATTTTATCATTTGCCTTTATAATCTCTCTTTTTTCCCGCCCCCCTCCCCCGATTATATGGGAATATGCATCAAATTGGTGAGAACCAATCAAAAATTAAATCAAATACCAATAAAAATAAATAAATAATTAAATCAAATACCAATAAAAATAAATAAATATATATATATATATATATATATGACGCAAAGCACGTTTAGAACACAAAAAATAGCATTTTGTAGAGCATCACCGTTTTTTTTCCATCGTGAAAGATGACTTGTAAGTGTAATTACTTTTTTAGAATATCAAAAAAATATAGAGCGATAACTCTCGACAATAGAATGGTAAGTTTAAATGACATAAATCTAGCTCACTTCAACCTCTTATTTTTTGATATTGTCACTATCTAATTCCAAATAAATATAAGTTTGTTGAACTGTCCGACTCAAAACTTTGAGCTTCACTACATATTAAATCCAAATAGATAAGGGTTTGGTAGGCTTTCATATCCATCACTTTCGGACGATGCACTGCGTCGAGTTCAAGTTAATATGAGTTAGAAAGTTATGATCCTAATTGATCATGTGTTTAACCAACTACTAAATTCAATGTCTTTAGATTAAGCTATATGCCAACTCTAAGTGAACATAAGTCTAGCCAACTGGCTGATTTAGTAACTGTTTGAGAGTATAGTTGTGGTTGCTTTTAAAAATACTTTTTGTTTAGAAATGCATCAAAATTATATATTTTTTTTAAATTTATTTTTGATATAAGCACATGAAAATGGTCTAAAAACACCAAAAATATTTAATTTAAAATACAAAAATAAATAAAAATTCAATATATTTTTAAAAAACTTCATTGGAATGTAGTGACAAAACCCCCTTCAATCTCATTGGGCTCACCTCTATGTCAAAACTAAATGGACACGTGTCTACCAAGTTGCGAGAATCATCATCTGTAGGCTTAGCACCATGCTTAGCCTAGATAGGTATAGGTTTACCGAGTTGCTAGTCTTACATGTGTAGGGAGAAAAATATCCTTGACATTAATATGTTATGTTAGAAGTCATAATTTTTGTGTAATAGATATTTGTCACTCATTAATATTGTGTAATAATTATTTATTTCTCATTAATAAAATAATAAGAAAATAACTCTCCAACTCCTTTGCTCCGGCAAAACGACAAGACTTAAAAGCTATAAATTATGACAAAATAACAAACACTCATGTTTTTGGAATATAACGTTTAACATTTCATTTATTGAAAATTATTTTTTAAATTATTGATTTAATCATCTAATAGCCCATAAACCCTATAAAAAGTTTGTTTGCAAGTGTGGAAGCTGTCTATCACCTATCATCCACTTTTTAATATCTGCATAATAGAATATTAACATGAATATATAATTAACCACTATCTAAATACCAAAAAAACTAATTTCTAAGCATGTTAAATTTCTAATTTTCGAACATCATCATATCCCATACACATTCATCACCCACGTACGAAATATTGTTCATTGACTTTGTCTGCCCTTCTTTCCTTTTTTTAAGATGTTGGACTTATTGAAACTCCGTTTAATTTTAAGTTATATAATAATTTCTGATACTATTTTCGACAGACTTTAACTAGGTTTGCAAAGTTAGGCATCACAACATCGATAAGTTCATGTTACTTAACAGCTTCAATTAAAAAAAGAAGGTAGCGAGGGACAACTTAGGATCACCTAGTAAGCTCGGTAAGTGGGACGTGTAGACGGATTCAGAGAAAGGTCCAAGTGGCTAGTGGTCATGACCAGTGACAGCCTGCCACATAAGTAAAATTCCAGGTAGGCTAATGGCCAATTCCGACACCTGGTAGGGTTGACTTGGTAAGGTTCTACATTGACCAACCTGGTATTATGTGTTTTCATCATGAACCTTTCTTCTCTCTATACATACCTACATGTGGAAAACTATATAAGCTGTTGATGGCACGTAAACCACCCAATCGGAATCCACGGTCCAAATTAACTTCATTGACATATGAATCTCTTCTTCCATTAGGTCATTGATTTTATTTTATTTTTGTTCATATGGAAATAAGAAGAATAAGAATCATGCAAGGGTATTCATTAATCCTGAGGGGTTTGACTAGTGAGATTGCTTTTTAGATGCCACTAGTTTGAGTCTCGTATTAGTAAGGATCATTGAAGGTTCTTAAAAGGCGTGGTATGATAACAAAGAGTTTACGATCTGTATAATAAATTTTGAGTTCGAGTCAAGACATGCATTCCTTGTAAGAACCTGGAACAGCCAGAGTTTTACTCGCTTACTTGGACCCACAAAGTATGCTTTCCAGGAGATGGGGTCTCTTCACTAGAGATTTTAGCTAGTTGTTATCCTCATGCTGGTAAAATTAATCGAGATATACATAAATTTCACTTTACACCAACGTTCCAAGCACCAACGTTCCAAATAAAAAGAGATGAGCCTAGCTAGCTAAGAGAATGAATGGTGCTTATTACTTTGTATTTTAATTTGGTACTGACCGAAACGTGGGACAAATTGATGCTTGTGTTTTGCGACAAGGCATTAACTAGTGAGTCCTTCCTGCTTTGCATTCTCATTCTCAAGTAGTGTCAACAGATCATAATGATCTTTTTTGTATTAGAGAGAAAGAGACCCCCACTCTTGGTTTCAGATATCCAATCACCTCACCCTTTTATTTTGCCTCCATGTGCCTGATCTCCAACACAATCCTTTCGAATGGGCCATGGAGAGAGACCATTTCTCGACACCTGATCTCTCTCTCGCACAAGAATCTTATCCTGCTTTGTCTCCCAGATCTTCCAGCAGTAGTTGAAGACTCAAGTTTTATGTTCTGCTACTCCATCATTACTGTTTTCATCTTCACAAGTCGTTGGATCTTCTCTCTGTGTGTTCATCGGAGGATTATTATGCAATCCACACACGCTCAGCACTGATGAGAGGAATCGATCCCACGGTGGAGCTGGCAGGAACGCATGCATGCACCCATTTTGTTTTCTTGTACCTCGCAGCCTTCCATTCAGGCAAAAGAAACGACAATTAACGGGGAGATTAACGTTCCATGTAGCCCAAACAAACAGCATTTGCTGGTAGATTAACTCCCACTAATTATACGAAAAATGGGTTCCTGCCGGGCTCGTTGGTCCAGGCAGTTGGCCAGTTTTTTCAGGTAATGTCGGTTGGTCAACGCGGTCAGCAAAATGGTAGCCTCAATTATTTTTGGGATAGCTTGTCCATAACCACCAGAGACACTAACCTTCCATGCTATCTATCTGAAAATATACCAGATATCTAGCTGTAGCTATAGATAGAGAAACGGCAGCTTTTCATCAAGAACCTCACAATTAACTAATCGAGAAAGACACGCATCCAGCAAAATATATATATTTTTTAAAGATTTTGGCGGCTATGTATGTTTATATATATATTATTCTTGTGTATCCTGATAATTTTTGTTTCATATGGGCACATGATGATGGTCGATTGCAACCAGAGACCATTTGCAATCAGCATTTCATCGTCAAACACCATGTTCAGACGAGACAACACAAAAGATAAAGAAAGGAGAAAATATATTGGAGTTTAAAGAATATTCCAAGATTCGTATCCCAACAACTACTAAGCGTTTCTGTTTAACGTACCCTAATTAAGATTAGCCTAATCTTGCCTTCCAAGTCTTCATTAGTTATAAAATAGTGGGAGAAATAAATTATTAGTATTCCTAAACAAGAACTTCATTTCCCTTTCTCCATTGACCGATGTCAACAAGTTAATTAAAGGGAAGAGAAATGAATAACAACAATCTTAATCAATAATTTCTTCTATTAATTCTTTGTTTTTTTTTTATATATAAAAAAAAAAACAATAATTGATCAAGATCATTATTGGGTGGCAAAAAAAAACAAAACTGGAGCATGTGGCACCATGTGATCAATCACTACCTTACACATATAGAATGCCCAAATGATGTGGTCCCTTGCACGTGTTACATGTGCTGCGACCCTACAATAGTGACTAGCACTCGTGCCGAAGATGATCGTATATTATTTTGTATTGTATTATAAATTTAACATAGTCTTATTAGCATATATAATCATTCTCCAACTTAAACTTGGATCCTTAAACATTCTTCGTTAATTTCAATCGTCAAAGACGCATATTTCACACACACACACACACACATCTATGCCTAGATTTAATCTCCATTCATTTTGAAATGAGGTAATACTTCAATGTATTTCAAATATTTATGTTGTTTAATGTTCCTTTCAAATATAAATATAGGTGTATAAATGTGCATGTGTTAGAGAATAATAATATAATTTATATTTTAGAGTTTTATATAATAATTTAAATTTTTAAATGAGATTATTTCTAGACATGATATTAAAAGTGTTGTTAACTAAGCGGTTACAAGTTTGTATCTTACCATTTTTATTCTATTTGTTAAAAATTAAATGCAAAATAGTGTGGTTTTGTGCAAGCTTCAAATTTAAAAGGTTTTTACTTGAAGATGTGTGCTATATAATAATATAAAACATATATTAAAATCTCACATAACAATTTAAATTTTTAAATAAGATGATTTTTTGATGCCGTGTGTATTGAAATTCTCCAAAAAAAAAAACATGAGATATATAAGAACTTAATTTTTGAAAATTATAGGACCTTATAATCAATCAAACTTGGCAAATTCCTACTCCATACATGTTGGCTGCGTTAATGATGTTCATTTTAAAGTATAATCACGAGACCTTCCCACTTCTCATGGATCACGGGCATCGATTATTTATCAAATCATATTATTTTAATTATCCGCTAATTATGCCCAAACCAACCTCTCATTTAATCGTGCAAATGCAATTTATAAATATCTTCAGAGATCAATACGGCATATAACTTCAGTCTTCAATTATTCAAAACATAATAATAAATGAGAAATGAAGTGAACATGTAGTTAAATTAAACACAGAAATTCTGAATGACATCAGATCAAAAAATCTGGTCCATGTGGTGAGACCATATGATCTCTTCACATCCCATAAAATAACTGTCTAGGAATATAGTTGAAGTTATTTTTAAAAATATTTTTTATTTATAAATATATCTATTATTTATTAAAAAAATTAATTTTGTCATTAATATACGAAAAAAATATATCCATTATTTATGAAAACATCAAATTTTTTTATTTTAAATAATAAATAAAAATATATTTTTTTTTTCTTCTGAAAACACCTTTTGAAACCAACTCTTGAAGTGACCAGCCACGATCGACATGCACCCACTTGTACGCGTCAACAGATGATAAATAATTATGCACAAACAGAGTTGAAATGTAGAATAATTTTATCAGAAAAGGAAGTGGTCGGTTAATGGGCTAGCCTAGCTTTACGTAGCTACAGCAGCTTTGACATGTCCCATGTATTGCACCACGTACGACTGAGCTAGCTAGCCCTAGCAATGTTGGAATCATGAAGTGAAAAGGTTGTAAAAATGTAACCCTAGCTCGTACAAGATACAAAACATAAAGAGAAACATCACATGTGTTTTTCTGCTTTCATCGCTGACCTGAAATCTGTAGTTGATGAAGGTCAAGGCCAATGTCTTGCTTACTTTATTAAAATTGATGTCTCATAATACATCATTAGTTTACTTTTCGTAACCTAATTAAGTAATAAGGAATAGTTATTAATGAAGCACACAAGCCTTGATCATCACAAAGTAGATAAGATAAGTAAATAAAGTAATTAATCCGATGATAAGTAAAGCAAAGGTAAGGGAAAAAAAAAACAATAAAAGTTGTGGAAAGACGGTGCACTAGGGATAGTTAAACTAAGGCTTAATTGTATAAATATTTAAATACAGGAGAATATAATGTTTTTATTCCTCACCACATATTAAAAATTAAAAATCTGAGCATTAATTTGCAAGCTTGTCGCTATAACCAGCGGCTAAGAACATTATCTCTATCAATTCATCCATTAATGTTTAGTAGTGAATAGAATATTGTGCTCTTTTAGTGGCTTGGGGTCATTCATAGCATTAACGGGACTAATCCCACTTATAATATAATGCTATTCTTCATATGAAAGAGCATGACCACGATCGGAACGATCTGTCTAATTAGTTGATGAAAAGGGAATCTGTACCTACAACATCAAAACACAAGAATTGCTATTTAAAAAGTATATATGTAATTGAAACAACATTTTGGAGCATTATTTTGTTGCGGGGAAGAGAAGAAAAAATCTTTACGGAGGAGATATGCCAACAGAAATTGACCTTAGAATAGAGAGGCGGTGCCATTCAATAGAGCATCTAATCATTACAGTATTTTCAGGATAGATATCCCACATGGGGCAGGACTCCTTTAACTACTTGGTTATTGCTACAAAATATTATGTTTTTTCTTACGAGCCAAACTTCTACCTATACCTAATTAATTAATTAATTGATAGGCAATGTTTTAAGCTTGATTTTGGTCCAATGACAGGTTCTAGACCATGGATGTAGCCAGTTTTTCTACGAAGTTAAGGAATCCTCGCTCCCCTACAGAATAATTACTTCTTTGTTGCTGCTTGAAATCTATGGTTGGTCACCCGGCCCCCTCCCTTTTCTTGCAATAAACTAATATTTCTCAGGAAACAAACAAAGAATATTAACTTTTGAGTTTTATGGGGATCTTTATGAAGTTTTGGGAGCCCCACTTCCCCAGTAAACATTTTCCAACATTAACAACTTGTCGGATCTCTGAATCCATTACCAAGAATTCATCAGATACATCCTTAAGAAGAAGAAGATGAAAAAAATAACCTAGTTATGTGCTACTTCTAACGGCTACCATTGTAATATTGTTTTTGTATATTTCTAAGCAAAAAATAGATTGAAAAACAAAATGGTATCATAAAACATCAAACGATCGAGCTTGAAGTATTGATATAAATATTCTCCGGTCTTATACTCGAAACTTTTCTGAATGCAATTTCACTCATCTCAATATAAACAAGTGATTGGTAAAACTTATCTCAACATGCATGCCCATCTTGATGTGGGTAACGATAACTATAAAATATCGTTGAAACGCAAAAGAAAACGCAAAAAAAAAAAAAAAAAACTCTTTATATGTTGATGAAGAGATTGAACCAAATCCAAGCGTATGAGGTAGGAAAGTCTGTATGTTACTGTCAACTACTTTTACGCGGAACAAGTGATGATGATCGATAGTAAGTTTGGTAGCAATGGATCGATTTTCTTGCGCTTTTGCTGCGAGCACGAAGCAAAAAATTGTGGGATTCACTCGGTATGAATAAATATAGTGGGAAATAAAGATTGGATCATTAGATTGATAAAAACTGGAATTGGGATTGGCAGGCAAGGCGTGTGGGGTTTGTGAAAGGTGACCTAAGATTTTCTTTGTAAAGTTAGCGGCAGCACAAGAAAGAAAGAAAGAAAGAGAGAGAGAAAGCCACGTGTAGAGGCAGGCTACTCTTCGAAGAGGCAAGAACGCGGGGTTAGACGTGTTCCAAGGGACCAAGAAGCCATTAACGTACCTCTCCACCAACGCCCCAATCCTACCATTCCATCACCATTCACCCTCACCTCCATTAATAATACACTATTCTTCCTATAGAATAATATAAATTATAGTTTGAAGCATCACCTACTAGATTAAAAGTTTAGATAAAATAGTTATTTAACATGGTATCAGAGTCTTGTTGACCCAGCGGTCACGAGTTCAAATTACCACCCTCATTCTATTTGATGAAAAATCAAGCACAAGGTGATGTAAGTCTATATAAGTTTCAAGCCCAAACTGCTTTAACTTAAAGGGGTATGTTAAAAAATAATATAAATCATATTTTATAATCTTAACTAACAGCTTAAGTTTTTAAATGATATGATTTCTTAACAATTCTTCCATAATGGTCTTCTAGCAAGAAAACTGAATTTCTTTTTTTATTATTATTATATTATCATCTCTCTATTGGATTGACTATACTGTTTTTATTTTCTTTTTTCATGTGTAGTTGATTTCTCTAGGAGTAAGAAACCCAATTTACTGTCTTGCTATGAAATAAAAATAATAATACATCATGTAGTCCCATTAGTGTCATTATGCAAATACATGTACATAAAAAAGAGTTTTAGAGCAACTCCAATAGAAAAAAAAACTATTTAAAGAAGTTAAATTAATAATACATTGCACTCCAATGTAAAAAGCTATTTATAGAAGCTAATTCTATTGTAATATACAATATTAATATAACTATTTATTAATAATAAATAACCAATACAAGTACAATCAAAACCATAGAAATATATTAAACAATTTTTTAGCCTTTTTAATCACATATTATATAGGAATAGTTTTTCACTTTAGAAATACTATTTTAACTTTTTAGTATATTTTTTTCTTTAAAACTATAAAAATAAAGAATAAAAACTAATTTTTTTTGTCTTTTGTCTTTAACTTTTATTTTAGTTTTCCTATTGATATTTTTCTTATGATGGAGAAAGATAGTGAAAAGAGGGTGGTCGTGTCAAAGTCTTGAGCAGTTCTCTTTCTACTATTTTACATAACACGTGTGACCTCTAACAAGTTTGCGGTGCTTCTCCTCTCCCTCTATATATACCGCTCTTCGCTGCCCTCTCTCCTCAGATCACTCACGCTCCCTCCCCTCCTTCTTCCTCTCTCTTCCACAACTTCTTCTTCTTCTTCCTTGAATCAAACCAGCAAAGCAAAGATTGCCCTCTTTCTTAAATCACAGATATAGCTCAAGCAACTTGGCCAAGATAGAGAATCATGGCTTCAACAGCAGTCGCTGCAACCTTGGGCTCCTCCTCATCTTCTTCTTCTTTAAACAGGCCTTGTAGAAAGTCCAATGTCAACAGTTGCTCTCTCCGAACTCCTTCCATTCTCCATTTCAGAAAGCAATCCGCTACGTGCACACCATCTATCACTATCTCCAATCCCACCACCAGACAGCCAGAACAAAGCACCCCCTCTCCTGCGGTGGTTGTGCCCCAGAAACAACAACAACAGCAACAAAAGCAGCAGCCGCAAAAGCAATGGAATTTCTTGCAAAGAAAAGCAGCTATGGCTTTGGATGCTGTTGAAGCTGCCTTGGTTTCGCATGAACGTCAGCACTCTTTGCCCAAAACTGCTGACCCCAAAGTTCAAATCTCCGGCAACTTCGCTCCGGTACCGGAACAACCTGTCGTTCACAATTTACCGGTCACCGGGGAAATCCCAGATAGCATTCAGGGTGTTTATCTAAGAAACGGAGCCAATCCACTCCACGAGCCAGTAGCTGGTCACCATTTTTTCGATGGTGATGGCATGGTTCATGCTGTTCAATTCAAAAAGGGCTCAGTAAGCTATTCTAGCAGGTTCACTGAGACTAATAGGCTAGTTCAGGAACGTAATTTGGGACGTCCTTTATTCCCAAAAGCCATAGGTGAGCTACATGGTCATTCAGGCATAGCTAGACTCTTGCTTTTTTATGCCCGTGGAGCTTGTGGTATTGTTGATCCTAGCCATGGAACTGGTGTTGCAAACGCTGGTCTTGTTTACTTTGATGGTCACTTACTTGCAATGTCTGAAGATGATTTGCCTTACCATGTTCGCGTACTGCCCTCTGGTGACCTTAAGACAGTTGGTCGTTATGATTTTGATGGTCAGCTTAAGACAACAATGATTGCTCATCCAAAAGTTGATCCAGTTTCTGGTGAATTGTTTGCACTTAGTTACGATGTTGTTCAAAAGCCTTACCTCAAGTACTTCAGAGTCTCCCCGGATGGAAAAAAGTCACCCGATGTTGAAATCTCGCTTGATCAGCCTACTATGATGCATGATTTTGCAATCACAGAGAGGTTTGTTGTGGTTCCTGATCAGCAGGTTGTGTTCAAATTGCCTGAAATGATCCGGGGAGGGTCTCCGGTGATTTATGACAAGAACAAGATGGCAAGGTTTGGGATTTTGGACAAGAATGCCGCCGATGCTTCCAACATGAGGTGGATTGAAACACCCGACTGCTTCTGTTTCCATCTCTGGAACGCTTGGGAGGAGCCTGAGACTGATGAGGTTGTTGTGATTGGATCATGTATGACCCCACCAGACTCCATTTTCAATGAATGTGATGAGAGTTTGAAAAGTGTGCTATCAGAAATTAGGCTCAATCTGAAGACTGGCAAGTCAACTCGCCGTCCAATCATGTCCGAACCTGATCAGGTCAATTTAGAAGCTGGAATGGTGAACCGGAACCTGCTCGGTCGGAAGACCCAGTTCGCCTACCTAGCTCTTGCCGAGCCATGGCCTAAAGTTTCAGGCTTTGCCAAAGTAGACCTCTCCACCGGCGAGGTACGCAAGCACACTTACGGAGACCAGAAATTTGGCGGCGAGCCATTGTTTCTCCCACGCGACCCCAACTCGGAGAGGGAAGACGACGGGCACATTGTAGCTTTCGTGCACGATGAGAAGGAGTGGAAATCGGAGCTGCAAATTGTGAATGCCATGAATTTAAAGTTAGAAGCCACAGTGAAGATTCCATCTAGAGTTCCATATGGTTTTCACGGCACGTTTATTGGTGCCAAGGATTTGGAGAAGCAGGCCTAGCTGAGATGGTACAGCCATGGTGGTGTCTTCTCTCTAGTTTTTTGTTAGCAGATCATCAGAGAGAGGAGATTTTTCCAGAGGGATTCCTGCAGATAAGTCCCCGGAATCTCCTCCTCTATACAGTATCATCATCAAAAACCCTGTTGCCGGGTCATGTTTCAGTTTTCTTTTTTCTTTTTCTTATGGTTATTTTAGAGTGAGAGGTTTTAAGGGACCAGCTTGTAGCTTTTGGGTTTAGGTAGATTTGGAGCTCAGCTGGTCGTCTTTTTATTCTTTCACTTTATTATTTACATGGAAAAAAAAAGGTTTTATTATGTATTTACAACAGCATATGTATCGAATCTCCCCCCCTGTCACTGTAGATCTCTGTTCTCTCTGTTTCATGTTCTTCCCACTTGTAAATTCTGCAGTTGATTTATCCAGAATAAACCAGTTTTAATCAATCTTTCTTCCGTGCTCAAAATGTTACAGAATCATCAGCAATGCAATCGAAGATTTCTATTCATATTTCCACTCCCAAACCCGATATGAGTTACCCTTATAAGATGGCCTACTGACGTGCTGATAGAAATTATCGTTATCTGGTGATTCCCCTTGTAAAATGAACCAATGGCAGTCCAAGGAAAGACAGATTGCTAAAGTATTCAAATATCGAACGAGTTTCAAAAGGATATTTGGCCTAAGTTAGGTGGATAGATGACAGTTGGTCAATTTAAAAATAAATAAATGGTTCATGACGAAACGTGTTAACTCGCTAAGAAATTTGTGAGTGACCTAGTGGGTTGATCCCAAAGGCCATCAACTTTGTGAAATAGTGATGTGTTTTTCTTGATTACTCCTCTGGTTTCAATTATGCCACCAATAGAAAAGTCGATAGTGTTAACAGAATCATTTTACATAAAAATTTAAATTATTAATTAAGATTCTAAAATATGATTTATATTATTTTCTAATATGTTTTTTCAAGTAAAAACTCTATGGGTTTGAAACATGCACAAGTCCATACTATCTTGTACTTGATTTTTATCAAATAGAATGAGAGTGGTGAGATTCGAACTTGCGACAGCTAGATCAACAAGATTCTGCTACCATATTAAAGAATTATCTCATCTAAAAACTTAAACTGTTAAGCAAGTTCATATACCATAATTTATATAACAGATAGCGGCAACCTGTTATTGGCCGAGTCGTGATCGTTAGGTTCATCCATCTCCCAATCACAGGAGGGAACATCATGGTACCCAGCAAATGGGAATACACAACCAATCTTACCCTTTCCACGTAAGTATCATCAATGAGTGAGATTTTGAAGTGGGCTTGCAATGGTGATATGACTCATTAACAGTCCAGTCTCAACTTGGAGAGAGATGGATAAAAGTATTTCAAGTCAACTTTGCATAGCTTCCCTGTGAAGTTTCCATTATGCAAATTGGTGTGTAAGCAATGATGTTGCTGGAAAATGTCAGCCAAATATCGTCTGCAAATGCAGCACAATGATCTGAAACACGAAGATTGCGCTCAAATTAATGAACTAGTACCTAAGTGATCCATTTCTTAGAACAAGATTAATAATATATATGTATTTTGATACTTTCGCTGCCACCACATGATCAAATTTTGAATCTAATGACCTCAAGATCTTCTCCATCACAAGAAAACATCATCAATGTTTTCACCATTTCTTCTCATTTAATGTACTAAAAAGATTACTTTTATCAAGTAATTTGAAATTGTCTCGTTACTCTTTTGGTTCAACTTCTCAAAATCTCAAGAGTTCCCCCTTCTACTTTTGAAATTGTCTCATTACTTTGTTCATCATTGCTCCGTCTCTTGCTGATTTTGATTTCAGCTAATTCCCATAATTCTTGTGATCTCAGCAGTGCCTTGTATTGAATGCAGCATAAATCATAGTTCTGTTTTGTAAAGCCAGGAATATGAATTTGAGCACTATTATTGCTAGGACCCACGGCTACCCTCGAGCTTTGATGCCAAATTTGTTAGAAATTTCACTCAGAAACGACAATGGAGAAATGGAATTGCACTCATAAAAAGCTTCTGCTAACATATTTTTAGTGGAATTCAAGAAGTTGAATACTAGTACTCTTACACTTTTATTATCAGAATTTCACACATTCTATATAGACATTTAAGAATATCTTTTACAAACTTCAGAGAACTAAAATGAACATTTGACTCATTAAACTAACACTGATTCCATGACATTACTGGCTTTCATGCCATTTCATTCTAATACCAACTTTAATAATATACTTGGTTTTCAACAAGCAAGTTTAATCACTAAGAAAACTCTCTCCAGCAAGCTGGTAAGTGCTTGAAGGGTCCACTCGACACAGCGTTTCAATCGCAGAAAGAAAGGTTTCTCATCCTGTTCTTGGCCACTACACAAAGCCAAGGAGTGCTGGCTAATATCTCTGGTCATTCTGAGTCTGGACAGTGCTTTTCCATTGAGGATCAGTGTGTACGATAAGTGTCTTTTCCATTTTGGTTGGGAATAATTCAAATGTCATCCACATTGTGTTTCTATTGAGAATGAAATCAAACAGCGCTAAGCCAATAAGGACTAGCTTGTCAAACTCGAAGCCCTGCTGTCTCTTTCTGCTACTTGCACGGCGTATTCTGTGTATTAATAATGTTCAGCATGAGGTCAACTTGCATCGACAGAAATTATCTCATCTCAAACAGACATCTAAAACTTTTCAAACCTCACGTAATTGGCCATCGAATGGTGGCAAACTAGCAAGATGACAAGATTAAACCCCTCACGATCTTTGTGCTTTATTGTTTAGTTGGCCAAATGAGCTGCTCCACATGAAAATATCTTGCCAATATTTTAGTGATCAGGTTTCTATAATGGGATAGTTGACGTTGCCGATTCTCAACAAGTATTTGGAAAGCATGTTCCCTTCATTGTGGCCACACAACTTATGGGTTTCGAGAATTTCAGCAATCAAATAGTGGAAGAGCTGGTGTGCAACACTGAAAATTAGAGGTTTTCTTCTATGCGTCATAATTCAAATGAATACGTAAATGCAACATGTTCATTCACTTCGATCAAATAATCTTTTGCTTGCACTGCTGCTGGTGGACACCGATCACTAAGTTGCTGGAAGATGTACGTGAGTGTGTGCTGGCTGCAACTTGTGTCATTTGACATTTCGTTCAAGGATTAGAGAGAGGGCCCTTTTCTGCCAGAAATTTCCCTTGTGATTCATATTCCTGAAGTTGTCGGGTTTCTAAAGCGAGGAATACAAAAATATGGAAAATCTATCTACTTCCACCATGAAACCCCGTCAATGCTTAGCAAATCTCCACGTTAGCTTGAATTCTACCACTGCCAAATTTATCAACTTTCACCATGAAACCTATCTTTTTAGATATTCATTATGCGATTTTTGTTGGCTGCTTCCAAATCTTTCATCCTAAACTCAATTAAGTTGTGCCCATTATAGGAGAGAGTAATTGGTTCGTTATAACTTTATTAGTTGTTAAGGAATCATCTCACCTAAAAACTTAAGTTTGTAGGTGAGATCTCAAAATATGATTTATATTATTCTCTAACATACTCCTCAAGTGAAAGCTCTTTAGACTTGAAACATACATTGTGCTTGGTTTTTATCAAATAAAATGAGAGTGGTGAGGATTGAACTCGTGACCGTTGGGTCAACAAAGCTCTGATACCATGTTAAAAAACCATCTCACCTAAGAGCTTAAGTTTGTAAGTAAAGCCTTAAAATCACTAAATATACATGTCCAATATTTGAGAGAGCAATGACCAAAAACATTTCAAAAACAATGCTTTGATGCAATAAGAATTTCATAATTATAACAACTTTATAGTTTTCTTTGTAGAATATTTTTGATCATGAACATTATCTTTACTCTAGATTCATAATTCAAATATTAGATCCATTAATCTAATATTGTATATATATTACAATAAAATAATAATATCATATGAAACCAACTACTTGATTATAAGACAAATTAAATGAGCAAAAATTAGCAATTTCTTAATCAATCTTAATCTATATAGTATTAGATTGATACATTAATTTTATTTTCTTACCAAAAAAACTTAGAAACAAGCCAATAAAGAGTCTAAAATTAAAACTTAAAAACAATTAAATTACATCAAGATTCTTCATATTAATAAAGATTATTTTGGTTATTCAAACATCAATATTCATTTGTTAGTTAAGTGTGAGAGTAATGTTTGAATTTTTATCATTTCTATAAAAAAACAAAATTAGCTCAAATCACTTTAATGGGTAAAATAAAATAATGTTCAAAGAAAACAAAAACAGGATTAGGTTAAAGAAATTTAAAGGGGAAAGAAAGAAAGAGAAACATAATTAGGTTAAAGAAAGAAAACCTTGTCATTGACGAAGTTGAAATACAACTTTTGATGCATTTGTCGCTCGTAAGGGTACAAAAAAATCCTAGCCTTTATCACATTTGCCGCTGAATGAATGTCATCCATTGCTTTTTGGTGGTTGCACATTTCAATTGAAAGAATGACATTTTGTCCATTAGTTAACTAACATTTTGTCCTAGATTTCTCTGAGATATTATATACTTTGATCTTGGAGAGATTAAGTATTTGTTTACGGATGGTTATTATAATTATAAATGAATTTCTATACTTTAGAGATAGTTTATTCTTTTGACTTTGATTTTTATTTTATTTCATATCACTTTAAAATATATTGATGAAGTATTTTTTTTTTAAATATATTGATGACAAATTAAGTTTTTTTTTATCAAATGATGAAATTTAAAACAGGAAAATGTTTACAAAAGGGACAAATTAAGTTTTTTTTATCAAATGATGAAATTTAAAACAGGAAAATGTTTACAAAAGGGACAAATAAAATTAATAAATAAAAAAGAATCATGACCAAAGTTAAAAAATAAATAAATAAATTTATACTGAAGAACAAAATAAAAATAAAAAAACATTGAACACGTATAAAATGGCTAGTAAAATAAATAAAAACCGACAATTAAATCATGCAACTAAAGGGCTACAGTAAATTTTTAAATGGCTAAAGCGCAAATTTGATGGAGGAGATAGAAAATGAATAAGAAAAAAGAAAAGTATTGTCAAAGAATCTATCAAGAAAAGACCAACATGCATCATCGGTCACCATGATGGGAGTTTTACACTGGCATTGGAACGATGGACGCATTAAGTAACTGTAGTTATTTATTAAAGTTTTTTTTAATAAAAATGTAATAAAATAAGTTTTTTTAGAAAAATCGTAGATTATATTTTGAGTTCAGTTTCATTACCTTGCATTTAATCCTAAAATTAAAAGAGGGAATCTCAGGTTGTGGTTCAAATTCAAATATAAAAACCTCTTTGCGTGACAAATTATAATAATAATAATAATAATAATAATAATAATAATAATAATAATAATAATAATAATAGGGCAGAGGGGACAGGTTAATAATAATAATAATAGGGCAGAGGGGACAGGTTAATGAGAAAGAGAGGAGGAACACATATGGGTTTTGGTTTAGGTGTGAAATGTAGGACCAAATTCCAAAAGTTGTAGGCGAAATTACAGAGAAATTAATTAGACAGCAAGCTTTATTTTATTTTTTTGTACTATTAAAGTGCTTTACCCTAAGGCTGAAGCACCGGCCTCTTTGACCCCAGAATCACAAAATCTTTGATTTTATCGTGTTTGTAACGTTTTCTACTGTTTTTGCTTATTTTGTGGGGGCTGGGACATTCAGGATTCCTGTGGTTGATTGTGAATTGATGAAATTATATATTTAAATTGCTGTGTTTATTTAGATTAAATTATGGAATAGGCTAATTAGATATATTTCCGATGAATTTAGGTATTATTAATAATTGACGCACTTTGATTAGCCCAAATATAATTAATAATTTAGACTTGTATTTTGTTGTCTTGTTTGGTAGATGTCTGATAATTTAAAAATTTATGCTTACATGGTGATATCATTGTCAATACTAACAATGATATTATTTATAATGGAAGTATCCATAAATTCCTAACTATTACATTAGACATATCCCTAAACAAGTTATTAAAGATGTTATGTGATTGACTTGACCATAATGTGTTTGAAATAGTAGTTAAAATTACTTGAATGATGTTATGAATTAGGTGTTAGTGCACAAATTTGTAATGATGGGAGTGCGCATTTAATGTTAAGGTTTGTGAGGATTAATATGTCGGAGCCTACTTGAATAGTAGACCTAAACGAGAAAACTCTTCTAGAATGGAGTTGATTTAGTTTTCGAGTAACTCTTAAGAGAACCACACGGGCATTATAAGTAATTAGACCATTTAGGTTAGGTTATAATTCTAGCAAACAAGAGTTAATGTAGGAAATTGTTAATGTGAAACCTCAATTAGGTATGACATTTGCTTTATATTGCTATAGAAAATATAAACCAAGTGATGACAAAGATGAGCACTCTACATTGATAGATCTTTGGTTGATAGAGGAAGATGAGGATGACAGGGAAGATAGGGATGGTGAGTTAGTTGAGTATATTAATCAATGGATAACACTTTTTGCTCCTGAATCTAAAGTTATTAATGCAGATGACTAATCAACTTCAATTATTGTTTATAATTTACTACATGTTCAATTATATTGCAAATGATAATAACTCTTTTATAGAGAGCCTCAAGATAGACATGGTTCAAATTAAAAGAGGTTTGATTTCTTCTTAGAGCGCCAATAAGCATGGCCACCTTGTTTCTGATGCAAATCTTAATGATAAGTCAGTGTTATATATGAAGGATCAACATCATTTTGATGATTTTTGGAATGGAGAGGTTAGATAAATATTTTAATTAAAGTTATTAATTTTTATAATTTTAGTTGATGATTAACTAAATTGTTTGATTATAAGCCTGGTGATCCGATGACATCTAGACAACATGCATTGATGGAGTTGCATAAACATGTGTGTCCATATGCTATGATTTTTATGAGATAAGTCAGTTGTGTCACACACATCTTAATCATGCATCAATTACAACATTGGTTGAGAAATAAAGGCACGAGATGCAAACCTTCCATCTATGTGTTCGTGAGATGACACAAACACTCCATAATGTGGTGATGTTGACTAGTTTTTTGATATATATAAGACACATGTGATCATTCATAGAGGCTCAATTGATAGAAACACTTTATATAATCGTATATTAGGATGGGAACCTCCCACTAGTACTTATAGGGATAATTGCATCAAGTTGATATGGTTGGATGCTAATTTTAAGACCATTACATCAACACACCAACTAATTATGTATGCTTAGGCATACAAATGTTTGAATGACTTATTTCCACAAGTATTGCTGGCAATATAGTTCTATTGTACTTTCTGACACTACATGATGATTTTTATAAATTAAAGTTGGGGAGTGTCATACTTGCATATCTATATCTGCAGTTATGCAAAGTATGTCTAAAAACAAGAAGTTAAATTATTGTGTTTTTTAATTTTTTTTGGTATATATATATATATATATTGATTTATTTAATTATCAGAATTAATGAAATTTTAGATATTAACTTATAATCCTCAATATTAATTAATATAGATTAGGTCATAGAAGCATATTCATATCGGGTTTGTAGATGTTTGACATTGTTACTGAGAAGTCACTCTCAATTGGTTCTAGATAATAATAAAATATAGCTAATTATAGTCAACATACATGTTATTCATATAGATTGAATGTAAGGAAATATACTAATGTTATGGCTTATCTTGGCAAATGGTGCATTGCTTGAAATTTCACAATAAATCTTTTCGTGTTCATGAGCTTTACTAGGATAGGTTGGATGCACTATTGCCAGATCAAGTATATTTACAAATGCATTTAATTTTTTGTTATCTGAATGTTAATTATTTAGTTTCAATTGATTATTTAAGTTAAGTTTCTTAAATGATAATTGTTTAGTTTTGATTAATTTATTTTGTTATAAGTTTAGTTATATGAATGTCATATTTAGAAGACCTTATACTTTCAATTTTGAACATGACATAAATATATGTCATAAGAGCCCTGCCATTTTGTTAGCACAGGTCTCATTTCATTAATTTAATATTGTTGAAATGCATTGCATAGATTGGATGATGCGATAATTTGAGTTATCTCATCATATACCAGATTATGTTGATACCAGAAAAGAGTAACACAAGATTAGTTGTCATGATAAGCACGAGGGAGTTGATTAGTAACTCATGTATTTTACCTTGATCTCTAGAAAGCTATGAGAGATTGTGTTTTTATGAGAGGCATCTGACATTTGATATAAATACTTATTTGACATGGTATTTGTCAATTGCATATTGTTTCACTACATCAACTTAGTGCCTATTTGGGAATGTGGTTGCGGTTGCTTTTGAAAGTGTTTTTCGTTCAAAAATACATTACAACTATGTTTTTTTATTTTTTTCAAAATTATTTTTAACATCAGCACATCAAAATGATCTAAAAACACTAAATTTTATTAATTTAAACTTAAAATTAAAATAAAAAAATTTCATTTTTTTCAAAAGCACTTTTGAAAAACACTCTCAAACACCCCCTTAGTCACATTTTCTAAGATATCCATGAAATTCGATGTGTTATGCCCCCTCGATTTCTGAGACAGAATTGATTGATATGCAATATTATTTTACATTTATTAAATATCGGATTAGTTTTATTATGGATGATAACTACTAATTGATTTGTTATGTATGTATAAACATTATTTATTAGGTACATAAAGCTTGAAAAGCAACAACGGTTATCCATGAAGGTATCAACGAGATGAGACATATTGTGGCCAACACTACACTTCATATATTTCATATTGGACCTCGAGAGATTAGGGAGGTTGAATGTCTTGAAGTAGCATTAGTAGAGTATAAGATTTCTTATTGTTGGAGTATGGGGGATATTGGCTCATCCACAAGCTACCTAAGTTCATCCATGAGGTAGAGTGATTTTGGTTCTTCTCACACCTATATGGATATTACAGGCTCTTCCTCGAGTTTAGTGATACTCCGAACCTGTACACGAGTGTTTCAAAGCCCTCCTACGAGTTGAGGATATTATTAGATATAGTTACATGTTATTATATATATAAGAATTATGAATATATGTAGTTAGTTTAATTTTTAATAAAAATGTTTTCTTAATCATCAATTTACCCTTTTTATTTACGATTGAATATGTTATGTAATGCTTATATGAATTGTATTTTGATGTTGGAAAATTGGTTATTTGTAATTGTGTGAATTGCATTTTTTGTAAAAGAGTTGATAGCAGAATATATAGACTATTTCGGGATGACTATTATAAGAGTTGAAAATATCAATTGCGACTCTCTCAACTGTGCTAGATTCCTAATTGTTGTTTTATCTATTTTATTTTAAAAAAAGAAATTAATTTGCTCACTTATCAAGACACTCTTTACCAACTAGTCTAAATATTTGATTGTAGCTAGAATTTAATTTACTTATTTGTTTATATATACCAATTTATTATTTATCTTCCCCTACATTAAATAATGTTTTCGAATATAATTAGATCAATCCCGGATGAAGTAAAATATTATGAACCTGGTGATATCAGTAGGAGATTAAAGGATATATATATATGAAGAAAATCAGGATTTTTAGTGGTTTAAAAGCTGCTATGTATTACCATCATTAAGAAGACAAAGATTCTTGACTCTTACGTTTACAAGCTCCAAAAACTCCTTTCAGGATCATTAAAGCTTTTCCATCATACTGACATGGCATTACACAGACAAGAAATGCGTCACTGCTAGCAATCTGTGTCAAAATTGGAAAATTTTCTGAGCTCGGACATAATTTATAGCTCCAAGCTTACGTTTGAGGCTTGAAATTTTCCAGAACTCCTGATAAGTAATGTAAGTTTCGTGGAAGCTTCACGTTTTTTCCACACAAATTGTTGGAGCTGCACGCATTCCTTTGACCATTACTATTGGAATTTAATTGGTGCATGCGTGAAGATATTATCCTGCCCTAAATTGAAGCTTGCTACGTGGAGGCCATAGGTCACGTAAGCTTCCATCACTGTCAACATCAACAATGGAGAAATTTCTATGCCTGGACATGGAAACACGCAGGCATTAGCTTTCCACAGAAAATAGGCACGGGATTGGCAAGCTAAGTCATGGTCTAGAACTTTCCAATCTTTTTTATTAAAGAACAGAACAAAACCTCAGTCAAAATATCATGTCCGAGATGAAAAGGTTTAGGTCATGATTGGAATTGAAAATGTTTGAATTTTAAACCCTATAAGCCCGTGCATTCGTGGGATATATTGCAGCCACATACTCCATGTCAAGGAAATACGTACCTCAGAATTGGAAGCACATGTGGAACGTTAATAAACAAATGTACGTGTGGCTAAATATATAGGTTAACTATAGCAAAATATATGTGGTTCAAGACAGTTTTGCCAGAGATGAAGACAGAAATTAAGATGCAAATGCCAGCTAGCTGAGAATGAATTGTATAACATGCGTCGATTTTCATGTACATAAAACAATATGTCGTTGATTTTCAACTTGTACAGACTCACATTATCTTGTGCTTGTTTTTTCATCAAATAGAATGAGGATGGTGAGATTCGAACTCGTGATAGCTGGGTCAACAAGGCTCTAATACCATGTCAGGAACCATCTCACCTAAAAGCTTAAGCTGTTAGGTGAAGCTTCAGAATATGATTTATATTATTCTCTAACAAGATTAACATGGTCTAAAAAAAACTGTTTGGCTTTCATGGCACAAGCTAGCAAAGATCATAAACAAATTAATTTGTTTCAAAATGTAGCTGCTCACAGCCTTAGATAAACCGTGTTACCTAAGCTATAATGTTTACTTGGAAACAGCAGGCAATCAATCAGGAATCTTTCAAGTGTTTAAAATCCAGGCTGATAACATCTGAATGAGAAATTGATGGTCCAGGGCAGTAAAAATCAGGTCATGAGGTGCTGATCAGTACTGGGCAATGGGGATGGAAAGAGAGCTTTACAAGGATGCTGACAAACAGTAGATATCAGCGTCTTACACCCACAATTACTGATTCCACATTGGACCACGATCGAGGTCACCTAAAACTTTTCCAAACAGGCTCCTTGTCGTCGACACGAAGGATTAGATACTGCATGCCGATTGGAGTTGGACTGATCAGATGGACAAGCCAATAATGAGCTTGATTTTCGCCGAAAGTTCTGACAGCTCCAAATTCTCTGGTCCCTCTGCAATAATGGTGACATGAATGTTTTTTGCATATTTTGAAAGAACTTTTCTGGGTTTTTTTTTAGTAAAAAATATCTCCATATATACGCATCCTCATCTTCATTAGAACAGCATGCAAAGATAGACGTCTCATGCATATTGCATTATATTTGGATTCGTGTCATATGATGATGGTGATTCGACGTGGCGATTCGAATACCAGAAGTGATTAACCTACACTACAAGCTAGCACATTCCAAGCTATAATTATATAATAATGAAGCAGCGGACAAGGATAGCAAACCAGATATGCTGCCGGGAGAAGGAAGATACGAGAGATCCCGGCCGGCGCTCTTTAACGCAGACCAAGACGTCTAGTAAGTAGTAACATGGCATATATATTTGGCAGACAAATACATCTCCGAGTATCTAATGCCAGCCATGCAGTGTTTTTTTCTCGGTCAAGATTAGACTACACCAGATCGGTGTGCATATATTGTTTTATGACCGACCAAGGATGATGAGAAAAGGGAAATCGACCGTGTCTTCCAAGAATTATTTAGTGCTTAATTACAACAAGAGAACAAAGTGCTGGTAGATATGCAATCCATGCACGTGCGTGGGGTTTTACTTGTATTGGCTGTCAGGCATCAGCATTGATTGGTCAATTTGCAGCCAAAGAGAATTGAAGTCATGCTTGTGAATTAGCTAATCGGCAATATGCATGATTGAAACCATATTGAGTATATTCTTTTCGTGACGTGATGACAGAAAGTTTATGATCTATACCGTAAGTTTTGAGTTCGAATTAAAACATGCACCTCTTATAAGAATCAATGACAATCAGGATCTTACTCGTTTACTTGTATCCATAAAATGCACTTTCCCGAGAATGAGGTCATCGCATCCAAAAATAAAAGAAAAATAGAAACCACACGGACATGTTGTGCTATAAATATTGAGCGTGTCATGATTAGCAGCATTCATTGTCCTACAAATTGATCGTTCAGCTTGAAATTAATATGGAATACAGTCCAGTCGCTTGCATAATAAATAAGGGGGCCATCCACGGTGGTCATGGCGGCATCCGCCGACGGAGTTAATGATGGCAATGTTAGCTTGATTTTAAACACCCCGCGAGCCTCACGAATACTCATCTCATGGAGATCAACAATAGGCTTGCTCTAGCTGATCTCCATACCTTCCCCACTCTTTAGGTAATTGAAGGGAGGCCCATATTGCTATAAAGAAATATTAATTAGCATTCACGTAATTTGATTCGTCTTTGCACTTGCAATATATTTACAAGTATTTCTAAAGTAAATTTCATAATGGGCCAGGCCCAAATAAACACATTCATTTCGATCAAGCTGCATGGTACAATCCAAAAGGCCTTTGTTACGGGCCTTCGTTTTGATGGGAAAAGACATCTTATAATTCATTAAAAAAAAAAGGAACAAAGCAATGAAATTGGATCGTTGCACGGGGCTGCGGGGGGCAGCTAGATCGACTTCTGCAACCTGGAAGGCAAGGACGAAAACCTGAAAACAATCTAGCAGGTTGCATACCATTCATTTGTAATTGAAACTCTCATACACCTTAAATACAGGTAACAAAACAACCATGACAAACTTACCAAATGCATGTAAAAAAAATGTATTCCAAGCATGTAACACAAGGACTTGAAAAAATCAATATCCAAGAATAGAGAAGAAACTATTTGTCAGAAACCTGCTCATGTCTCAGAAGACATGAAGGCATGCAACCTTTTCTGTCAAAATATTTTGAATGCATTAAATTTGTGAAAAATATACTTCTTAGTTTCTAATCAATAAACCAAATTCAATCCAACCAGTCTCATTAGTATTCACAAAGGGCATATCCTGACCATGGCAAACCATAAAAGTAATTTCTAAAGGCCTCTAATTTTGATACCACTAATCTATGTCATCGTCATCCTTATTCCAAAAATATGGCCTTTTTAATACATTTTCCTACTTCATATTTAGCTCATAAACAAACACCTACAGGCTACTATGCAGGAAATTCGATAAAAACTGTCACCGCATACTGGCAAAACATAACAAAAGATCAATAAATTGAACAGGCAAGGAACCAGTAAAGAGGTATAAAGTTAATTTTGCATGCAAATGATATTTAATGGCATGGGATCATCCTTCTCCCTGCGATTGCGGCTATTGTCTAGCTCTCTGATTATTTCTGGAGATACCTGCAATCAAGATCATTTCAATGAAATAAACAGAACTGACTCATTTTGCAATATTATGTACGTGTAAACATATAAGAGAACTATCTGATGGATGATGGTCTCACTAGTTTATGCTTCTGCCTTAGAACTAGTCTTCTAAGATTATCTTTATCTTCCTTCTGCAATTCATTCTTGTATCTGAGAGATTTCAACAAGAATTGTATGAGTGAAAAGGCAAGTGTCTTTTGAGGGAGAGCTGCTTGATTTAATAGCATAAAAACTAATAAATAATGCAAGAGAGTTTAGGAAGAAGCATCTCATGTCATACAGTGCTGCTCAAAGGAGAAATTAGGCTGAAAAAAAAGAAATCTCAAGTTCTCATCAAGGACTCCAATAAGGGCAGATGGAAATTCAGAAACAAGGGGAGAACAATAAAATATAATACCTTGAGACTGCCTCCTCTGATGTTGGCTGTCATTATTCAGTTCTCTTATTACAATTGTTACAAATAACCAGGATTTCATAATTGCTAAGAATGGTTTTTGTGGATTTTGTTTCCTTCATTAGTTTAGGGATCTTCTAGATTTCTCATGTGCCTATAGAAGCACATTCTATGTAGTTGAATGGCGTTTCAAATGATTAAATCAATTATCATGACCTCAAAATTGATTGTTTCACCTGAAGGATGTTTGTTTTCTTTCCTTGTGATTCAAAGAACCTTAGTCAATCTCTAGGGGTTTTCTTCTTTTTATTTCTACATCAATTGGCACCTCCAAAAAGTTTTTATTGCTGCTAGAATATAGGTTTCACTGCAGCTCAAAGAGAAAACAAAATATCTTATAGACATCGAAGAGCCACATTACTGTTAATGAGATGAACACCTGGGATCCACTACATAAAACACCTGATTTTGCAAGCTAGCAATATTTATATATCCCATCTATCAATTACAAATAATGTGTGCTTGTAGACACAGAAAAAACCTAGAGGAGTCCCAGACTAAAGAGAGAGAAAATGCTACTCAAATAAAATACCAATAAAATGTTGTAACAATAATTAAATCCTAATAGTTGCAAATATTTTCAAATGGAAAACTTCCTAAAATGACAAAAGCAAACAATAAATGCAATTAAAAATAATTTGAAAATAGTAATTACAAGTAATTTCCCTTGTTGACTTGCATTTGTTGAATTAGTTTGCTACAGTAGGTTTCGTATGAGTTACCAGATAGAGAACATATATGAAACACATATACAAACACAGTAAAACAGAATAATCTCCCATTACCCGTGTTCCCATTTCTTGTTCAGTCAGGTTACATGTACATACCATAAAACAAAGTGAAAGGGAGCAGTCTGTACACATAACATTAAACAGCACATCTGAAACAATGCAAAACGTAGACGTGATGTGGCTAAATCCAACAAGAAACACCATTTAGCTCTCATTCAATATTAAGCATTTATAGTCAATACATACCACATAGAGTTCAGACAACTAAAAAGAGAAGAGGCAAGAAAAGGGAACATAGAAAAATTACCAACCTTTGCACAAATGAAAGAAGTGATTGTTGCCAAATTACAGGCATTATTCTTGTATCCTTAAGAAATGTCATAAAATGAGCAACAACTGCGTCAAGTACACGATATGGCAAGGCATATTTCTTGTCCATTAGAAGCTTCATGAAATAACTGCAATGGTTTGCCAAAGAACAATTGTCAAGTAGTATTCAGATCATTTAGCAACTAAAAAAGCACCAGATCCAAAATGGAAAAGATTTTAGAAAAAAACCACTCTTGTGAATTTGCTATTGCCTATTCCTTCCCTGAAGTATGGAACCACACTACACAGTTTCAGGCATCAACAATTGTTTCAGAACAGTGCAACATTTCTCAATATCACCAATTATTTCACTCCTTACCTTCTCCATACTTACAACTTTTCTTCAGTATTTTATAATAAAGTTTATTTGCAAGCATCAATAATATTTGGAGCAACCATCACATCAAGAAACCCAATGTACATGTTGCTAGGACCTCACTACATAAGTCATGACTCATTTTCCTAAATCAGGGGCAGGCTTGCATCCTCATCAGGCATGACTTATGAGACCATATTTATATAAAATCCCAGCCCATTGCCTCTTTGTGTGATAATTCCTAGTAGAGTACTAGAATCTTTTTGAAATAAAGGAGCACAACCATTCATCACAATGTGTTTCACATGAAACATAGAAAACTCTCTTCAAAGCTTTCACGTATAATTAGGACTATGGACTGTTGAAGTACACAGAGGCAAACCACTTGCATAAATAGAATGGATTGACAAGTAAATTTGCTAACTGTTACATGTTCCTTTTTTTATTTTCTATACATGTTAAACATTTGTTGTGCCACAATATTCCATCTCCGCAAGCTTCAACAGTGTGACACTGCAGTTCCATTGAAATGTTTGAGTTAGACTCCTCCCCAGTATTTGAAACTTGGAAAAATAAAAGATGCAATGCAATGTTCCAGTGCTACAGAAGCATCTCATACTCGTGTTCTCATACTCGTGTGCTGGATGTTTAAATTATCAATTGTATATCTCAAAATACATATGTTAATCATGAAATTCTTGTCTTTCTCAACAAGAAATTCCAACTGAACAATGAAAAAGATAGGGACAGGTAAATGAGTAATGTCAAATTACAGTGGGTCAAGAAAAGCAAGATTCAAGAACTTTGGAATATGGAATATGGATAGTAGAGTTGCATCCACTAGATTTGGGGGGTCATCAAGAGGATTATCCATTCATAGATCAACTCAAAATGGGGTTAATCGTGCCGTCTTAAAAGGTAACAAGATGATGTTATAATTACACAGGCAGAATAGTCTGGATTGTCAATCAAGACATACAATGAAACATCCATGATTGTCCTCTGCAAAAGTAAGCATACCATGAATGAAGCATAGGAATGGAGACCTTTTGAATGATACTTCCAACAATAACAGCTTCCCTAAGAGTCCACGTCCCTGACTGCATATCAAGTAAGAAAAAAGGGGTCTATATTAAATCATAATTAGTGTTTCATTAAATCAAAAATTATCAGAATCGGGCAACCTATAAATTGGAGGCCAATAAATTTATTTACAGGGGGGTTATTTTTGTCTATCCTATGAGATCTTTGTTCAGGTTTTGAGTTTGCTCCTGTGAGACTCTTTTCTTTCAGTTACAAATTGGATTAAAAACTGTAATTTCAATGCTCTGCAAAAAAAAGAACATAAAACTCCAATTTGTTTAAACCCCAATTGATCCTTCCTCTTTGTCCTGCATTGTAAAATGTACTTACAAAATAGCATTTAGGATCTCAACAAAAACAGGGAAGTATGGAAGAAGAAGCGGATAGCAGCAAACTAATGCATCAGTCAATCTAACAAGAGCAGCATTAGAAACTCATCATGACTGGGTGAAGAGGCAGTATTGAGAGACTGGACCATTACAGATTAGCAAATCAGCCAGTGATTAAGAGACTGGATGTTAGCAGATTAGCAAATCAGCCAGTGATCAAATTCATAGAATAAACAACATGCAGAAGATCTTCATGCTAGTATATACCTTACACAAGGGAAGCAATATTCATGCGGACTACTTTTTGCTTTTTCTGTTGGTGTTTTGATGCTTTGCATCGTGTTATAGTGGAGGGGGCGATAGAATCTGAAACCTCTGGGAGGAAAAGTTCTGGGTTTTGGTGCCTCTCTTTTCTTCCCCATTGATGGAAGATAAGAGTGAGCTGATTGTAGAAATTTAGAGATGAGAAGACTGAACAATGCTGCTTGCTTTGCTTATAAATGTTACTGTTTGAGAGTCTTAAAAATATTTTTTATTTAAAAATATATCAAAATAATATTTTTTTTATTTTTTTAAATTTAATTTTAATATTATCACATAAAAATATTTAAAAATATTAATTTTTTTAATTTAAAATTAAAAATATTTTTAAAATTGAGAAACACCTTGTCAGTGAATTTCACGTTTCTTAATTCATGGGCTAAGTTTTTCGGCTGGCATGACTTCTATGGGCTAAGTTCTTTGTATCCGCTGAGTTTAGCCCAATTCTGCAGTATGAATTTTTTTTATGGGAAGTTTAATATCAACATTACATGTTAATTTGAATTATAAAACTAATTTTTTATATGTTTTAATTTATTTCAGTATTAAAAATTATTTTTATAGAAAAAAACTAATTTTCTAATATAAATAAAACCTAAGTGCTTAAATTATATAACAACAATGACAAGAAAGACACTCAAAAACCATCAGTATATTTGATTTTATTCTTTCAGTATTTTTAATTATCATTATTCTTCTTTTATAAGAAGAAAATTTAAAAAATCTATACATTTTTATTTAACACTGGATATGTGTGTTTTGTTGTGAGCGGAGTCAATCTTTTATGTAACTAAAAGTCAATCTTTTATGTAACTAAAAAAACAATGTTCAAGCATTGTTAGTTTGCTTTAAAGAAAAAAAAAATCACTAGACCCAAATTATAAATCTTATTGGATTCATTAAGATGACTTAAATTAATTATATGATTTAAAAAAATTACATTAAATACACTAGATGTAAAGAGAAAATATGATAATGATAACCAATATAAAAATAATGTTTGTTATAAGAAAATTTTTTTATGGAATTGAATTCCTATATAACCTAATATTAAAAAATAAAATAAAAAAAATAACAAGAAAAACCTTAATCAATTCGAGTTGGTATGACAAACTCATTGTGTAGGTCATGAGACAAGTTTGTCCTTGTAAAAAGCAAGTTAAGAATTAAAAAAAAAAAACTAAATTTCATACTTGTGACCTAGGTTGTGAGATTAGAATCATCGTATCAAAAAAGTATGAAGTCTAATTATCAATAATTCAATGTTAAATAATAAATTAAAAAAATAGAAATATAAAAAACAATTAAAAGAGCAAAGACCAAAAAGTAATTTAAAAAGAAAAAATAAGTTTAGTCTTTAATAAACTCAGTGTTCAAAGTTGAAATTGAAAAAGAAAATCAATGTAAAATTTTTTTTTAAAAACCATTATCAATCATACTTGTGACCTAAGTCATGAAACTTGGATCATTGTCAATAGTGGAGCCATGATTTTTTAAATGAGAGGTAAATTACTAACAAACACTTGAAATTATGTGAATATAATTTATATACAAATATCAATTTGAAATATATGTATTAACTCATATCAAGCGATATTAATTTAAGAATACTTTTAAAATGAGAAGATTTACATTCGGATTATTTTCTTCAAGTTTTCATTATCAATCTCCTTGAAGATATATTTCTCAATGTATGAAGCCAAATCATCATTCATCCACTTATCTCACATCTTATTCTTCAATGTACTATTAATAGTGTGCATGGCAGAAAAACTCTTTCTGTTGTAATATTTGCAAATGGTAGAAGTAATAATGATTCGATAAGCGCACGCGTGCGCCCACACACACACACACACATATATATATATATATATGAGAATATTGTATTCTTCTTTGTTTTTATCATTTTCTCTATAAAGATAAGCAATACTTTCAACACAAAGAACTCATCATCACCATGTAGATCAATAATATACGTATCAAATTGGTTATCAATTATCATAAGGTCCATTATAGAAAATTTATTAAGATAAAATAAAGTAAGGTGAATAAGCTTTTCTTTGTTGAAAGCATAGAACAAGTCATTTGGGTTTAAACACACCACATAAAAAAGTAACTTTATACTCACCTTAGTGAAATGATCATTTAACTCATTAAGTTATGTATCAATGATATTGTCAAACAATTCATAATAAAAAAAACTTTATACTCACCTTAGTTAAATGATCACCTAACTCATTAAGTTATGTGTCAATGATATTGTTAAACAATTCTTAATAAAAATTATGTATGTTTGTTATCCCTTGATATTTCACCTTGAACGTCCACGGAGCTTGTACTTATCATCTATATTTTTAATATCAATATCATGTTTAATGAGAAAAAATGACATTTCTTCCAATAAAAAATCTAAACCATTTTTTCTCGTCATTTTGAATCATTCCTTTGATGTTTTCAATAAACTCATAACACTTTCTATGTATTGATCGTTTCCTTATAATATTTATGACAACTCATTTATAGTTGTTAGTATCCTACTTAAACAATGAAGCATGAGAATAAAATTAAATATTTTCACAATTTATGTTAAAACTATTGTTTATGCTCTTTGTTAAAAGTTCATCCCATTCTCTCTTAAAATGTTAAGCATATTACGAATTGACAAAAACATCACAAGTAGACAGATAATTGTAACATAATAGGAGCCCTGATGGGTATCGCCATACCTTCTAAATTTTTTTTTGATTAGGCCTTATACACTATAAATTTATCTATTTTCAATTCATTCAATAATTCTAACATGTTGTTTTTATCTAATTACATTTATCTTTTTATATGATGCTTTAACTATGTTTATAATGCTAGAAATAAAATTGAAGACATTTTCAACTTCATTATGCTTCTTTGTAATAATCAAAAGAGTCGATTGAAATTTGTGAACAAAACAATATCCATAGTATGCCCTTGAATTGTTATTTAGAATAAGTTTTTTTTTTAAGTTATTGAATTCACCTCACATGTTATTAGCTCTTTCATATACCTAACCACACAATCTTGATATGCTTAGTCCATGTTTAAAAACAAAGTTTCAATAGTTGTCTTAAGTGAACTAGCAATTATATCTGACACATGTTAAATGCCAAAAAAAAATCAATTATATGTCCATTGTTATTTTCTTAGTTGCCTAAACATTCACATTCTTCATTGTTATAAACTTGAAATTCTTAGTGCAACAAAAAATAGACAAACTTAATTATAGCATTCAATCGAGATTAATAATCTTTTTGATTCTTTATTATTTGCTTGGATAGCAAAGCTATGATTTTTTTTTTTTATTCATCAAATTCTTATATTTTATTTGAGTTGTATTGTCATTATTGTTAGACTTTCCAATATAAAGATTATATTTTTCCTCCCTTTCCAATTTCAAAACTCGTCACCTATGCATGAATCAACATTCTTTTTTTTACTTGAAAAGAAGCAAAAAACAGTATCTTTGCCTATGTCGCACCCTAACCAAATTGGGTATTCCACAAACCAAGCCACATTAAAGCGCTGTAATGTTCATATATGTCAAAATTATTTATTTTGCTCAGGGAAATCATAAAGTGAAGGTCGACAAACACTCTTTTTAAGATAAATTGGTCTTCTTAGCATAGGATTAGCAAGAAGAGTGTCAAGGTTGATTTTAATATGATTTTTCTTTGAATTTGATTGAGCTACATGACTTCAATCTTTGAATGACTCTTTATCCGTAGGGATTTATGTTTGAAACACTTGTTTAGTGACATGAATTCAGTTGATGGACCTCCAAGTTTTTTATTATCATTAAAATCTACATAATAATTAACAAAACTACATAATAATCTACTGTTAAATAAAAACCAGTTAAGTTACACAATAATCATCATGACATTACATGGATTCAATTCGACTATCAAGCAATCTGAATCATATTTAATTCTGAAGTAACAAACACTCATTTTATAAACTAAAATATATATATATATATATATATATATATATATATATATATATATATATAAAACTAAAATAAGTCAACCTTATATATTTGCCTAAGTGTAATTTGTTTTTTTATGATAATAAGGTAAATATTAAATCAAAATTATAGAGCAAGCATGATAATAACAATTTATATGAACAAATAAATCTGTTATTTAAAGATTAGGAAATATACTAACACTAAAAATTCAAGAATTATAGCAATCTAAAAAATAGGCATGACATATATCTAATGAATACAGATAAATCAATACAGAGAGACAAAAGAGAAAGATACCAACCTTTCAGAAGAAAGAAGATTCAAATAATTCACACGTAAAACAATAATAAGAAGGTAAACACTTTTGAAATATAAACCCACGAGTTGTGGTCTTTCTCTAGCCACATCATTTTCTAGTTTCTTTTCTTTTTTTTGTTTAATTCTTTGTTTTGTTTTTTTACAGCTATGACATGTTGGGCTATTCTATTAATATTTTAATATAAAAAAGTCTTTTGAAAATAATTAAGGTTAAGGGAACAGTTGCTTCAGTTGGCTCTGCCCCTAATCATCGTATTGAAAAACATTTATGAAGCTCAATTTTCAATTATTTGATATTAAATGATAAAATTAAAAATTAAAAATAATTTCAAAAGACAATAAAAAAGAAATTAAAAGAGTAAAGACAAATTTCACATAAAAATAAAATGATATAAAAGTCTCGAGTGAATCCAAGTTAGCATGATAAATTCACAACTTAAGTATATTTTAAGACGTTAATATTAAATAAATATCAAAATATATATAATTAGCTACACATATTTTTAAGAAAAAAATATCTTAAAAATAATCGTTATCATTATTTTAAACGTGTTATCCATAATAAAATGAATATATAAAAAAAACTAAATAATCAAAAGTTTTATAGGTTGATTATTTTACTCGGATGTATAGCATCATAAAAAAAAAAATCTAACACCATTAACATTTTTTTTACATGATAAAAAAATTTGGTTCTGGTTATGGCGATGCGCAGGGCAAATGACTTGTATATTTTTTCATTGTAAACCATTTAGCCCATTTTTTTCGCCCATTTTGTCTACGTGTGCCTTCATATATTTTTTATTTATGTGATATTAGATCTGAAATATTATACATAAAAAAAACCACAAATATCAATTTTTAACAAAAATAACACCGACTAATGAATTATTTCGATTATTATTGTCATTGTTATTATCATGATTGTTAAATTATTACAATTATTATAGCTGTCATTATAATCATTATTGTATAAAATCAATATTCTAATTATTATTTGCAATACTATTGTTGTCACCATCATTCTTATTATTATTATAATTGTTATTATTACGACAATAATCATTACGATAACTAACACCGTTATTTTTATTAATATCATTTAAATTATAATTAGAATTATTATCATTATTTTTTTCATTATATTAATATTCTTCATATTATTTTATGAGTTATTATTATTATTACCATCAAAGTCATAATTATTAGCACCATAAGCACTATAACCATTACAATAAATTATTATTGCTATTATCATTATGATTAATAAAGTCACTACTATTATCATGATTATAACACCTAAAATTATTATTACTATTATTTATAAAACAATAAAATATTAAATTACCCTGAGGACTAAAAACAACTCAAAAAATTCAACAAAAAAACAAGCAAGATAAAGAAACTAAAACTATTATTATTATTTTGTAATTTAATAGAAAAAACAAAATTACCTCAAAGAATAAAAAAAACCTAATTTTTTTTGCAAAAGAGCAAACAACAAAATAAAATAAATGACAAAACAAAAATATATATTATTAGCTTAAAAAAAATCATTTGACTTGCAGAATGAATAAAAAAAGAAAAAAGTGAAAAAATAAGAAATGTCAATTTTCAAACGATCACCAATACGAATTACAATTTAAGAACGAGATAAAAAAAATACAACCCTGAAAAAAGAGAAAATAATAAAAATTAAAAACCAAAACCAAGAGCATATACATATAAACATGGATAAAAATATGGACTATTTCAGAAATATAAAATATAAAGGAATTAAAATAAAATAAAAAATTAAAAGTATAAAGGTTGAAATGAAAACAAAATATATTATCAATTTCAATTGAAGAATAAAATTAAAAAAAATCCAAACTTCTATATCGAATTTATTAAGGGATTTAAAACCAAACCTAAAATTAAAATAATAAAGACCGAAATGAAAATGAAATATATAATCATTTTTAATTAAAGGACAAATTGAAATAAATAAAAACTTATAGAACATAAATGAGGACTATACAAAACAATCAAAAGATTAAGGATTGAAATGAAAACACCATAAATCAATGGGACTTCCGTGTAATTTAGGCTACATGATAGAGAGGGGGGGGTGGGGGGGGTCTACTGTCACATTTCCGGCCACATGAGGAAGAGGACATGGTAGAGCATTAGTTGAGATGCCGAATGGATATTTTTCACCACCGCAATCCTCCGCACTCGCCACTTGAAGGGAGCACGAGAAAGAAAATTGTCATTGTGTCATTCAAACGTGCCAACAGTGCTCTGTAGAGAAAACAATAATAAAATGTGAAATTACCTATATACTCTTGCACTTAATTTTGGATTTTGTCTTTTCTGGGGACATATCTGTATTTATACTATTTCAAAAAATACAAAATATCATAAATACCCCGCAAGCAACTCTTGGTTTTTATCTTATTTTAGGATAATTTAATTATTTAACTATGCATTGAATTGTAAAAATTCAAAAATACTCTCGGATAAACAATTGTTTGTTGTCTGCTGACAAGGATAAAATTGTATTTTTATTGTGCAAAAATACCAGGAAATATAAAAATATTCTTAAACATTTAGGCAATGCCAACTAGTTCCATGGAAAAGTAAAAAATACCCGTTTGTCCAAGGTTTAAATTGAAACGCCCTGAGAAGTAAAAAGATAATTATACTATTACAATTCAGAATAATCTATATCTACTACCACAACTTGCTTTAGTCTTTTCTTTAACTAGTTAGATTCAAATACAGCTTTTCCACTACATTATTGAACAGAAAGTTCTCTCATTTATCAACTGTCCCTTTTCGAACTATAATACTCATACTTAATTCTATCTCAAATCTCAACGCATCATCAACTCATTTCGACTCTGTTCTTTTTGCAATATCGATAGCCATGGAAGCACTGCGACAAGCTTACCACATGCCATTTTGATGAAACCTGTTTTCCAAGTCAACCTTGTTCAATTGTGTGCACAAATGACAAACAGATTGCGATGTAAATTGACTTTTAAAGTTTTTTTTTTTTTAGAAATGTATTAAAATAGTATATTATTTTTTAATATTAGAGTATCAAAATGATTCAAAAAAAAAAACTTAGAAAAAAATAAAATTGAAAAGCACAGTACAACCGCACAAATAAACGGGCTCGAAAACAAGAAGCTAAAAGCTTCAAAGTAATATCTAAAGAACTGGGTCAGCTTAGGAAGTCTAATAAGGTAAAAAAAAAATGAAAAAGACAATCTTACTCCATCTCGATCTGATAACTAAGTTTTGAGAGACTTGGAGAGAGAGTCAGCAAGGATATCATAGCATGATTGGAAGAATGATTGCATGATCCAATAGTAGATAGCAGCCAACACATTAAAAGCTAGAAGCTTCTTTTCATTTTCAGGTTCTTCATATATATGGTATTGGAGAGCTTGGACATCCTATGTACGACAATTTCCTGCGAGATATCATCAGAAATGTGGCTTGTGAGTGGAGCAAAGATTCCTTTGAATGAAAGGAAACAAATGGAAGGCTACACTGAACTGGGAATTGCATCAGCAGACCTGATCAGGTGATAAAAGTGACTTATGTACTTCCTTGTCCCCATAGAGAATTGTATCCCTCTGTGCCAGCAACATTCTCTGCACCTTTTGTAGGCGGCAACTTTGGGAGCACCCAAGCTGATGATCTGTCAAGCCACAATCCTTCACCAGTTTCTTTGTGCTTGAAATCGGGAGATTTTGGGTTTTTCTAAATACAGAAAACAAAGGGGCATGACGATATAAACGAATAATTTGATCAGGTGAATAAGTTTTGCAGCATTACCTTGTTCAATCTGTTGTCCCACCATTTATTAGGGTTTTCCACCAAGTCCTTCCAGAATCCTTCCTCTAAATCATACCACAATGAATATAGTATTATTAAGTGAAAAAACAAGATGAAAGCCAAAAAGCCAGCAGAGTAACCTAAAGTTTTGCTGATAAATTAGAAATTGGAGAAAAACAAAGTATAATGGGGATGCTGACATTATTAAGAATGGATGATATATTGGACAGTGTCTTCCTTCCCTAATTATCAATGGAAATCACTGACAAATTCTTCTAGAAAGCAAGTTTTTACCTTTATTTTTTCTTAATTATGCTGGATAGACATTATTAGATAGAGATCATGCAGGGGGGCGCTGCCCAATTACATGGGAAATTCACAAATAGGAATGCCAGGAGCACAAATGAAAAATTGAAATGAGAAGAGAAACTCTGCTCGTTTTTCTTGTTGATCGAGGTTTCCCTTTTAATTATAAGGAATATTGCTAAAGAAGAAGGTATTTTGCATATTCCCTTCAGTATTTCCTTTTATATAGAAAAATAAATAGAAATGAGAAAAAACACTTTTTTTTAAAAAAAAAAAAAAGTCATCCTGACCAACTTGACGAGGCAAGTAATAGAAAAGTTTAGAAAGGAAACTGGCCCTCCTTCAAACCATTTTCCTTATAGCTGTGTTTGTCTGCTCTGATGGTGGTTCTGGTTACAGAAAGCCAGAATAGCAAACCCATCATAAGTGTTCCATTTAACAACTAGTACTTAATAATACCAATCTTCCTACTACAGAGACATGTTCCCCAATGCTACTTGAAACAAGTCCACGATTTGGAAAAGGAATTACATGTCTCCTTCACATCAAGACTCATCTGCTACAAACAATCATTAAACCTTCTTTTCTCATACGAATGGATACTGTATGTTTATACCAGCATGGTGCCATTTGCCACATGGGAAAGAAGCAACTGATGGTTCCCATAAGAATTGTTCTCTAAGCACATATTGACATAAAAAAAATAACAAGCATCCACATTGCTAGATATGTCATTTTTAGGGGAAATCAGCACAGGGAGGCCAAGTGAAGGTAGTTTAAGGATAGTAGCTAAGCTGTTTGTACCTTTTTGCTGCCTTGTTTGTGTTGGTAAGACAGTCTTCACATCAAATTTCACCTTTTTGAGTCCTGACAAAATCCAACTTGGCGCCCCTCTAAGCCAGACAGGCTGGCCGTTATTCTTGTGTTTAAAATCTGGGTGCTTCGGTTTTACCTGTTCAAAACAAGAAGCAAGCAGGTAAAGGATCCATAAATATCAACAGCTATATAAGAACTTACCTAGAGGGTGAATCATTACCAATCCACTGAGCTTACTACTACGATAATCCCACCACTTATCTGGATTTTCAAGAAGGTCAATCCAGGAATTTGATCCAGGTTCACCATTTCTCTTCATGCTGACTGAAAGATAAGTAAGCCATAGCTTAGCAATCAGCATCACAAAAAAAAAAGTGAATAAAAATATCTTATATGGATTTACCATCATCATCTAAGGGCCCTTCTAGTTGCTGCTCAAGTAGACTTTTCTTCATTTGGAAAGACCCCTCAACAAAATTGATACTGTTCCCCAAAACCTAGCAAGAACGAGCAAAGCTAGCATTATAAGCTTTTCACATGTACAAAAGCACAACACCCGTCACGTTTGTAAAAGTGCATCTGTTGCATCTTTTGATGGTCTCCAGGCTATCCCAATCCTACAACAGATAGGCACGCTAAGCAATTCCAGCATATGATGCAATGAGGCATCATCTTTGGTGTCACCTTCACACATGTTTAAAAAAAAATCAATTTCTCTATTATAATCTCCATATCAACTCATTGCAATATCGGCATGGACTACTATTCATTCTGTTTTTAATTTGAGATCTTTTTGAGCAAGAAGCAATGAACCTCATCAGATCTTATTCCACCTAGTTACCGACCAATGCAAACAGAGGTGAGCTAAGGCAGGGGCATATTTCAAGTATATCCGAATTTCTTTCAGGGCAAGAAGGAAAAGTCTCTTCTAATCTAAGTTATGCAAAGCCTAAAATTCTTAAAATGTTCTGGTTACCAGAATTCCAGAATCTAATAGACCACTCTATCAAAAAAGAAAGAGAAAAAAGAATCTAATAGACCACCCTCCTGATGTCATTCCACAGCATAAAATTAACACAATACTTATAAGCATCCATTGCTAGACATAATTAACCCCAAATCACAGTGCATGTGACGCATGCGTGCATTTTTAGGTCCATAGTTAATAATGCTTACCAAAACTTGGGTTTGATCCTGCATTTCAGGGAAAGGAGGGGGATCAGTACTTAACTGCCCGCCTATTTTGACAAAATCTCCTTTCTTCAAGTGTGAAGCAGCAATATGGGCCAAATCACCTTCAAATATTATTGGAATCCTAATATTGTAAGAGACAAACAAATCAACCAACCAAAAGTGAAACATAGATAGCATCAGTAACAGAACAAAGCAACTTAATAAGTGTGAAAGTAACAAACTTTACAGAAGCTTTTACTACAAACGCAAATCCATCCTATATCTTTTTTTCTGCATAAGCAAAAGAGACAAAAATAACAGAGACCCAGGAAGAGAGAAGAAGAGAGATATCTAAGAAAAATAGTAGTAAAAGAGAGTACCGAAGAGCAGGAGAATGATAAGAAGGTTCCTGGGTAATAACAGTGGCAGCCGTAAACTTGCCATCATGAGATGAAACTAGGGTTTTAATAGGCATATCGATATACCCAATTAAGTTAATGGAATTAGCAACCTTTGCTTGAAATGGGATTTCTTTGGGCCTTGGAAAATCTGTAGATGAAGGTGATTTCTTGTATAAAGGTGGTGTCTTTTTTGGTGTGGTTGTTGGTGGGCTGTGCTCCTTTTCGTCGGTGGAGTAACAAGATGATTGTTGAAGCAGGAGAGTTATTGAAGGAGGAATCCGCCTTGTTGTTGGTTGTGAGGTAGCGATTTTTGCAAGTACCCTGCATCTGCACAGTGAGTTCTTCATCGCCATGATAGTTTTCAGCAGTAAACCCTCTTCTAAACCCTTTTCAACACTTCAGGGAAATTGCTATTTCCACTCACTTGATATGTGTTTGGAGGGTGTGTGCGGAGCCTCGTTGGAGATTCGTGGTTAGGCTATTGGATATTTGAGGTTTAATTTTTGTTACAATATTAGTAATTCACCCGCGCAATATTTCAGATTTAAACTTGGTTTGGAAAAAAAAAGTGAAAAAAAAATATTCCAAGTGTGGGATTTTTTAGTTTTTTTGTCAATAAGGTTAAGTTGAAAAATTCCAACTCAACTCCATGTATAACATAAATTTTAAATTAAATTATATAGAGTTATCTCAAGATCAACTTTATGAGTTCAAAAATAAAAATAAAAATAATATGAGAGACTAGTAAAACTATGTTCTATATATTAAAAAAAATTACATATTAGATTGATTTAGATTTTGAAATCTAATTTATCAACCAATGACCTAAGTCATAAACTCTAACAAGTATAATATTTTTTTAAAAATAATTTTTATTTAATTATATAATAATAAAAATAATTGATCATAAAAATGAAAATCGATTTAAATGTCGTTTGGTTCTGCGGTTCATATTGTGTTTGCGTTAAACCGCAGAGCCAAACCTATATATTACCAAACAGGAGATTTTTACTGTGGGTTCCAATTATAAACCAATGGTTAAGCCACAGCTATAAAAGCATCTCTCACTCCCGGCTCTCCCTCGAAAATCTCACAGTCATCGATCTCTTGCACATATCAAAACTCCAAATTGGAATATTATTCAAGCAAACCAGTAAATCTAAAGGGGATGAAAAGGAAGCAGTGGCTTGAGTTGAAGTCCCAGCATTTGTGGCTTGAGTTGAACAAATAACATAAATTTTCAGGTATCGTTCAAATACTGACCGTGGACGTGGCTGGTTGGCAATTAGTTGGGCACTGGTTGCCGATGGAGGAGCTGGTTGTGGCAGTAAAGGTATTAGGAGATGGGTTTGTTAGAATGGAGCAAATGGAAATGGAAATGGCTTGAGAGATGGCTATATATATATATATATATATATATATATATATATATATATATATATATTGACAAATTAAAGGGACAAAAATTAACTTTTGACTAAATCCCAAGGAAAAACTAAACTAAAAGGTTGTTTTTTAAAGAAATGTCTCATTTTTTATATGTTTCAATTTTGATTCCTTCATTATGAATCTTTCTTAAAAAATAAATTTGAATTCTTCTAGTAAAATTATTCACCAATCCAATGATGAGATTATTTTAAAAAATTGAAATAATCACATAAAAAGTAGATTGAAATAAATTATCAACCTCAAATCCCAACTAACACAACATCGAAAGACCAAATTGAAAAAAAAAGAACTCAATGATCGAAGATAAAAAAAAAAATCAAAAAAGGGACTTGATTTGACACCACATTTGATTTTAAAACAAAAGGCATGTGTTTTTTTTTATTATTTTATTCTAGTCATATCATTTCCAGTTTCTTGTAACAAAACAAAATCAATTTTTTTTATAAAATCGAGCATCAACTCAATGTTGAAATGCTTTTTCAATAACAAAATAAGAAAATATTGTTCAAGTTTTTACACATGAATTGAGCAAAAAAACTCTTAATGAGATATAAGAAATTAGAACTCGATAAAGTGTTAAACCCAACAAGGTTATATTTGATTACGTCCTAATAAGATTTTAAATAAAGAAAAAGTATAAAAAAATTATAAAAAATACAAACCCAACAAGGTTTTTAGCCTGACAGGATTTGATTTTTAAAATCCATTAAAGTTTCATCAAAGATGGAATTCAACAAGTGTTGAAGCCCATCAAGGCTTAAAACAACTATAAAACCATCAAGGTTTAACAAGAAAGAGTCTATCAAAACTCTAGTAAGAGGACCCAAAAAGATGCTAAGTCCAACAAGGTTTTCAATGATTAAAAACCCAAGGGTTTGACAAAACAAAGTCTTGCAAAAAGAACCTAATAAGGTTTCAAGCTCAATAAATATCTCATTAAGTAATAAGTATAGATCCTTTAAAGAAAAGTCTAGAATGACTCCTACAAATAAATAAATAAAAAAAAACTAGCAAGGTTTCTAGTAAGTGCCTGTTTGGCCAATTTTTTTTCATTTTAAATGAAATTTTTTTAGTGTTTTTAGATCATTTTGATGTGCTGATGTCAAAAATGATTTTTAAAAAATAAAAAAAAATCATTTTAATGTATTTCTAAACGAAAATCACTTTCAAAAGCAACCACAACCACCCTCCCAAACAGACCCTAAATCTTATATAGATTAAAAACCCAACAAGATTTTAAGCCTAGCAAGGCTTTATCGAGCTTTATCTTTTTAAAACATTGCTCTTAACACTACTTTATTTTGAGTGCATCATCATGCTCTTAACTTCCAAAATAAAATGTCATAAAGTCCTATATCTTTTCACACATTGCCTCTCCTAACCCTTTTACATCATGCTTTTGGCATAATTTCTTTCTAAATACGTCGTTGGCAAAAACTCGTTTCAAATATTTTTGTTAGACTTGTCATTCATGGAGATATCTTTAAAATTGTTAGGTCTAATAATCATATACCAAAAAAAGTTAAAATATAATACAAGAGCATATTTAGCACAATTAAAATTAAAAATATAAATATATCTTAAAAACTCGATCAATAGTAAAAATAAATAGAGTCATTTACCCAAAAAATAATAATATAATCTTCAAAATTAAATAACTACTATATATCTAATTAAATAAATGTAAATCATGTCAAGTGTATAAAAGAAATACAAATATATTTATATTCTTAAAAATTAAAAATAGAAACCAAGCAATGGAAAACATTTAATTTAAGTGAATTTGTATAAATTTATAAAACCTAATTTCATGCTTAATTGAGTATGCGAAAGTTATAATTTGTAATCAAATTAAACTTCAAAGATCATATAGAAAAAAAAGATAAATTCCAAATAACTTTTATTGATACATACTAGTATTAGTAGGAGTAAAACAACATAAATTTCACTAATTATAGAAATAAACCCCGGAGATGGTCAAGAAGTATTTGCTTGAGATGGATGGACATAGAGTGTTGATTTAATTAAAACTTTAAAAAAATCTGAGACAATAATGATAATATTTAAAACCCAAATGGAAAATGGGTCTGAAAATCTATAAAAAAATAACAAATACAATATATATATATATATATATATATATATATATATATATATATATATATATATATATATATATATGACCATTGAGGAATGTATCCAATCCTCGTAATGTTTGGCCAATATCAATTGCCTCTCCCTATCCTTTGCTTCACTATCTCACCCTTTTATCTTTTATCTTTTTCTTTTTGTAAAAAAAAATCTGCTTAATAAATTTGTTTATAAACTTCCACACTTTCAGAATTGAATAGAAAGGTGACTCAAGTACCTCTCACAGCAACTCTATCTCACTAGCAGAAACTTCTGGAGCAGAGAACATGCATTGAGAATGTCATTCTTTCATTTGTAAGTCTCTGTCTTAGTGGTTTACCTAAAGACTTGTTTTTTGGAAATGGGTTTGCTTTAGATGTTTCTCAATCTGGAGTCTTGCTTCCTGAAAATTATTGATAAAAGTGGACAGAATCTTCAATTCATTGTGGGTTTGGTTTCAATATGGGTTTTGACTGTTCGTTGAATTGATGAATGGGATTTTTATTTTATTCTATGACAATGTATGCTTTTCTTAGCATTGATAGTGTGCTGCATTGCTGTAACTAGAAAAAATCGACACTGTTTTTGTTTTTAGTGGCATTATCTGTCAATTTTGGATGTAAGCATGGGTTGCGATTTCATGAGGTTGTGATTTCATAAGGTTCTATTAGCATGAGTCAGCTTTTTTAACATGAAAGAAGTTTGAGTGTACAATAAATGGGCTGGAACTTGGAATCCCCACTAAATTTGCTCACACTAGGAGATTTTGATTGACTATTCTGAATTAGCTTTGTTATATTTGATGATTTTAGTTGTTTGCATTGACTTATGTGGAACTTGAGAAACGATTTAAACTACTCAGGATGGATAGAGCTGATCGTGATTGAGGCCACCTATTGGAACACTCTTTAGCTACCCTTCTTTTGATATCAATGTATCTCCAGAACTTGAGATGCCACCTGTAATAAATACAAATTAGGTTCACATTTTTGTGTTTTTTCAGGACATGGCTCTGGTTCGGTTGTATTTGTCTTCTGAATCTCCCATTAATTTTGGTGTATGTGATTCATCAAGTTCTCATCAGGGAAATGTCATTTTATTGGTAGTATTTGCATTTGAATAATTCAATTAAATGATTGATCATGTTTGTTCTATTCTCTTACAAAATTCATTGAAGGATTTCACCAGATTGACATTTTGGTGAGGTTCTAGAAAATAAAAGAACATGAACTTGTCTGCATCCCTTGCAATCATAATAATCGTTGATGTTTGCAACATGGTAAGTTTTGTGAATGGTTTTGCTTAGAATCTGACACTAGTAACTGGATAGATAGTTCTATAAAATATGTGACTCTGTTTCCTTTCAACCATCTATCAGGAGATTGTCTGTTCCCCATTTAAAATGCAACCATCTTCCAAACAATATTTTATGGCCAACTCTGGGTTATGTGTTGGAATACACACATTTTCAACCAAATGTGCAACAGTCAAACAATTGTACATCAATTGAGAAGAAAATATGTCCCGCATATGCTTCTATTAGTACCTTCCCAAGAATTGATGATTTTGTAGCCTTGCAAATCGGTGTTGATGTCGAGGAGACTACAGGTTCTAGCAAGCATTACCAGTCAAAAATTAGCCTAGATCCAGCTGAGAAGCAGACTCTGAGTGAGGAGGTTCAACTTGATGGATGCCAATATTCTGCAGAAAGTATCAATGACCTTCCCAAAAAGAGAAGAAAAAGAAAGAAAAAACATGGGAACAAAGGGAAGATTCCATGGAACAAAGGCAGAAATCATACTGCAGGTAAATGTATATCAAATAATTCCCTCCGAGGCTTAATGAAGTTGATTAATTCTGTAGTCTCATTTTCTTTTATTTTGTAGAAACCCGTGCACTGATCAAACAAAGAACAATTGAAGCCTTGACAAACCCCCAGGTGAAGTCATGCAAGGATTAGTTAGTTCTTTTACAGTTTGTCTTCTGTGCAAGGGAATTATTGGAATAGTTAGGGTTCATACTGCATGGTTGAACTATAGTACTACACAGTTGTTTCCTCAAATTTAAGATCTTCACTGATGTGTATGCTCACTCATATATGCTGCATCTCTTGGAATAGCAAATAAGCTCATACCACAAACCATTTTTTTCTCTTTCATTTGCAAACATATGAATGCTCTGAATTCATTTTTCCTGCTTGGCTATTCTTTATTTCGCATAGAGTCTGAGAAAGTAACAAATACTCCTCCCCGCTCTCCTTTTTGACAAGTTCTTTGTATATTACTCTTGTTTTTCCTCAAAAACTTGATTTTCTTTCCTCTCAACTTTCAGGTTAGGAAGAAGATGTCAGGCCATCCCCGTGCTCATAGGTAATGTTTATGCTCTCCAATCACAATCTTTATAAATATGCACAACAATTGCTGTGAAAGTTATATGTGGAAAAATGGGACTGCCAAATGCACGATGTTCTACACAAGCCACATTTCCATTGATATCCACTTAAAATATTGCGTAGATAATGACCTCAAATTAAAGCTTATAGTAATGAGTTTGGATATGGTTTATGCTCATTTAACTCAGTAGATGATTTTTTGAATGAGGAAGCTTTACTCCGATTCAATGTAACTTTAAGGATTTCAGGGTTTTAATATTTGCTGAGAGTATTCTATAACCTCTATAGGCACTGCAGCCACACAAGTTTTTCAGACTGAAAATCACAATTCAAACAAATTCCTTGCAGTGAAGCAATCAGGACTAAGATAAGGTCTTCGCTCAGACAACTTTGGGGTAAACGTTTGAAATTGAAAAGATTGAGAGAGAGGTTTTTTATGTCATGGTCTAAAAGCATAGCAAGAGCAGCTAAGGAAGGAGGCATTGACCAACAAGAGCTGGACTGGGATGGGTACGATAAAATAAAAAAAGAAATAACTCTCAAGCAGCTTCAGGGCGCCATGGAAAGGGCAAAGGGAGAGGAGATTGCAAAGAGAACAGCTGAGAGAGAGGCAAAGAAAAAAGAAGAAAAGATGGAAAGGGTTGCTCAGAAGAGAAAAGAGCGGGAAGAGAAAGCAATGGAAAGAGAAGAAACAAAGAGGAAGGCACACAGAAAATCAAAGAAACAAACAGAAGAGTCATCTGTTGACCGAAAGTTGACACTTAAGAAGATATTAACAAAGGTAACCTACATGCTACAGTGCAACATGAAAAATCAAACTATCTATTTGAGGAAAAGTATATGAAATTTGATTTTCTGAGGTGCGCATTGATGCAAAGAATTGAGTTAGGAATAGTTGAGTTTTGCTGACTTCATAGATTAGGAATCATATATCATATATTTAGAACTTAGAATTAATTTTTAAATCGTTATTCCATAGAAGACAGTAATAATTGGTAGAAGACATGCAAAACACAGACATATACAAGGAAGATGGGAATCTTATGAAATGATTTTATGCTGGTGCCACACTATGGCCGACGTTTACACAGCATTCTATTATGTACACTGTTTAGTTACTTATAATCCTTTTTGTTAAAAGCTGATATTTAGACGTTGGATATGCTCCTATGATACAATTACTATCTTTGTTCTTGGTATCTTTTGCATGAAACAAGCAATTCCATGATGAGACCGTGCTTTGTGCTTCCTATACATCCATTGTTGTTCCACATTGATTTTTTTTTCATTATTATTTTTGTATATGTTTGTCCTAACAATGTCTATATGTTGTCTCTATAGATTCGAAAAAAGAAATCCACTGATGATAAGATGATCAGTCATGGGGGATCATTGACTTCCCCCACCCGGGCTTGGGAGAAACTGAATGCAGAGATAAAGAAAGAAAAAGTTCAAAGAGAACCTTCACTTGCGGATCAGATCCAAGCTATAAAAAATAAAAAAACTGAATCCAATACTAGGGAAGCTTTGGCAGCACCATCTACTCCACTCGTTTGCTGGGAGATGAATACAGTGAGCTAAGAGTTGCATCCTGTGAAGCAACTGAAATTCAAGCTGCGTTTTTTTCATATTATGACTTCCATCCACCTGCTGTTATTGCTCACACTTTGAGCAATCGTACCCTGCACAGATGATGTCTGGGAAGGAATGAAACCGGGCCTTTTCTATAAAGGATATCTACTGGAATTGATTTCTATAACATTTGTTAACTGTTCTCTTGTTAATGAATATGCCCCGTCACCAATTAGTTTACTATGGTATAAGTCTATTCGATTTGGTTGGAACTGTGGTTAAAATTATTTTTTAAAATGGTTTTTGTTTAAAAATATTTAAAAAAAAAATATTTTTGAAATCAGCATATCAAAATAATTTAAAAACATAAAAAAATAATTTTTTTTAAAAAATAATAATATATGTTTTTATTTTTTTTTAAAGTGTTATTAAAATGCAATGTTAAACAATCATTTATTGATAAATGCTTGTTTATTTTTAATATTCATTGAATATTTGATAAATAGATCTAATATTTGATTAAAGAATCTAGAATAAAGATAAAAAAAAATTGGACAATTTTTTTGAAAAGATTATAAAACTGTTATAATTACAAGTTTTTTTATTATACCAAAGCATTGTTTTTTTTAAATGTTTCTAGTCAATGTCTCATTAATATTATATATTAATTAGATTTGTTGACTGATATAATTTCTTTTCTTTTTTGGAATGAAATGATTGTTTTTTTTAAAAAAAAAAAACAATTATTCTTATATAATTAATATGTTAGTGTTTGTTAGATGATATGTATACTGAACTGATTTATATGAGAATTTTATATAAAGAGATCACTGGTGTCTATGAAAAAATTAATATGATGATTGTGTAAATGATTTTTAAACTTGATATCATGAAGTTTTCTTGTATATGAAGTATTATGTTTTGACTTTGCTGCATGATATCTTAATCAAGGGTAACAAATGAGTCTATATTGGATATAGCATCAACTATATGAAAATATTTAAACTATAAAAAAAGGAGTCATATCTTTAAATGAATTAAAAAAAATTATTTAATCTCAAATAGTATATAAATCTTTTTGTAATGTACAATAAGATTTAAAAAGAGTTTCAAATCTTATTTAATGAACCAATTATTATGGTGAATATTACATGCTAAATTGATGAATGAATACTAATTTTGCTAAGAAATTGGCATTGAAAGGTTAAATAAAATCACTTATAATTTTTTTAATATTTGAGTAATCATGATATATTGCTAGATATTGTGCTTTATCTTCAAATATAAATCACTGAATTATTGAATCGATAATAAATTATTTCATTTATTTAGGATTATAATTTATATTTAGGTCAACTTATTATAAAACTTAATGGGTCACACACATTAAAATTATTGGTTAGTAATTAAAATGAGATGATTGATCAAGTATGACATGATTGTAAATATATTTTTGAAATTAAGGACTAAAATGTAATTAATATTGGTGATTACAATTATAGACTTAAAAACAATTAAGGACTTGATTCAATAAGTTTATAAAATTAGCCTTAAATAATTATATTATTTAAAGAGCATATTGATATTTTATCATTCATATAATTTTTAGTTTTTTTATAAATAAAAAATTGAGCTAGTACTTAAAGTCATAACAATCTCTTACTTCTAAGAGAGGTTTAAAGATTTTCCATTGTTGTTCTTATGAATTATCATTGAAGATGAAAAGAACACTTAATTAATTTTTTATAAACCCTTCATAATTTTAGATTTGTTTAACAAAATTCTTAGAACTTCAAAAAAAAAAATGAAATTTAATGTTTTCGATGTGTATATATGTTTTGGAAACCCTTCTTTTATTGTCCCTGTGTCTGAATCTATTTATTTGCTATTTTGGCATGTAATAAGCTAGTGGAATTCCAAATCATCCTTCAAGGCAAGTAGCTCAGTTGGGCAACTTTCGCTGTCATGCGTTTCAAATTCTTGTAGAAACAAATTTCATAACCCATGAGAAAAGGGAAAATATTTTAAGAATTTCTATCTATCAATGTTGAAGTTAATTTTCAGACAAATTTGACAAGGAATGCGTCGACATCGGCAGAGATTACCCTGCTGCTGTCCTACACCCCTCTCTGGGCTCACAAAACCACATTCTCATCTCAAAATTTCTTGCATTTTCAAACGCACCCAGCATATATTCCTTACATATGCTAGGAAAAGGAAAAAAAAATCTCAACAGGAAATATGAATGAGAAAATTAACTGCCACAAAACAACGGAGCTATGAGCTATCCCTCTTAGTACAGACTTGTGTACCTTGAACTTGTAAGGTATCAGACCGGCATCACACCAGGTCTGAAACAGCAATGAATCAAAGAACAGAAAACGTTTCCAATCATGAAAGACAAAATTACACAAGCGGCAAAACAAAGGGTAGGAAGCTACGATTCTATCCTTTTTTTAAGCGTTACCTCATAACTGTGGGCAGGTTTCAACTTCCAACAAAATAGACTGGGTACTGAATCCTATCCTTAAAATTGATACATACTGAATCAGACATTAAAAGATGCCTCAAACAGGGTCTAACTTCATCGAAAAATTGAACAAGCCCAAGACATTTGAAATATCCTGCATATCTACACAACATCCTGGCTTGGAGGGTAGCTGTTCTGGTAGTTTGATGGTCCACCTTGGAAGCCTCCATTGGTAGGGCCATTCTGGTTGTTGTGTTGCATGTTTCCAGGCATGTCATTGGACCATCCTCCTGTGTTGTTCTGTGGAGGCATGTAATTGTGTTGTGGGGGGGTGTAGTTTTGAGGGGGCATATTGTTCTGCGGGGGCATATTGTTCTGTGGAGGCATGTAGTTTTGCATGGGCATGTTCTGTGGCACCCTACTCATATTGTTCTGTTGACCACCCATATAGTTGTTAGGTGGTGGTCCACCTGGTCCGCCCATGTTTGGAGGAGGTCCACCTGGTCCGCCCATGTTTGGAGGAGGTCCACCTGGTCTGCCCATGTTTGGAGGTCCACCTGGTCCGCCCATGTTTGGAGGAGGTCCACCTGGTCCGCCCATGTTTTGAGGTCCGCCCATATTATAGTTGTTAGGTGGCAGTCCACCTGGTCCTGCCCTGTAGTTGTTTTGTGGCTGTGGTGGTTCACCTTGTCTGCCCATGTTTTGTGGTTGTCCAGCCATGTTGGGAGCAGGGTTTCGCATAGCCTGATTAGCCATTGGAGGAGGTGGAGCTCCACCTCGTTGCTGCATGTTTTCGTTTCTTCTGTCAAAGTTCCTTGATCTGTCGACATTACGAGGTCGATCATTGCGCCTATTTCTTTCATTTGCCCTCGCATTGTTCCTAATCCATTCCTCATGGTATTTTGGGTCATAGGGCACAGCTTTCCCATCAATAAACGGCTCCCCTAATAGAAGAATACCATCAAGAACAATAATATACAGCATCATGTCATGACTTAACTAGTCACAAAGAATAAACAGTAAAAGCGACAATTTATGATTGAAAGGAGGCATTAGAACTTAATTTCATGAATAGAGTTTCAAAGGAAGGAAAAAAACCATTCCTAATGTATGACTCGGTGAAAATTGAAGAAAAGACTACCAGTATAAGAACATAATCAGGGCACCACAATATGTATCCCTAATTCCCTTAGTAAGAAAAGACAAATATGCAGCTTTCTGTGTAGAATTATGTTTAAAAATGAAGGTTGTGAAGCTATTTAACAACCAAATGCAGTTGATTGGCAATGCATCAGAGAATATTTCGCAAGATACAATCCTAATGGAGTTTTTCAAATTCTTTTACCCATTTATTTTGGAGAAGAAAAAACTCCCACTCAAATGTGATAACTACATAGCAAAGCTTATCCTGAAAAATATAACTGACAAAACCTCAGTGAATTTACAAAAACTTCTTGTCCAATAAACATTTGGCCAAGATCTCAAAGTGTTAATATCGCATCCAACTCAAATAGAACAAGTTTCAACATGATTTCTTGGTGCACATCACATTTGAGCCAGAAGTTTCCTTTTAAAAAAAACATGCATTTACAACAACTTGTATAACATACAAAGGGTCAAAAGAAAAAGGCTCCTTACCTCCATAATCTTTGTTCTTCACATCCAGGTATGAATCTGGAAGAACCCAGCGGACATTTTTCAATTCTGGAATATTGACCAACAAAACACATCCATCATAATCAAACTTAAAAAAAATCATAAACCAATCACTTCAAAGCACCAACCAATGTTTTTCAACTAAAACAAGACCGGTTGTCATCTTTTTAAGTGAAGGGAGGTAGTTTTACATTCTAGGAAGGATGTATCTAGGTTAAGAAAACATATTTTAAGTATCAATCTGAAAGTTGTTTTCTGGGTTAAAATGGACCACATTATGATATTATTTAACGGTAATGGGATCAGTTTTCAATCTTGGGAAGGCAAGGGTCATTGTCAGCCCCCCTTACATTTGCCCCTGCTTAAAAGCAGATATACCTTTAATCTTGTAAGAAACCTCTTCAGACACCAGAGCTCCAAACGCATAGTAACATCGAGTTGAAACGGAATAGATCTTACTCCTTGCTTCTTCCTCACTGCCATACAACCACAATAATTCTATTACAATGACTTCACATCACAAAAACCCATTACTTCCGGATTACTCTGGTAAGATGAGAGATTTTTATACAGCAATCCTCACACTTTAAAAAAAAGACATGCTAAATATAACAATTCGAAGTTAAAAGCATCTCGGAGAAGGAAAAAAAAACCACAAAAACCCAATACTGAAATTTTAAACTACAAAACACAATTCTCATCAAAGTCAGATACAGTAACAATTAAGCAATCAAGCTTCTTGATCCTCAAAGAAGTATTATTAAAATGCACTCAAACCCCACCAGAAATTGGTGAGGTACACAATCAGAAACCCCGAACACTCATACCAAATAACAATTCTAGCACAAAAACTAATAAAAAAGAAACCAAAAAAAGAATAAAAAACCACGAACACACACAGCCCCTCAGCAATAAGTAACCAAACACAAAACATAAATACACAAGAAAATGACAAAACCAATTAGCTTCAATAGAAATAGACGAAAAATAAATCAACAGAAAAACCAGTGATTGCTCAAACGAATACCAACATTTCAAATAACACTATTGCCAAATAAAAAATCTAGCACTATAACTAATAAACCAGAAAAAAGAAAAAGAAACCACGAACACGCACAGCCCCTCAACAATAAGTAACCAAATACTAAACATAAATACGCTTAAAAAAGACAAAACCAGTTAGCTTCAATAGAAATAACTAAAAATAAATCAATAGAAAAACCAGTGATTTCTAAAACGAACACCAACATTTCGAATAACACAAGATAAAAACAATCTTAAGTCAAATAAAATTAAAAGATAAAAAAAAGAGAAATAATTCAAGGTTTAAACTTTAATAAACTACCTGCCAACAACTTGAGCAAGAGTTTTAATATAAGAATCAATTATCTCGTCACGAGTGGGGTCTCCCTCAGGCTTATCCATAACGATGAGCCAATGCTCGAAATCGCATCCATCAAGCAAAATAGTCTCTTTTGGAGGTCTATTAGACCAGTTAGGGCTCGGATCGTTGAGGGAAGACGATGTCTGCCTGACAGAAAACGACCTGATTGAAATCCGAGAGACGGAGCGATTGATGCAGGTTGCAGAGGAGAGGGGGCGGAGGAATCGGCGGAGGAGAGAGGAGGAAGAGGCGTTGGAGGTGGAGGAGAGGGAAGTGAAGGAGCGAGATAGGAGGGAGGAGATTAGGGTTTGTGAGGTGGGCTTTTGGAGGAGGAGAGAGCGAGTGAAGAGTGAAGTCGCCATTTTCTGAATTGGACAAACCCTAACAGAGATGTGAGGGGTTTAGTTGGGGTTTTATGGATGAAGTTAGAGAAATGTCCTTCAAGTTTATTGAAATGGCATTTTGGTCATGTCCAAATTAAAATATCTTCTTCTCTCTCTTTTTCATTAATTTTAACTTTATCTACTAGTCTATCTACTTTAATTTTATTAAAATTATATTATGACACTGAGGTGAATTGGTGGTAGTAATAAGAAAACCGATTTCCTAGTAAAATAAAAAAAATCATTTCTGATATCTTTTAAATAATAAATTATTTATAATACAAGGAATTATGGTAAATGTATTTCGCTACTTTGAATTATTGTAAATATAAAATGTTAGTAAAATAGGCTTCGGAATGGCCCACAGATATTATACAATAGAAGAAGGAGGCCCAGCCTTCTACATTTGTGGGCTATTTCCTCAATCTGGGCTCCTACCATGCAGCAGCAACATGTTACTCAGATGATTTAAAACCTTCCACGCTCAGCCCATCTGTTTTTACATTATTATTTTTTAAATAATTGTTATTTAAAGTATATTCAAATACATTTTTTAAATTCATTTCTAACACCATAACATCAAAAATATTTAAAAATAAATAAAAAATATGTAATTTTTTTTCAAAAACATTTTTTAAAAATAAAAACAAACATTACTATTTTGATCGTTAACTATTGACTTGTGTTTTAACCGTCTGAATACGTAAATTTATTTTAATTTTAGTGAAATATGAGGTGGCAATGATGATTTTAGCCATTTAGATTTGATTGGAAAATAATAATAGTAAACACTAGAGCACCATCAATCTCTTTGTTTAATGGTAGATGAAGAAGGTTGCAAATCCATCACTAACTTTGAGTCTTGCGTGAACGACACCAATCCCAAGTTAGCCGTTGTAAATCCTGCCTAATTAAAAGTCATCTCCTTGTGACCGAGTACACAAGTCCCAATCCGACCATTTACCAACCTAGCATGGATAGATTTTTAAGGCCATTTTTTATTATTATTTAACATTTTACGTCTTTGAAAGTATGGTTGAGATTATTTTTTAAAAGTATTTTTCACTCAAAAATGCATCAAAATAATATTTTTTTTATTTTTAAAAAATCATTTTTGACATCACTACATCAAAATTATCTAAAAATATTATTTTTCTAATTTAAAATAAAAAAAATAAAAAAATTTAAGTTTTTTTCAAAAACACAGATACAATCAGTGTGAAAGTGCATGTTTGAGAGTGTGATTATGGTTGCTTTTGAAAATATTTTTCATTTAGAAATACATCAAAATGATATTTTTTTAATTTTTTAAAAATTATTTTTAATATCAGCATATCAAAATGATATAAAATCACAAAAAAAATAATTTAAAATAAAAAATAAAAAATCAATTCAATTTTTTTCGCACTCCCAAACACCCCCGGAATCTTGAGCTGGTAGCTAGGGTGGGGAAGATTGTAAGACCACCCACGCCAACATTACACAGTCAACAATCAGCTCACCTGAAAAACTTCACCACCATCAGCTCCACTTTCTTCCTTCCTTCCTTTCTTTTTGTGTTTTCTTGCAACTTTCCAAACCCTACCAGATTCTCACTTCCCCGAACAAATACAGAAGCCCAAATTAAACCGTAAACTGCCTAAGCCCATGCATGCCAGTTAGGTGTCTGGCAGCCAGTTAGGTGCGTTAGCTCATCTCCTTCACCTCTCCCAACTTGCATTTCTTATTTTGTTCTTCTTCCGCTTCAACTTTCTTTAGACCTCCATCCTCTCAATGGAGTTGCCAGTGAAAGCACCACCAGTTTCTGGTGCCCAGAAAACCTCGTATAGACTAGAAACCAAGAATCTATCCTACAAGTTGTGCAGCAAACTTGACGAGCTTGATTTTATTTGCTGTGGAGGGGCCCCGAGAAGATCTCCCAGATTCATTCTGAGGGATGTAAACTGTGCAGCAAGTCCCGGAGAGATTACCGCCATCGCTGGTCCTAGCGGAGCAGGGAAGACCACCTTGCTAGAGATCCTTTCTGGAAAGATATCTCCACGTAAAGTGTCTGGTCAGGTGCTGGTAAACAGCCAGCCGATGAATGCCAGACATTTCAGGAGAATATCCGGGTATGTCACTCAAGATGATTCTCTCTTTCCATTGCTTACGGTGAAAGAAACGCTACTGTACAGTGCACTTTTAAGGCTACCAGGAGGGAAAAAAGATGCGGCTAATAGGGTGAGAAGGCTGCTGAGTGAGCTTGGACTCGAACATGTTTCAGATTCGAGGATAGGCGAGGGATCAAGTTGGGGGATTTCTGGTGGTGAAAAGCGTAGAGTCTCGATCGGAGTTGATTTAGTCCACGACCCTGCTGTTGTTTTCATCGATGAACCAACTTCAGGCCTGGATTCAGCATCAGCTCTTCATGTAGCGACTCTGCTCAAGTCCATGGTGTTGAATCAGGGTAAGACCATTGTCTTAACTATCCACCAGCCCGGTTTCCGAATACTCGAGCTCTTTGATCGGCTCGTTTTGCTTTCCAATGGATATGCTGTTCATAATGGCTCACTGCATTTCCTTGAAGAGAGACTGAAGTTTTCCGGCCATCAAATTCCTCTCCATGTCAATGTTCTTGAGTTTTCTTTTGATGCTATAGAAAGCCTGTCCGGGCAGAATTCAGCGTTTCTGAACAATCAATGCCCTCGAGAGATCAGACATAACGGATCAGGCCATATCGCGAGGACTCCATACTTCAACAATCATCAAGAAAAACCTCTCCGCTTTCCCAGATCTATATTGGAGGAGGTTTCGATTCTGGGACAGAGATTTTGCAGCAACATTTTCAGAACCAAGCAACTATTCGCCACGAGAGTGATACAATCACTGGTGGCCGGACTAATTCTCGGAACCATATTCTTGAATGTCGGAAAGAAAACAGGACAGGTCGCTTTGCAGACACGAATCGGATTCTTTGCCTTCAGCCTCACCTTCCTGCTATCTTCAACAACCGAGGGCCTGCCTATTTTCCTGCAAGAAAGAAGAATACTGATGAGCGAGACCTCGAGAGGAGCCTACAGAGTTTCTTCTTATGTCCTATCTAACACCCTCATCTTCATCCCTTTCCTTTTAATGGTAGCCCTTCTCTACTCTACCCCAGTTTACTGGCTAGTTGGTTTGAGGATGTCCATCCACGGATTTCTTTACTTCACTCTAGTGGTGTGGATGGTGATTCTGATGTCAAATTCTTTCGTTGCTTGTTTCAGTGCTCTGGTGCCTAACTTCATAATGGGGACATCGGTTATTTCAGGATTAATGGGATCTTTCTTTCTATTTTCTGGCTACTTCATAACGAAGAGTAAGATTCCTAGCTACTGGGTTTTCATGCACTATTTGAGTCTGTTCAAGTACCCATTTGAGTGTTTCTTGATAAATGAATATGGCGGAGAGCAAGGCTACAGGAGGTGCCTGGTGTTCGACAAAGAGGAATGCATTCTTCATGGAAGTGGGTTCCTGAGAGAGCAAGGTCTAAGAGATTCACAAAAATGGAGCAATTTAGCTGTGATGTTTGGTTTTATTATCGGGTACAGAGTGCTCTGTTTTGTGATTCTGTGGTTTAGATGTTGTAGAAGAAGATGAACATGTAGATCGAACATTTGTTAATGCTTTTTTTTTTCTTACTGTTCTTGGATAGATCAAGCCAGTGTACACAATTTATATACTTCACTTCTCTATTTACCTGTAATAAAAAAAAAATTAATGAAAGAAAATCTACTCATGTTTATGCTTTGGTTGAAAGAGAAGCAGCTTCCCCGGTAGTCAGAATCTTCACTTGATCGACCTGTCTCCAAAAGTTTCAATAAAATTAATTTGACAAGACAATCAATAATAATCATAATAATAATCGGAGCGAATTACATAAATAAATTTAAAAAATATTAGAAGATACTTGCAACTCATGAATATATGTTGACACAGTATTATTTCATAATATATATTTTTTTACGCTAGAAAAAACAACTAAGGGGTTATTTGTTTCTGGAAATTGGTTGACGGGGCTAAAAGGGGTGTCAACTCAGACATATTGACACGTCATAACTCACTTGTAATAAACTATATGATTGCTCTTTGCGGGCCTTTTTCTTTTTAATGAGTTTATGCTGCATGGCACGGGGAAAAAAATAAATACACATAAAGGAAAGTACACGAAATCAATCTTGCAATGATTAACCATAAAAGTCAAATCATACTTTAATGTGCTAAATACTGTGCACTGTTTGCTCAAAATAGAAAATGCCATTATAAATAGATGACGATAGTTTTAAAGTTTATATAAAATACTTTTTTTTATTTTATATTTTCAGCATCTCAAAAAAAAATTCAATTGAATTTTAATATAAAAATTATTTTAATTATTTTTTAGTTCCTAATTTAAAAAGAGAGAAGTCGCTATTATTTAGCATAAAGAAAAAAATTGATATTATGACTTATTTCAGACATCAAAATAGTTGACTTTAATGTCAAAAAGCTTTATTAGATGAGGGGAGTTTAATTTATGTGTTTTTTAATCTTGAGATGATCTAAAAATCATACTTATACTCTGGGAATGTTTTGGTTTCGAGTTGATTTAAAAGTTTTAAATATTGTCTTTTGATTTTTTTTTTAAGATTATTTATGGGTTCGTAAAGGTATCCAAGCTATTTTCTAGATGTTTTGGATAAAAAAACAAAATATCCTTAGAAGCCCAAGTAAAGTTTTAAGGGTGTAGGAGAAACATCATTATTACATTATTCCGGTTAATATTGCAATTGAATTGGGTGAACATATTTCAAACAAGATATAACTTTTGTTAATATTAGCCTTTCAAACCGTGTCTTGGATAAAAACCTATAATTACATAAAAAAAACATGAAAGTTGTTGTTGTTGTTGCTGCTGCTGCTTTGAAATAAGGATTAACGCGTAGAATTTGCGATCCGCATTAAGGAACCAACCAAGACTAATGATGTTTTTTTTTTCATAAATTAAAAAAAAAAAAAAAAAACACGTGTAGACTTGGTGGTCAAGCCCACTCACCTGACTTAATTGTGGGTTTCTAGATTTTTTAATTCATTGAGTTTACATTAGTTGGTAACATATCTAGGCTTTAATCCTTTTGAGGGGTGAAACATACAATGTGTTGCGTGTCTTCTAGATTTTCCATCATCTACTTTCTTTAAATGAAAAACATGAGCAGGAGTATCAATCAATTCGATGGTTGAAATATTAGACAACGTTTCTCTCATCTTTAAAAACCAAGGATTGAGAAATAATAAAAATATGATTATGAAGCGAAATTATATTGCGAAAAACATAAGGGATAAAAGGTCTAATTTTTAAAATTAGGGGACTAAATTGTACTTTATGCATCAACTTTAAACACATCACATATTTTTAGCTTCTTTCTAAGTTGGATATATATCTTCCAATTTTATCCTTAGCCAATAAATCTGAAGCATTCAGCTATTAATTTTGCAATCACAAGACATAATCCATAAGAAACGGTAAATTAAGTGACCAATATATATATATATATATATATATATAACTTTTTAATAAGGAGAAACACTAATGCCACAGAATACAAGCTACAGTAACAGACAAATGAGCAACTTTTTGTTCAAACCTCCACTATAAAATATATTCTGCGATCATACATACTGAAAGTGGGAATTTAAAATGCAATGTTTCGATCGAGTAACTAGATATGCCCCCATGCACAAGATGATGATCAGTTCTCTGAAAGAAAACGCATCAAATACTGATGATGATCATACAAAATTGATATAATCTAGTTTCCTGCTCCAGGACTGGGGACGGAACGCAAAATCCGATCGATCCTGGAAAGATGGGAGACGATGAACCTCTCGTCGACGACTCTCGCATGGCCTTCACCAGCAGGATGATAAAACGGTGCAGTATTGTCTTTCAGAGAAGGGTTTTCTTTCTTCTCCAGGCTCAACAACTTTCTGGCTTCAAAAGACGGTGCATGGCAGATCAAAATGAGAGCGAAGATGAAAGAGATTTTGCTTGAACGATCCATAAATGCAAAATATATATGCTGCAAAAACAATTAAATCTTTATGCTGAAGAGGGGAGGGAGTAACCCAGGTGGAATGCTAGCTATTTATATATAGAGCCCGTTTGGCACTGCGGCCAAACCGCCATTTTGCTGAAATTCAATTTTTTTTTCATTTTAAATGATTATGTTTTAGTGTTTTTAGATCATTTTGATGCGCTAATGTCAAAAATAATTTTTTTAAAAATAAAAAAAATATCATTTTGATATGTTTCACCACAAAAAGCATTTTAAAAAGCTACCGCAACCGCTCTCCAAACAGCCGATAATCGGGAGAGAAGAATGATTTTGGATATTAGTAGGAGAGTCGATATCTATGGAGTTGACAGAGCAATATCTTGGTTTGTCAACTTAGCAATACGAAATTTGCAGGCTGGTCTATGGAATGCTCGTGGAATTAGCTAGGTTAGGTACATTTGAACCATGTTGCTGGCCGGCCTTACATATTTCTTGGTGACTTTCTTTTTTCTTCTAGCAGTACCACTCCTGCTGCAATAATCTTTTTTTTTTTTTTTTTTATCAAATGTAAGTTATGATTAATCTTGATTTCTCAGGATCCATGCGTCACATCTCTTTTATTTCTCCACTCAAGACATAGATTTAGCCCCTGTAGTCGAGCTTGCTGTAGGTAAATACATTGTAGATAAATCATAACTAAATCTAAATCAGTGACTCGTGCTATGCAGTGGACTTATTCGTTTTTTAATATATAAAAAGAGTTTTCAATAACGATAGTATTCTTGCATACACGAAAAATATGACATTTGTGTTATTAACTTGACTAGATCTAATAAGATCAAGTAATATAATAATTTCATTTAAATTGTAAGGAATGATGGTGAACATATAAAAAACATTTAGAAATAATTGGTTAAAATCAAGGTTGTCAATTCCGTTGTGTTCTGTCCGGAATAGCCGATATGTTTCATTTTAATTCAAAAAACAAAACAAAATAGAACAAATTTTATCTCGCTCAAGAAAAATATGATATTTGAATTATTGAGTTGATTAGATCTAATAAGATCAAGTAACATAATAATTTCATTTAAATCGTAAGCAATGATAGTAAACAATATAAAAAACATTTAGAAATAATTAGTTAAAATAAAAGAGTCACCAATATCGTACGAGGAAGGGGGATAAAGATCAAATCACTGGAGACTCATTATCATTGCATTGTGGACACCCACTACCAGAAAAGATTGCTAAGATGGTTCAAACTCTATTGCAAAAGTTGCTAAATTAACTTGAAAGAAGTCGCGCGGATCGCCAAAAAAGATCCCCCCCACCCAAAAAAAAAAATCAGTATCCATCTATATTTAATTAATTAATTTTATTTAGTTCAAAGAATAAAATTTCTTTTAAAAAATAAATTTAACTAACAACAATAAATAAAAAGATTGGAGATAACTCAACTAATAAAAGACAAAGGATGTAAGAAGAAGAAGAGGCCCAACCTCCAATTAACTAAATGTTAGAGAATAAAACTATGAAAAAACAGTTTAATATATATATACATATATATATATATATATACATATATATATATATATATATATATATGAAAGCATAGTAAACCCAAGCGAACCCCCTGAAATTGAGTTAATTTTCAAAGCTTAGAACCCTTCAAATACTAAACACGTGTTTAACCAAGAAGCTCAATTTCAAATCAATTAAATAATTAAGGATAAAATCACGTAAAACAGAATTGATCCTAAAATTTTTGAAAAGTAGAGAAAACAACAATCAAAACAATAAGGATGAAATATAAAAGGTAAAAAAAAGTTGAAATCGCAAAAAAAAATCTAAAAATTATTTCAAATTCTATAAATAATAATTAAAATAATAAGGATCAAATTTGACAAAACAAGAAATTAAATGAAGATGAAGTTGATTTCAACTTCATAAATTATTTCAAGTATAACAAATAATAAGTTAATATCCAAAAGAACAAGGACTAAATAAAAAAAGTTTAGTGGATGATTTTCAAAATTACAGGGCAACACAAACACTGAGGACGAATAAATAATAGCAAAAAATTAATCTATAATAGCAACTAGGTCGGTTTATTATGCACCTCAATTACAAAAATAACCTCATTGTTAGTTAAATTATTGTTTTTGTTATAAGAATAAATAAGTTATTTTACTATTCATATAGTTTATATGAAAATACAAAAATAACTCTCAATGTTAGCTTAACAATTTATTTACAAGGAAAGGGATGCAAATTTTCTATTCATGCAAATCATAATATACCAATATGTCCTCGATCAATTAAGAAATACTAAAATAACCCTATTGAAGAGACAATTCTACCCCCACCATTTGCTTTAAGGATATTCTTTACAATGCAATGTGTTTAGGGGGTGATTGGCACTGCTTTTAAAAAATATTTTTGAAAAAAAATTGAAATTGTTTTATTTTAAATTAAAAAAATTGATGGTTTTAAATTATTTTGATGTGCTACTGTTAAAAATAATTATTTTTTTTTAAAAAAAAAACTTCATTTTAAAAATAATTCTTTGCAATACTGATTTTGATGTGCAAATTCTTTCCTTTTAAATGTTTTTGGTTATTTTATTTAATTGGCACTCACATCATATTCTTGAATAGTAACTACTTTAATGGAGTAAGACTTAGTTTAGTTAAATTTCAATAGCTACTAGCAGAAATGACAGCCAAATTTGACCCCTAACAATACAATATGCTTGTTACGTGCAGGTCTTTACAATGTTGCTGTAGCCCAAAAATGTTCATCCGTTTGCTTAATAGTTTCATGTTGACTATTACTGTATTTTTAGCCATGAAAATGACTTAATTCCCAAAAAAAAAAAAAATCCTGGAAAAAAATACTATCTTCTTACTGGAATCACGAAAGGACTGTAGTTTTCTTAGATTACGGGGAAAATCAAATGGATAGTTAAAAATATTCGGTACATCTCAAACAACAGAAAATATGTGTTTTGCGAATTCATTTGTTCTACTCTTTTTATAAACTAGGGTTAGGGTTTTAATGAATATTTTGTACATCTAAAACAATACAATCTTCTTGGTTTTTGAAAATATTCATAGTAGGGTTAGGTTCTCAGCCGCTCAATGATTTCAATTAACTAACATTAACAAATAAAATAAACTAAAAAACTTGGAAAAGGAAACATGGTTCATCTACTGTAGATGAATAGTGTTCTTATCTTCAGCCCTTGAATTTTTTATTTTTTTGTTTTTATTATTGAATTTTATTTATTTTTAATTATATCCTTACAAATTAAGTTGAAATGGTTTTATTTATTATTATTTATTTTGATGTGTATGTTTTCACGCGTTTGATTTGTAGTCAAGCATTTATGAACTATAATTGAAAGATCAAGTATCAAAATTGATATTTTATAAGAACTATTTTCGCACAAATTTGTATAATCAATACAGCCTCTCAAATTTGACTTTTCTCACAGTTGACTTAGAGATTTTTATGTTACTATCCGTAATTATTATTATTTTACATTCCAATCCCTAAATATCATATCTATAAAAGAGAGAGGATGTCACCGGCAATTATATAAAAGGCTCTTTCTAATAATGAGAGAAACTAATACTACCGGCCAAATAAGCAACTCTTTTTATTCAAACCACCACTATATACATCCTGAAAGTTGCAATTTAAAATGTAATATTCCGAGAAGCCAAACACATCCGGAGATAATAAAATAAATGCGGCTTAATTGGTATCCGTAGGCTTCACGCCATATATAGAATAAGAGAAATACTGATGATGATCATACAAAATTGATACAATCTAGTTTCCTGTTCCAGGACTGGGGACGGATCGCAAAATCCGATCGATCCTGGAAAGATGGGAGACGATGAACCTCTCGTCGACGACTCTCGCATGGCCTTCACCAGAAGGATAGTAAAACGGTGCAGTATTGTCTTTCAGAGAAGGGTTTTCTTTCTTCTCCAGGCTCAACAACTTTCTGGCTTCAAAAGACGGTGCATGGCAGATCAAAATGAGAGCGAAGATGAAAGAGATTTTGCTTGAACGATCCATTTATGCAAAATATATACGCTGCAAAAACAATTAAATCTTTATGCTGAAGAGGGGAGGGAGTAACCCAGGTGGAATGCTAGCTATTTATATATAATCTGGGAGAGAAGAATGATTTTGGATATTAGTAGTTGAGTCGATATCTGTGGAGTTGACAGAGGAATATCCCTTGTTTGTGAACTTAGCGATATGAAATTTGTAGTCTGGTTACGGATGTTTTTGAAAAAAAATGATTTTTTTTAAATTAAAAAAATTTAATGTTTTAAATTATTTTGATATGTTAATGTCGAAAATAATTTAAAAAAAATAATATTTTTAAAAATAATCAGAAACAGGTAACCAATCAGATGTAAAATGCCTTGTGGAATTAGGTTAGGTAAATTTGAACCATGTTGCCGGCCTTTCTTGAATATTTATTGGTGACTTTTTTTTCTAGCAGCATGCTCCACTCCTGCAATAATCTTCTTGATTGCTCAAGATCCATGTGTCACATCTCTTTCTTTTTCTCCACTACAGACATTGATTTAGTCCCTGTAGCTCCATACATGGTAGATAGATCATGATTTATTTATTGGTTGATTCATTTTGATTGGCCCGTACATCATATTCTTGAATTTATACCTATAATCTAGTTCAATTTCAATACCTACTTGAAGATATGACAACAAGATTTGACGCCTAAGAGTGCCAAATGCTTGTTACGTGCAAGTCTTTACAAAGTTACTGTTTCCTAAATATGTTCATCAGCTTGCTGAATAGTTTAATGTTGACTATTTCTGTATTTACTCATGAAAATGATTGATTTTCAAATAAATTTAAAACTTTTCTTGGAAAAATACTATCTCTTTACTGGAATAGCGAAAGGACTGTAGTTTTGTTAGATTACGGGGGAAATCAAATGGATAGTTAAGAATATTCTCTTTTTATAGACTAGACTTTCCAATCTTTTTGGTTTTTGAAAATAATCATAGTTAGGGTTAGGGTTAGGGTTAGGGTTCTCAGTCGCTCAATGCTTTCAGTTAATTAACATTAACAAATAAAAAAAATTGGAGAAAGAAAACATTGTTGATGAATGGTGTTTTTCATAAATTTTTATCTTATTTTATTTTGATGATTGAACTTTATTTATTTTTAATCACATCCTTACAAATTAAGTTGGCAACGGTTTTTTTTTGTTATTATCTATTTTTATTTGCTTGTTTTCACTTATTAGTTGTCTAAGTTGAATTAGAGATCAATTTTATAAAACTTAGTTTTTTGTTCTTAAAACTAAAATTAAAAGATCAAAGAACAAAATTGAAATTTCATAAAAACAGTCTTCACACATTTGTTGTTCATATGATATGAAAATGTTTATTTTTGCCCCTCAAGCTTCACTTTTGGTCATGATATTTTTTTATGTTTCAACCCGTATTAGTTTTTTTTATATATATATTTAGGTTTTGGATGTCTAGAAAAGAGATGTCACCAAGAAAAAAAACAATAAAAAGTTATTTGATTGTCATCTTTAACTACAATTAATTGTGATTTTGGTGTTTTTGGATTAATCTTTAAGATGAGAAACTCAATGAAATGATTTTTGCCTTAATCTTGCCTCTTTAAAGAGATTAGGGCTAAAACAAAATATTAATTTGACTTCATTTTGAGTTTATATCCAAATAAATATGTTTTGTCATTAGCAATTGGGTTCTAGAGGTCAATGTGATAGCTTTTTTCATGTTTATGGCTAAGCAAATGACTAAACTTTGGATTTTTAATGTCCTACTTGGATTTTAGTTTCCTAACCATGAGAGCTAGTTGAGATGGTATAAAAATACCACAAACAAACAATGTGTCATCCACTCTATTTGGATATAAATATATTTAAAAAAAACAAATTGTTTTTTTTTTCAATTAGTTTTTTGGTGTTTTTAGATCATTTTGATATGAGAATATCAAAAATATTTTTTTTTGAAATTTTATTTTAACTTAAAAAATAAAATGAATAAATTACCTTGAAATTATTTTTTCTTAGGCTTTCCTATCTGGATTTTTTTTTAATCCTAGTTTGTTTTTATTATCAAGTAGAATTAGATGCCATTTTATATTTTAAAAAATATATAATATATTCAAAAAGAATTTGCACGCACATGCCACTATATGGGAGGATCCCGTGCTCTTTGGGTAGTATGTGTGACACCTCTCAGTTCAACATAGTCAACATCTGTGCTAGTCAAAGTATCAAGAGGCAATAAATTTTATGGAGCAACCCATATATAGTGATTTGTGGTTATTTGAAAATTGTTTGATTTATTTTGTCCTTCTCTTTTATCCTTAGTCAATCGAAAATTGAAAGTTTTCCGCCCATTGTTTTTATTTTAACTATACTCCTTATTCTTCTTATTTCTCTTTGTTTTTTTTTATACTTTTTTTTAAATTTTTTTTCAATTTTATTTCTTGGCTTTTGATCCTATTTTATTTTTATATAAAATATGATCCATATATATATATATATATGTGTGTGTGTGTGTGTGTGTGTGTGTGTGTGTGTGTGTGTGTGTGTGTGTGTGTGTGTGTGTAATTTACCATTTTATTATTATTTCTTTTCAAAAAAACTGCAAGCGCGTCATACGGACACGCCAACAGTGTTTTATATACACGCGCCTTTAAGGTGGCACGTGCTACAACATCCAGCGGTGGAAACAGACTGTCCACCGTGTTAATTGGTGTGCAATATGTCCTTTACCTCCCGGTACAACGCGTGTTGGGTTCCAGTGGTCGGGGAATCGTCGGTGGATGGTTTTACATTTTTTCTCCATTTTCTCTCTCCTGCGGAAGGCAAATACATGTCCATCCTTATTGTTTGTGATTGTTTTAGTTTAATCTCTGTTCTTTTGATTTCAGTTTTTATTATTGATTTCTTCAATGAAATTTTTGATTTGTTGCAATTGTGCATTTCATTTGCAACAAATTATGTATGTTGTTTTCCAATTCAATCCTTATTATTTTGATTTTTGGTTTGTTTTTGGTTCCTTTAATTATTTCGGTATACAGGTTTTAATTTGTTTTAATTGTGTCCTCTAATTGAAATTTGTCATATATGCTACTTTTCATTTTGGTCCTTATTCTTTTAATTTTATAACAAAATTACACTGTAATTTTTTAAAAACAAAATCCTTGTATTTCTTTCGGTCCCAAGGTTTCTATTTGTTTCAATTTTGTCCTTGTATTGGAATTATTATATATTTTGTTTTGATTTGTTCCATTTTTCTCTTTGTTTTTTTTTTTTTGTGTTTTCTGTTATTTTTATCTGTTCTTCTAATCAAATGATTTTATGATTTTATTGTTTGCGCAATAATAATAATAATTTTAGTGAATATTTTTTTATTGTTTTTTTTGTAAAAATATTTTGTTTTTTTTTATTCTTTGGGGCAATTTAATGATTTTAATTGCTTGAGCAGTAATGTTGATAATAATTTTAATTGTTATAGTAATGATAATGACGATAACGTTAAGATGGATTTTCAATTTATTTTTTCTTGTTTTTGGAGATAGAAAATTAACTACATATTTTTGTTATTTAATTATTGTAGGTGTTTTCATAATTTATATTTTATTTATTGTATTTAATTTAGATTGAATTATAAAATAAACTAATCTTAATATAATAAATTTACTAATTCAGATATCCAAATCTTCTTGTTTTTTTAATGATAATGATAATTTTATGCTGGTTATTTTATTAAAACCTACTAAACAAATAAATTTATATCGATTTAAAATTCATATATTTTATAGAAAACTTGTACTTCACAAGAATTCTACACATATTCATTATTTGCTCAAATTTATATTATAATAAAAAAAATCTCATATAGTTAATATTTTTTTTATTTTGAAAAAAAAAAATCAATTGCGACCACATGCAAGTAAGTGGCTAGTATATATATATATAACCGAAAAAATAGAATAGACCATCTTATATTCCCAGCCAATTTTAGTAAACTTAAGGAATATGCTTGCTAGGTAGAGCATCTACGTACCATGGGTCCATCTGCATCGGGACATTGATATACAGTAAAGGAGAGGGAATCTTGTAGAAGGAGACAAGAGAAGAGTCTATAAAAACAGAAAGAAAATAAAAGAACCTTTGGATCATAATTGTCTCTGGCTTTTTAGCAGCAGCAAACCCTGCCTGAAATTCCCTTTTATCCCATGGATGCGTCATTGTACTTTTTGCTTTTTAAATTAATTTATTATTCTTGTATCTTCTAAGCAAGAATTTAATTTTGAACTTGGAAACCCTCTTGACTCGGTTAATAAGAATTATATTATATTATATGATGTAATTTTTAAATGAAAAAGTCGCCAAAAGAGAAGATTACATGCATGTTTTACGGTGTGTTTTTGAAAAAATCTGAAATTTTTATTTTTTTTTTGTTTTAAATTAATATTTAGGTGTTTTTAGATCATTTTGATGTGTTGATATTAAAAATAATTTTTTAAAATTAAAAATTATTTTAATGCATTTCTGGACAAAAATAAATACTTTAAAAGATAACTTCAAGAACATACATGTATCATAGTTAAAACCACATTGTACGATATAGACAAGAACATATGTGCATCGTACTTAAAACCACACTGTACGATGTTCCCTCATTGAGGTTAGCTTCGATAATCTCGATGTTGAATTATTAATGATCATGATTAGAATGCTAATTTGACTGTATTTAAAACACTTCATTATACATATATTTTTAAGATTTAAATATTATATTTTCAAGCATTTTTATATAATTAACATATATTTTGTTGAATTTTCCCTTCATTCATCTTCCCCGGGAGTTATTGTTAAACCTTTTCATATATTGAGAATTTTAAATTAAAAAATATAATACACATACCTTTAGATCATTTAATATTAAAATATAATATGAATGTGATAATCAATTATTTATTTTGTCCTACCAAATCTAGGGACTCCAATTAGTAAGCTACTAAAACATCTAGTTATATTTTAAATACATGGAGTAATTTAGAACCTTTATTTTTTTAATCTAAGATGTAAAAAATTAGAATAAAAACACAATAATAATAATAATAATAATAATAATAATAATAAAAACTACATGAACTCTTAATATATATATATAAATGGCTATCACTTTCTTATTTCTGCCATTGATGTTATCATTGACACTTTGAAGTCGGCAGAAATATAGTTAACAAATCATTGTCACGACTGCCTAACTAGTGTCTCTTGCACTTCTATGATTGACATGCCACTTTTCTACCAACATAACTATCATGATGAGAGCTTTGACCAAAATTGCATTCCCATCAAGAATACCTTTATCCATTTATTTATTTATTTTTTCTTCATATTCTTACACTTTGCAATGGAATAATCATAATTGCTCCACAATCACTGTCATGACTGCCTAATTATTATCTACTTAATTATCAAATACCATTACTGAAAGTTATTTTTGGTATTACAGTAGTGATTATTTTTAAAGTGTCTTTTTAAAAAACATATATTGAAATAATAATTTTTAAATAAAAAAGAAAACTAAAATAAATATTTAGATTTTTTTAAAAAATATTTTTAAAATACAAAAACAAACGTGCTCTAGCATAACTATCATGAGAGAAACATCGGTCAAAATTGCATCCTTATCTCTATCAATAGCATATCTAACTCTTATCCATTTATTTTCACAGTTTTTACCATTGAAAGACTTAGTTGAAATACTATAAGGATGTAAGCAAAAATCCAATTCAATTAATGTATTATAATAAAATTTCCAGAAACTTAAAACGACCTTAAGATTGGTTGAACTTGTATTTTTTGTTGCCTTTTAATCGATTTACACTTAATAAAAACTACACAATATACATCTTAATCTAAGGTTTACAATACCAAATTTAATTTGATTTAAATAAACAATAATCAACAACATATATATTTTGAGAAATATTTACTCAAAGTTTTGGTCGTAAAAAAACCACCAATTTCTCTTCTAAGACTACATTAATGCACCTTTTCATTTAATATACAAATAAACCATTATTGGATATTAAAATTTCTTAGACTTATAACAATTCAATGATTGATTAAATTAGAAGAAAAACAATCAGCAGTTCATGTGGCAAGTTAGTAAAACCTAATTGTCTGCATAATATACACGGGTATGAAACCTCCCTAATCACTTCTTCCACTGTACGAAGATGGTGACTTGCTTGCAAGTGATCCCATGTAATGCCCACATTTGTAGTCCAATGCCACGAATTTTCTAATTGCGTCGATGCATTGAACTCTTATGACTTCCATGTTTTAAAGCAAATATCAGATAGTTTGAATTAAGAAATTCGACAAATACATTTGCAAAACAATCCCCAAAAGACATGACGTGATGACAAAAGACTTTCTATTTTCACAACAGATCTTGAGTTTGAGTTAGAGTGTGTATTTTTTTTAAAAGTCTAGGATAACAAGATTTTACTCGCTTATCTGGATCCACAAAATATATTTTATGGAGGGTGAGGTTTTTTCGTATGTAAAAAAAAAAAAACTTCTTCCACCTTGTATGTGTACACACACACCCCTGAATCCAAAGCTAAAAGTATTATGCACCGATTAGGTAAAATTATAATTTTATTACTGCAATCTATAGTAATCTGTATCTATTGTTACAATAATTTTGTTACAATAAAACACTGATATGATTTAACATATTTCTTAATATATATAATAAATAGATACTTAGGGTTCAATATTTTTGAATTGAACCTTTTTGACATTAAGCTTCCCAATGCAGCTTGGGAATGGTGATTTGAGACTAAACATGGCTTTGTAAAAGAAAAATAAGGCGGGGATGGCACCATTAAGGTTGTCGTCTTCAAGTGCACCAAAAGGCCTGCGAATTAAGAAGAAGAAGAAGAAGAAAAGCATCCCAAAATCATTTTCTAGATATACTCGAGTACAAAATCTTACCCAAATAACAATTAATTAGAAACCACATTCATAAATTATCTTAACAAAGAGAGGAACAATTGATTCACATGGATGAATATGATTAATTATGATCCATCCAAGATATGCAAACAACTCGTCGTTTAATCTTTTCAGAAAATGCAGTGAGCAAATTGAAAAACGAAGAACATGCATAGTATAATCTAAAATAGACTGGAAAATAGAGAACAACTAAAAATGAAGAGAAAGCCATGATTAATCAGTAGACTCACATTGAAACAAGCAATGCGCCTTCTACACGCTCTCTTTCCCTTCTTAAGCTTCAAGAAAAACTCATCCTCTGAGTAAATATGGCCTGCTGGTGAAGCCAAGAAAACCCTTCTGGCTGCTATTGGTGGAGACCAAAGACCACTCTGCTCATAATCGAAGTCATATTGAGATGCATCAAAGAACTTACCCAGAAGTCTCTCGGAGACTGATTTCGAAACCACTTGAGTACTTGGACTTGCCATGGAAGAGCTTCCTGGCGATGGCGATGGCGATGACGATGATATATTTTCCATCAGCAGAGAGAATGAGATCATGGAAGGGTTGCGGACATGAAAGAACAGTGATGCTGTGATCGTGAAGAGTGGAAGACGTGGCTATAATGAGATTTTCTTGTATTCTGAGCCTATGTTCGAGAATTACTTTGAAGGAAGTTTTGGAATTGTTTGGTAGACAAGAAAGTTAAGGTTTGGTCAAGGATTTAGACCCTAAAGTCTTTTAATCCATGTGACTACACTAACTCGATTACTTTTGTTTTGTTTAGGATATCATCCACCAATTTAAACTAATATTACACGCTTTTTGAGATCTCGTGTTCAATCAAGTATAGGAAGACACTCTCATAATGTTCCTCTGAGTTCCTCAATGCTTTTTTATATTTTTTTCATATGTTGGTATTATATTAAAAATTATAATAACAAAAAATAGACTATGAAAAATTGATTAAGGATTCAATTTAATAAATTAATTATAGACTTGCCACCAATTCAGTGAAACTTTTCGATAAGGGTTGTACTTTGTATTTTTTATTGACTTGTTTTTAAATTTTTAGATTGTTGATAGTCAATATAATATATAAATATAGTATTATATAGTTTAGGAGTAATTTAAATGGCTTATCTTGTGTTATTTAGAATTTAATATGGTGTGTGTGTGTGTGTGTGTGTGTGTATAATCAATTAATTAATTTATATTTTAGACTAATAGACGGTTAATCATTTTCATCAAGTGATCTGAGCAATTATATTGCTTGAAGATCAAATTTGAACACAACCATATGATTTCAGAATACCTTACTTCAACGTAGAGAGAGATTTAATCTCTATTTTCATTATGGTATAGACATTCCATTTCAGAATACCTTGTTTCTTAGTGTAAATATTATTCATTCATGAGAAATATTTAGATTTATATATTATAGTATGAAGTGTCTTTACTTTTTCAGATCATATTTGTTTTCAACATCATAATTATTGATCATTTAATTATTTTTTCAAATGTCGTTCCATTGTGCCTAGGATTTCATAATCAATATTATTTGAGAATATATAATTTTTTTTTGTAATTTATCTAGGGTGATGAATTTTCCATATAGAATCTTCATGCAAATTAGTTTAGTGACTTGTTAGTTAACAAGTATGTATATTTTAGTTCTTGTATCCTTCATATCGCAATTTATAAGAGCAATCATTTCATTTCATAAAGAAAAGAATATAATATGTATTGATCTTAATGACTTTAATTAATATCTATGCTTAATAAAGCATTGACCATGAACATTTAGAAGTAATGTTTTGATGCATTATGAATCTTATAATGATAATTGTTTTAGAAAGCATTTTTATTTTAATTACTTTTATCTTCACTCTAAATTCATTAATTAAGCACAAATAAATATTAAAAAAAATAAAAAAAGCCTTTCATTAATAATAAATATGATTATACAAGAACAAAGTTAGTGTCATATGTAACCAATTGATTGATTACATGAATAGATGAAAAAAAGTATTTTTTTTTTAAATAAGCAAATATGGTCAAACCTCTTAAAACTGAATTGATATCTTAAACTCATAACCCATTAAGATCTAGAGCTGGACTCAGTCAAGAAGCTCTACACCCAATAAATTTAATGTAAAATGATTAAATAAAAAAAGTAAAAAAAATCTTTAAGGTAAAAAATAGGAATAATAAAAATATAAATCAAAAAGGAAAATACACAATGCCCGTGTGTATGACAACTTCTTTGTTTTGGCTTCCATGGGTAATATCATTAATTCACTATGCAATTAAACATGAAAAATCAAAAATGCCCCAAAATAAGAGATGCGTGTCGTTTTGGTTTTAAGGATAAAAAGTTCATTATACATGCAAAAAATTGTGTGTAAACCCATTTGCCTCCAATTAAATCAGCAATGACTAATTAATTCTTTGGAAAAGAAAAGATGTAATGAAACTTTTTCCATGAATATATCAACTAAGATAGATATAAATGATTTACATAAGATTCATGTTATGTTAGACACTACGACCTTGTTTGTTTCAAGGAAAGTGGTTTCCGGGAAACCACTTTCCAAACTTTCCAGTGTTTGTTTGTCTTCCGGAAAGTTGTTCAACGGAAAACACTTTCCAGTCAAAGAAAAATTTGGCTTGGTTTTCAGGAAAGTGTTTTCCGGAAAATTTGGGCGGAAAACACTTTCTGGAAGTTGTGAAAAATTTAGAAATGTCATTATTTGCTGATTATATCAAATTTGATCCTCAAACTTTTGATTGCTATATATAATTTGTTTTGAATATTTATTTTTCAATTCCATCTCTTAAAATTTAATTTTTATATTAATTTTGGTCCTTATTTTTTATAATTGCTATTTGCTTTTTTTCTTATCATTTTTTTATTGAAATTTTTTTATCTATCAAATTTGGTCCTCATTTTTTTTATTGTTACTTATTTTATTTGAAATAATTTATGAAATGTTAATTATTATTATTTTAATTTATTCACCTTTCATTTTTTTTTTTTAATTTTTTAGATTTGATCTCTATTATTTTGATTATTATTTATTTTATTTGAGATAATTTATGAAATTATATTTTTTTTCAATTTCATTCTCATTCAACTTTTTAATTTGTAAGATCTGTTCCTCATTATTTTAATAAACTTGAAGAAAAATTAATTTATTAATAAATTATTTTCCAGTTCATTTTTCAAAACACAAACAAACACTGGAAAATGTTTTCCAGTTCATTTTCCATAACACTGCCAAACATCGTAATTCACTTTCCCCGGAATTCACTTTCCAAAAGGAAACCACTTTCCAGCAAACAAACGGGGCCTACGTTTCAAAAGTATTTTTGAAAAAAAATATTTTTTTACTTTAAATTATTTTTTTATGTTTTTATATCATTTTCATGTATTGATGTTAAAAATAATATTTTTTTTTAAAATATTATTTTAATGCATTTCTAAATAAAAATACTTTAAAAAACAACAATAACCACATTCTTAAACAAGCAAGCAAAGCGAGCAGAAACTAATTCAAAATTATCCTCGTCATAAAAACTAAATTCTCTTCTATTATGTTTGTACTCGAATTCAAAATCTCAAGATTATTGCTTGCTAATTATTTCTTCTTATTAAAAAAATATTTATTAAACACACATCATTTTTTTACGAGACTAGCAAAATTAATTATGCATTAGTTTTTTTTTTTTTTTTAAAATGAAATTTCTAAATAAACCGATGTCAAATCAACTCCTTTTCATTTTTTTCTCAATACAAATATTACTTATTAACTCAGGACACCTTCAATTGAACAAATACATATAGAGTCTTTTGCATTGTGTTTTAAAAGTAGTTTTGAAAATAAAAATTATTTTTTTACTTTAAATTGTTTGTTTTTTGTATTTTTAGATTATTTTTATGTGTTGATATCAAAAATAATTTCTTAAAAAATAATAAAAAATTATTTTAATGTATTTCTAAACGAAAAACACTTTTAAAAATAACCTCAACTACATTCTCAAATAAACACATAATTATTTCTTCTTATTAAACAAATATTTATTAAATACATATCAGATTTTTATGAGACTAACAAAATTAATTATGCATTACTTTTTTTTAAATATGAAATTTCTAAATAAACCGATGTCAAATAAAAAGTAATTTCCTATTTTTTTTAAGGGGAGTTATGAACTATGAATGTTGATAAATTTAAGATTTGTTTTTACTTCTCCCAAAGAAACGCTGCACTTTTCATACGAGTAATGTATCCTGTTCATTGTCATATTCACTTCCATTTCCATGTCGCCGCATATTTTTGTTTTTCAAAAACAACATTCTAATTATCTTTGGAAATTGGAACTGCTTTTTCCTTAAAATTTCTCTCATTGTTGACATTTCTTTTTCCTCTCTTGTTCACAAGAAGAACATCAAATAAACCATTTCAAAGCCCTTTTTTCCCCAAAATTTATCAACTCTTTTTCATTTTTTTCTCAATACAAATATTACTTATTAACTCAGGACACCTTCTATTGAACAAATACTTATACAGTCTTTTACATTGTGTTTTAAAAGTGTTTTTGAAAAAAAAAATATTTTTTTAGTTTAAATTATTTGTTTTTTGTATTTTAAATTATTTTCATGTGTTGATATTAAAAATGATTTTTAAAAAATAAAAAATCATTTTAATGTATTTCTAAACAAAAAAAACTTTTAAAAATAATATCAACTACATTCTCAAATACACACATAATTATCAACTTGAATTGTAATAAATAAAAATGGAAATACAAATCTAAAAATCTACAGTAATAAGCAACTATGGCAACTACTACCATTTGCTAAAAATGGTGGAAAAGATTCAAGTGTTCTTATATTTCAGAGAGACAGTGCCCAATATATATATATATATATATATATATATATATATATATATATATATAATTGTATCTATTTATTTTTAAAAAGCTATTGCATCTCCAATTTATTATTTTGCTAGATTTTCATTATCAAAACCAATGAAAATATGCATATAATCAAGTTTAAATTTGATATTTTTAAATTATCCCTCATTAAAAGATATAGAGTAAAGAAATATTTTAAGAATATGATTCAATAAATTAAAATTTAATATTTAATTTATGGAAAATCTTGAAAAAAAATCATTATTTTCTTTCTAATTTTTCGATAAAAATTAAATAGAATATATAAAATATTAATTTGATCATGTACAAATCAATTCATATATTTTCATTAATTTTGATGGTAAAAATATAATGAAAAAAATAAATTGAAACATAGTTAAAATATCCAATTTAAATGTCGATTTCCAGGACTTGATTATTTTTCTTAAGGAAATAAATCCAAAGTAAGGTTTTTGTGGATAAAAATATATTATATTTTTTATCACATCATCTCGAATCATATTTCAAATAGATATATTATATAGCTAGGGCTAATTTGAGAATCTGGTTGGCGTTATTTAAAGTTATTTTTTAAAATATTTCTCATTCAAAAATATATTAAAAAAATATATTTTTAACATCAGTATATTAAAATAATTTAAAAACATCATTTTTTTTAATTTAAAATAAAAAATAAAAATAATTTTTTAATTTTTTTTTCAAAAATATTTTTGAAATGCAATGTCAAATACCTTTTTAATCTATTATGTAGGGTCTGATGATTGGGATTAAAAGCGCAACAGCTTTTTTTTTATGAAAAAATGGATGTAAATAAAAGTATAAAAATAAATTAGATACAAATTATAAGAACAAGTGGAGTTATTTTCCAGTTAAATAATCGGAAAACACGATCCATTGAAAAGAAAATAAATTCATCCTGGTTAAAAGCCAATGAATTACGGTGTCCCAAAAACCCCTAAAAAGAGAACCCAAAAAGGGATTTTTGGGACAGTGAATTATATTTGTTTTAAAAAGAAAACCCAAAACAGAAAAAAAGAAAAGAAAAGAAAACACCAAAGTGGTCAGGTCAGTTCTAGAGAGATAGATAGAGAGAGAGAGAGAGAGAGAGAGAGAGTACAAGAGAGGGTGTTGTGTACACATGACATACATGCAAATGGTAGATGTAAAGAGAAAAGGAGAGGAAGAAGGAAAGAGAGATAGATGGAGAGAGGTATATGCATCTACTGAAGAAGAGTGCACTATGTGGGTTCTCCAAAGCTAGATACCCTTTTATCTCTTTCTCTTTAGCCAGCTTTGAAACATGATGAGGTTAAAAGCAAAACCATTTTTTATTGCTCACTCCATGGTTTATACATTCTGTCAATCTCACTTTTGAAGAAGACCCATTTATCAACTTCAACAACTTCTCTTCCCTTATTTCAATCAAATTTCTCCTTTTTGCTCCTCTTTGCATGTTGATCCCAAGATGCATTGCTGAGGTAAGGTAATTTTTATACGGTTTTCTTATTATGTTTTTGAACTATTTGATTGAAATGTGGAAATATGAATGTGGGTTCTGAAGGTAATTGATTTGGCGTTTGGTGATCTGTGTAATTTTTGGGTCTTTTGGATATTTGTGCTTATCTGAGTTTTCAGATTTGTGAATTCTGGATGGAAGTTGATGGGTTCCCTTCTCTAATTTTTTTTTCTCGTTTTTGTGCTGTTTTATCCTCTTTTGATTCAATGCACGGGGGTTTTATGCTATATCTGCGGCACTTCATTCTTTCTCTCATTGATTATCATAAAATGTGTGAAATTCTTTTGCCCTTCTAATGAGATCTCCAGATGACATATTAGATTATGGATATCAGTTCAAGTGCTTTTCTGTTATGAGAATTCGGTACGATTTACTGGTGTTTTCGAGGCAGAAATCAAGAGCAGCTGCTGTTTTTTGCATGACTGATTTTTGCCTTTTTTTTTATTTTGTTTTAAGGTCTTGAGAGCTCAATACTTAATGCACGCCCTGGAACTTTTCTTAGAAGAATCCATTTAGTCGTGAGTCTGTCACTCATTATTTGGCTTTATATATTGTTGTGGCATAAGTAGAATGGTTCCTTTTGTGAATTGGGATTTTGCTTAGCACGCACAGGTGAATGAAGTACGACTTAGATTTAATTTGATGTCGACCTAACCTTCTGTGTCTCCAATAATAGATGACCCTACTAATCTATAGAAGCGAAGCTTGTAAAGAAATGGAGAAATACAAAGAACTATGTTTGTTTCATATCAAACCATTTTTGAGGGAGCTGTTCGTATTTGCCATGTTCAAGTGTAGAATAATGGACTTGCAAAAGCCACATTGGATGAAAATTTTCATGTTCTGCTACCAGAAGTGTCTTACACAGAAAGAAAAGGAAATGTTGATATTTGCTGATCATTTTGGCTGATTTGGAGGGAGTGTGGGAGGATGCTTCTTTATGTAGGTTGAAGGTTTTGCATTGGTGGGATAAAAATACTGGATCTCTCTCTCTCTCTCTCTCTCATCTGTGAGCTTTAGCTAAGTAAATTGTAATTAGGTGTAAGTTAGCTTGATAGTTTTTTTCTTCCTTGGGATATGTCTAGTGTAAGGGAAGAGGTGCCCCTCTTTTGGCACTGGAGCTAACATACTTTTGCATTATTTATAAAAGAAAGAAACCATTGAATTCTATCCCAAAAAGAGAGAATTCAACTTGTTAGTATGATGCGGCATGTAAGCAGTGGGTAGCAGGGTAAGGTAGATGGTAGTATACAACATATAGTCTACAGGTATATTTATTGTCACCTGGAGCAGTTGGTAGCACTGTTTCATTTTCCAAGGGCTGGCCTACTGCTATATAAGTTGGATTAGTCAATTATACCAGTGTTGAAGCTAAAACTGTAGCTTTTGTTGCTCTTCAAAGGTTCATTTGCTTTTTTCCAACAAGAGAATGAAATCCAGACAGCTGCAATTATGGTAAGACCCAATTTCTACAAATATGTTATTTAGGTGTGTCAAATATAAATATGAGTATGTGACTACTAGATAACATGCTGATTTAGTGTAATTTTTTGGGCTGCTATATCTCCGCGTGATTTCAAGTAGTAGTTGGGTAGTTGGAAATATAGATTATAATAGTCCTTTGATATATTTCCTGTTTTTCCCCCTCTAATGTTCCTTGTGTCACGTCAGTTGCTTTCTGGATCAAGGGATTTCTATGTTGAACCGCGAAGATAAACCAGCTTTATGATGAATAAAACAATAAGGCCCGTGCCATATTCAATTCTCATCGATTCACCTCAGGCTTGCAATCACATAAAGAACTTGAAGGCATAACAGAAGATGCAATAATAAGTCTCATTTTCTGTAGTAAGATTGTTAAATCCAAGAAATTTGGGCATCTTATTCATTTGTTATTTATCCCAAAACAGAGAATATGGGGTATTATTCAGCTCATCATAGTTTCTTTTATTGGTTGCTGACATGCATTTGCCAAGCCAGTCCCTGAGACATCAAAACATTTGTTTATCTATTTATGTATCATTTATATAGGCCTTTTTGAACAAGGCTTGTAACTTCACACCAAATGCTCTTACCAAAGCCCTTGTTTGCTGCATTTGATTGTGAGGAAAGAACATAAATATTCCTCAAGTATGTAGATGTTTATTATTAGAATAACAAAATTTCAAGTCCCATATTATGCTTGTTTGTTATCTAATGCTTGAAGAAGGCATGGAGATGCTGACTTGATGGATGGATATGCAGTATAATATAATGAGATATGCAACAAAAACAAAATGGTACAGCATCTATGAATATAGAAATGGGAAGCCATTTACATCATATTAATGAAGCTGATGAGGCTTAACACTTTTTGATGTCCCAATATGTTCTCAATTTCAAGTGAAACCTCTTCTGTTTCAGTACTGAGCAGACCGTCATTCCAAACTGATATAATATCATTTTAAATCTTATCACTTGGTTTTGTCCTTCTTATTTTCCTTCAGCTTACTCATATTAATACATTCAATGAACATGATCAGAAATAAAAAGTTTTCCCTTGTGGGGTAGGCTCAGCTATTAAAGGGTAGATTATTTATGTGCATGCTTCGAAGCATACTATAAGATAGGGAATGATGCTGTCAAGCTCAACTGTGGGTTTCTCCCTTTTAATTGCCATTGAGAAATACTTATATCCATTGGACTTAATTTTTACTTATGAAGCCTTTTCAGACTTAAGCCTCATGTGACTAAAAATGTAATGGGAAAAATGGACGATTTACAGTTCAAATTGGTCGGAATTGTATGTAAGATTAAGATCCCACGTGATATTATGGTTTTAGTTGAGACCTAAGCCCAATCTTCTTTCTATGGGATTTTTGTGAAATTTGAATTGTTTGGGGATTTGTAGATGATAGACTCTTTTGGGCATATTTCCAAAAGCTCCATCCTAGATACTCACTTGGACCAATTTTGGGCATCGGCCTTTTTCCTTTTTCAGACATGCTTTAGTTCCTTGTATTAATCATGTGTGTCTAGTGGTGTAAATATTGATTGTTGTCTGGTTTACAAGAAAAGACACTAAATTATAAATTCAGGCAACTCTAGCAGTTTTCTTTAATTGTTATCATATCTTTTAAATGTGCCATTTATAAATATTGATTTCCTCTATTAAATGCAGATTTTTCCAGCGTTCTAGCATTGCATGTTAAACTGTGATTTGTTGGGTGTTAAAATGCATCTCTGTATTTGTCTAAATTGGTTGTGTTTTAATGCAGATTTTTTCGCAACTGTAGGATTGCATGAACTCAGTATATGACATGGGTTTTTCCTTTCCAATGAACCATGAATGATGAACGGAGATGGTGGGTAACAAGCCTTTCTGAAGATTTTATTCAGTATGTGATTAGCAAGATTTATAATTCTCTAGGAAATAAAGCTAGAGAGTGATGAAAAAGTGTAGATAGGGAATATAAAATAAAGGTTCTTTAGAAAAATAGGTACATCATTTCCACCAAATTTGGCAGTTATTGTTGGGATTTTGTCATTTTCTTCTTCTTAGGGTGATGCCTGATCTTCAAACTTAATTTGTTTCATATTTTCTGGTTGATCTTTTCATGCGTATTTGAGGCACGTGCAGATATCTAAGACAAAGTATGGGATTTTATCTGTTCTTTCCATAAATGTTGTGCCAGGTGGTTCTTTGTTGAGGTGTCATCTTTTGTCGGTTCATGTGCTGGTTTTCCTTCTTTATCACTTTGTGCATTTATCTATGTGTTTATTTATGGCCTGAAAACTTTAAATGAATATAGAATTATCATGAAAGTACTTGTCTTGCCTAATCACATGATCAAGATTTTAACAATTTTGCTTCGAATTGCATTAGCCAATTCCTAAGACATGCATTGATGAAAAGGATTACGCCAAAATCTAGCATTTACGTCACATATTAATGCAAAAGAACTACCAAAAAAATTAATTCAAAAACCTTCTTAAATATGCTTCTACACAAATCTACAATCCCATTACAAAATATTAATTGTAACACAGACAAGTAAAACATGTCTGACTTTAGTTATAATGTGAAAAGAAAACTGTAACTAAACAATTGTGGTTTTTTCTATGGTAATGGTCCGACACCACAACATCATAGATTGTACATGTAACATTTGAAATTGTCACCAAATTTGTTACTAGCATGGTAACAGCTGGCTTGTTTTGTAACAATTGTGAGTATAAAATTACCTCCATTTGGCTTTGGATTTCGGTTCCATCCTGTGATGGTTTTTATTTGAGTCCATGGTTCTAGCAATTGAGTTCAAGTTTGGATGACATTTTGTAATGTTGCCCCAGCTTTTCTTTTTCCACCAGTCTTAGGAAAATTTAGAATTAAATATTACATGAGACTACGAGAGTTTTGAGAGTGCCAAATTGGAATGATCAGCATTGTATTGAAATTTTTTGCACACAATATTTCCTAAACAAGCCTTTCAATAATCACATATATAGTTCTTTAGATGATAAGTAGCTTGTAGGAAAATCAGGCATTTTTTTACTAGCTTTTTTTTTTTGTGTTTTTTTAATGGTAATCATGCACAAATAGTATTCTTTCAAGGTGCGAATTTTGATATTTATTCCTCACTATAGTTGCTGTTATGCATAGATGCACACAAATTTTCAAGCAAAAATCCAACTACATAGTAAAACTTCCTATGCAAGAATAGATTCTACAAGTTTACAGAGAAGTTTTCCATGGTTTTAAGTACACTGATAACATCTAGCAGTTTTTTAGACTGTTGATGTGTTGCAATTTATTATGAAATGGGCTGTAATGATTTCGTTGCGTGAAAAACTCATGCATGCGACAGCTGCAGTTGCTCATGTCAGCCTGCATTTTGACATGTTTGTTATTCACATACTGGGGACTAAGAATTGCTATATCTATATCACATTTTCAGCAAAATATCTAGGCTTTTTAGATACACTGCTTAATCGATGCTATGTTGCCATCTAGCAAATAGAAAAATACTTTAATATACATTGATATATGATGCTGTTACTGATTGATGATAGTCATACAGATGGAAGGAGTTGTTGACTTGTGGATTCAGATGTGGTTTGCTTGGTCAACTGTCGCTTGGGGGAGGCATAAAATATATCAAGATTCCTAACTTTCCTAACTTATCAGCAGAAAGATAGTTATATCTACTTTGAGGTTTTTCTTCTCTATCACTCTATTATCTATATATGTATCTTCCTGTCCATCTATTGATCTTGCTTCTCTAATTAAAGTAACATTGATAAATGGCATTTAGGTTGGAGGGTAGTATGACTTGTTTTAAGCGGTAAAAAATAATCTACCATCATGAAAACTTACAAAAAGCTTAGCCCTTAACAGAACTGAATGGAGGAAGTTTTGCTAATTGATGTCTTATGTTAATGAAACAAAAGAGCATGGCACATGGTGAATTATGGGCATCCAATTCTCTTGCACTGGATTTTGGAAATGACCTTTGAGGTCATAAGAACATTAAAATCCTCTAGAGTCCTCTCTCTCTCGCGCACGCTCTCTTTTTATTTTTATCTTTGACACAGCAGATGGAGGTGCATTAGAGCAGGACTAGCTTTAGCATTTCCATTTGATTTATTTGGGAATGTCGTCTTCACTTTTATTGGAATTGGAAATGGCTGCTTGGTTAGCCAAACTTTAAACTTTTTCTTGCTTGATTTTTTCCTTAATTTGTGTTTATTTGTGGGTCTGGTCTATTGGGTGGTGGTATAGCCAAAGGACTGGCTCTATCTTTTCATGGTTTAACTCCTCATATGCCAGCTGAAAACTAATTCCCTAACAATCAAGGCAGTTGAAATTTCTGTATCTTGGTTTTTTCTGTTATATCTCAATTTTTCTGCATGGAAATTATTAAATGCATTTCGTTACCTGATTATTTCTTTCTCAAACTTAGTATCGGTTAAAATGATCTGTTTTAGGTGCTCTGCTCCCTCTATCGATAATATACTTTTGCCATGCAAATCCATAAAATTTTGTGCAATTAGAGTGGAATTCATTTCTTTGCATGCAATGGATTTCCTTGAGTTGCATGTAATGCAAGGTCTTACAACTTTTGAGAGGAATTCTGTGGAATATGTTCATCCATACACATTGTAGGAGCAGAGCGGACACAACTACATCAGAAGTTCAACATGCAATTGTCTTATATGCATCTGCTTTTCTTTTCTTTTTTACTTTTTATGTTATACCTCCTTAATGTAGAGTTTTACCATACACATTGTTTTTTACTTTAGTTTTTTGCTAATAGGAGTGCATAATTGTTCAGTCACTAATACTGGTTGTTCTTTTTGTTTTATTTGTTTCTCACCAGATTATGTATCTTTTAAATTTCAATGGATGGTTGCATTTGGCTTGAGAACATATGTGCGGAAAAGTTTGGAGAATCTAGAAGTTTGGTTAGGCTGTAGTGATGACCAGTTCAGCAATTGATGATTTTCGGGGTGATGGCTTTGAGGGATCACATCGAGAGCACTGTATTTTTGCAGATGTTTTCTTTGGCAAGGATACTGGTGGGACAGGTAAGAGGAGTATTGGTATTGGAGTTATTAATTTAAAGAGCCAGGACTGTAAGATTGCAGATCCTTCGCTGCCTACTAACAATGAATACTCAGCTGTCACTGCTCTTTTTTCTCCTATAAGTTTGTCAATCAAGGATTCTAATGTGAATGAGAATTCTACAGGGGCAACTGCTTCAGGTTGTTTTACAGAAAGATTTACCTTTGTGGAGGGCACTAACCAGAATAAGACTCTCAAGCGAATTAAGTTTGCAGTTGATGGACCTGTGGACACTGAACCTGATACTTTGAAGGTTCTGACTTCATCCTTACTGCCTAAAGAGATTGTTAGTGGTACAGCTGCTGCAGTTATGGACTCACTGAGCCAAACAGTACCATTACATTTAGTCGAATCATCCTCTCAGGGTGTTATATCTACCAGCTATCTGTTAAAGCAACATGCAAAAATAGACAGACAAGGTGATGCACGCGAGCCAGATGTTCTGAAGTGCAGTTTGCCAAACTCAGATGCTATTGCTGGCAAAGCTATTGCTTCACCTGTTTCCCAAGAGAGCTATGCAACAAGGATATTGCTTGCAAGACCTTCTATAGATGTTGTCGGGAAGTCTGAATCTCCTTTAAATGCAGAGGAAAGAGCAAAGGCATTCAATTCGCCAGGATTGGATGTCTCCATAATCTCGAAGACAGATTCCAAGATGGATCCTCGACCTTTTCTCCAAAGTCATATCACCCGCTTGCTTTCAGCTTTGGGTTGGTGTATTGGAAAGCGCAAGAGACCCAGTCGAAAATATATGGAGTCTATTTATCAATCACCTGAGGGGAGATTATTTCGTGATTTCCCTAAAGTGTGGAGGCTGTGTGGTCAAATTTTTTCCACAAATGGATACAAGGTGGTGCATGAAGGTGGTGGTAAGGAATGGGCTGATATAAGTCACTTTTGGTCTGATCTCTCAGATACATTGACTATTATTGAGAAAGACATGGATAAATCAGATCTTGCTAAAGCCTTGGCACATCAGTGGAGTATTTTAGATCCCTTTGTTAATGTTGTGTTCATTGAGAGGAAGGTTGGCGTACTGAGAAAGGGATGTATGGTTAAAGCTGCACAAAGCTTAGTGAATGATAGAAATGTGAAAAGTGAAGATAGCATTGGAAAAGAGTTTGCTCAGAAAAAATTGTTGGCTTGGCATAGTGATTCTTGTCCGGTCACTAAAAGTGCATCAACAATTTGTGAAGGAAGCTGCCATGACTGTGATGTACAATCTGGCAACAGGACTTTCTCAGAATGCGGACAAGAATCAATGGTGAAAGGTCAGATAGATGCATCTATTCATATGAACGACAGAGAAGGCATGTGTTCTGATGGGATGGGAAATCAATCTTGCAGCACGTGTAAGGACAAAATAGGCGGTGTGGGTATGACTGACTGGCTAACTTGTGGGACAGATTGCACTTCTGCCCAGTTGTGTAGTTGCCAATGCAATGATTTTCCTGTTACTGCTGGGAACATTATAGTGCATGGGGCATCTGAATCTGTTTCCCCTCATCAAGACAGCAACTTGGTTGATCCAGATGATGACACTGGTTATATGGATTCCATCCCCCATGATGAGCCAACTTCTGTCCAAGCTGTGACTTCAGGTGTTTGGCAGCAATCCAGATTCAGTGAAGAGGAGGGTTTACAGTGCATTCAAGCTTCGAGGTTCAAACTAAGGGATAAAGCAGCTATTAAAAAGATGCGTAGAAAGTCCAGAAAAATATCAGAAATCAGATCAACCACATTAAGCCAAAGTGAAAATATTGATGTGCTTGGCAATCCGTTAGAGTCAAACAAAGTTGAAGAGAAGCTTATCAAAAGAACTAAAAAGAGCTGCATGAAGTCCTCCCCAATGGTTAATTGCCTACATCAGGTGGTAACAAATGGTACAAAATTAAAGAGGATGCATGGCAATAGTTATGGTTCCAAATACAAACAAAAGAAAACAACTGGCTGCCAAATTGATGATGATGATTTGTTGATTGCAGCCATTATCAAGAACAAAGATTTTAGCCCAGGTGCCACCAGATCTATTTCTAAGAAGAAATCCTGCATATTAAGAGCTGGCACAAAGCGCAAACAGAAAAAGGGTGGCTGCAGGCTACTCCCAAGAAATCTGGGCAAACTGGGAAAGCACTATGTGGGCGGTAAGTGGTCAAGAATGGGATCTAGGACAGTTTTGTCATGGTTGATAGATGCCGGGGTCTTGTCTTTAAAAGATGTAGTCCAGTACCGAAATCTAAAAGATGATTTTGTGATTAAAGATGGTGTAGTTACCAAGGATGGCATTATGTGTAAGTGCTGCAATATGGTGCTTTCGGTTACCAAGTTTAAGAGTCATGCTGGGTTCAAGCTTAGCCGACCATGTTCAAACCTTTTCATGGAATCTGGAAAGCCTTTTACTTTATGTCAGCTGCAAGCATGGTCTTCTGAATATAAGAGCAAAAAAAGTGGTACCAAATTGGTTTGTGCCGATGAAGATGATAAGAATGATGATTCATGTGGGCTGTGCGGTGATGGTGGAGAGTTGATATGCTGTGATAATTGCCCCTCTACTTTTCATCAATCTTGCTTGTGTACAGAGGTTTGCCATTTGCTTTTCTTCTGTGTTTTATGGTGCATTTTCTTTTCCTGTAGATTCTTATAATTAATTTTTTCCTTTTGTTCTTTTTTTTTTTGTCTCTAGCAGACTATTTAGCAACTATAAGTGGTCCTAGTTGTGGTTTAAGATGCACTGACATGGCCATTAGTGTCTCTCAATATTTTGGTTGTCTCTTTTGGGAAATAAATAGCATTTTGATTGCAATATTTATGGTCATTTTTCCTGTTGGATTCCAAATAATTGATGTCCTTATTATCGTAAGAGTTCACAGATAATTAGTTCTGAAACAGAATAGAATAGAGGAAAACATGCAAGTGGTGGAACAACCATGTTAATTGAGCAGTTTGGTTTTTATGAATGCCAATATGACTAGTTACACACAAGGAGCATGGTGACTTCTCTCTTTGAGTTAAGATTGTTTTTGTTCTAGCTACAATAGCTATATCAACATTTTATTTATTTATGTATTGTACTTCAGGAGCTTCCTGAAGGCAGTTGGTATTGCCCGAACTGCACCTGTTGGATATGTGGGGATCTGGTCAATGATAAAGAGGCGTCGAGTTCTGTTGGTGCTTATAAATGTTTGCAGTGTGAGCACAAATGTACATCTCCCACCTCCATTTTCTTTAGCTTGATTGTTTTCATTGAATCTAAAATTCCCTGCAAAGTCCGTGGATGGCTTGAGAACTGATTTAGGATGCACATGTTAAAGTATGAATTGTACATGAAATTAAAGCTCGTGCTTCTTGGAGCGGGTAATTTCTCTAAGTGTTATGGTGGCTTGAAATTATTTTTGCTGGACATGTTAAAATCAAACTAGATTTGTTTCTTGTGTAACAGGGAAACTTTTCTATAGTTAACTATTGTAGACAATAATGTTGAAAAGCTTGTTAGAATTGCAAGGTGATGACACTAATTTCTTGGATCATAACATTTTCTAAATCTAATCTTTTTCAACCCTACAATGCTACTGCGAACTTCTTAAGAGATTCAACTTCTACTCTAGAAAATCTAAGTATTAAATTAATGCATTTGTTTTCACTAACAATAAGTTTTGTAAATCAATCTTTCCAATAATTTCCTGATGTATAGAGTGAGGAGCTATTTCACTTCAGTAGGGTGGTGCTAATTGAGCTTGGCATAATAATCCTGTCTGTGAGCTATTGTTTGTGGTTATCTATCCTATTAATCACTAGGATTTTCTCTTCATCTTTGTTGGTAATTGATTTCGCACATACATTTCATAATGGTATGTGGACTTGTATCCCTGTATCCCTATGCCTACCCTATTCCATAATATTGAGTCTCTAATTTGCCAGATGATTATATTTTTACAGATCATAGGGCATGCCAAAAAGGAAGACAAATATATGAAGGACTGGTTTCTGATACTTGGTTTTGTAGTGGAAGCTGTCAAGAGGTACTTTGGCTCTATTTTCAAAGTTAGTTAATTTGTAAAGTACATTGGATGTCAAATTGAACCCTTCTAGGAGTGTGAAGCTTCAAGTGCTTAAGAGTGATTAATTGTTGCCTAGCATGTCGATCTTGTGTATCTGACCTCACACTTACCACATTTGGTTTCTTTATTTCTAATGAATAACTTATTTATGTTTTCCATAAATTTGGTACGTAGCATTTAATGAATAACACATCACAATTTGGTTTCTTTATTTCTAATCAATCACTTATTTATGTTTCCATAAATTTGATACGTAGCATTTAATGCAGACTTTTATTCTGTTAGTACATGTAGTTTTATTTTGTTAGTACATGTACCTGAAGTTGTACCAGGTTAGATGCCATCTCTTCAAGATTATTTCCTCAAGCTCTGATACCAGATATTGGTTTACGACACTCCTCTGCACAGACAATCTCAATGATTTATTTCTCTCTTATTGTGAACTATCTTGCAAGGTCCCATTTACAGGGAGTCCCTTTTACAGGGAGTTAACAAGCTAATTATTTGGATAACTATAACGCCATACAAACTTGATAAAGCAAAGCAAACTATGCCATAAAGCTTATAGAAAACTATCAATCTAAAATAGTAAAAGCTTAGCAGGAGCTAATTTGCAGAAGAATAGAACTTTAAAACAGATCTAGTTTACTATTTCCAACATAGAAACTAAAGGATCCTCCATGCCTGCTTCCCTATTTTTCTGATTTTTCTTTTTTATTTCTTAATGTGATATTTTGTGTTTAAACCAACAGTGCCTGCTGAATTAGCTTTCATTGCATCTGTTTGTCTGTTTTACTGATTCCTAATTAAGGATTTGGTTTGCTGGTGTTTGCAGGTGTACTCTGGTCTTCATTCTCGTGTTGGGATCAGTAATCCAATAGCTGATGGCTTTTATTGGACTCTTCTCAGATGCATCCACGAAGATCAAAAGGTTCTTTCTGCTCAAAGACTTGCCCTTAAGGCAGAATGCAACTCAAAATTAGCTGTTGCTCTTACCATTGTGGAGGAATGCTTCCAATCTATGGTAGACCCAAGAACAGGCATAGACATGATACCTCATGCTTTATACAATTGGGAGTGAGTGCTTGTTGTTTGCAATCCTTTTCTTTTCAAGTATCTTCTGTATCAAGAGAGGCATCCCATGTAAATATCATTTGTCTTGTTTTGTGTTTTGCTAGAGTTTAGACAATGTAGGATTTGGTATATTGTCTATACTGCACTGAGCTAGACATGCCTCACTTTCAACAAACTGCAACTTTAAAGTTTTATCGTCATAAATGTCGACAAATTTATGTTTTAGAACAAGAGTTGTGAGCCTATATGGATGGAGGGTATCCTGGCTTAATCATCATCTAAAATATAAAACAGTCTCTCATGCATCTAGTTTCTTGTATAAGCATTCCCTTGCTTTGATTCTTCACTTGCCTCCTTCCATGGCAGATCTACAAATGTGAGGATAGAGGTAACCTATCCTAAAAGTCTATTAGCAAGTGGAACTATAAGAAAGCTTATGGCACTTAAATCATAGTGTTCATATCATACGTGGAGTTATGTAATTTAGCTTACTGTACTTAGAGATTAGAAGTGATGATTATAAATGACCTTTGATGCTTGTCTTTGCAAATTCTTTCAATCCTATCCAAGAGAAAATATAATTGCACTTGATGTTTTGTTATTATTTACTTTCTTTTTTTGTATGCTCTTCAGGTCAGATTTTGCTCGTCTAAATTTCTTTGGATTTTACACTGTGGTGTTGGAGAAAGATGATGTGCTTGTATCTGCAGCATCTGTCAGGTGATATGCATTATTTGCTCAGAATATCCAGCATTTTATAATTCTAATCATGTGTGTAGGAATTGTGTTCCTTTCAAGTATTTTCCTTTGATTCTATGATTTTATATTTGATGCTGAAATATTTCTAGGATTTCAGCTAGACAGGTTTTATCCCCATTTCTGAACCACATATTGTTGATGAAACTTCTTTCATGATGTGTGGCAGATCAAACTGTCTACCATCATCTGATGGTTGAGTTAGAGACACCTAGATTTTGGGATGGTAGAAGAAAGGGTTTGCAGCTTGAAGTTTGACCACAGTTAAAAGTATAATGAGTTTTAAAGGTCAAAGTTAAAGAATGGTTTGGAACTTGTAGGAATTTGATGCTAATAAAATAGAAAAAAATTAAGTTTTAGTTCCGTAAGGAAACTAAAATTCTATATAAGTACTAAATATAAAATTTTAATACCTTAAGGTACTATATATCTGCAATTATCATACAATATTGAAGTTCCTAAATAATCAAATAATAATTCCCTTTGTTGAATTTCTTGATCCCCCACCGAAGGCATGCAATATCTTCCTAACACAACTATTGTCATTTATTTGTCCTTGACATCTCATCGACGGTGAAAGAAAAGAAAAACTTCATTTATGAAGCAGAGTTGTATAGATTCCTGAAACTTTCATGTCAGAGAATAATATAAATCATATTTTAGTGCCTCACCTAACAACTTAAGCTTTTAAGTGAGATGGTTTTTTAACATGGTATCAGAGCCTTGATGACCTAGTGGTCACGAGTTCGAATCTCACTATTCTCATTCTATTTGATAAAAATTAAACACAAGGTAGTGTGAACATGTATGCAAGTTTCAAACTCAAAGGGCTTTCATTTGAGGGGGGGTGTCCGAGAAAAATATAAATTATATTCTGGGGTCTCAACTGACAGCTTAAGATTTTAGGTGAGATGGTTCCTTGACATTTCAATGGTATACAAATCTTCTCAATATTGTTAGGTGTGATCACTCTTATTCCTTAAGATATCTTTATCATTTAGGTTTCTAAATTTTGGATTTGATGCATGGTTGGGATTTGATGTAGGAAGAAAAGGCAAAAGATAGCTAAAGATAATCAACACTGTCAAAGGCTGCTGGTTGTTTGGGCTAAACAACTACAAAGGAGAGCAAACACTTTATAATATTGTCAAAATATCATATTTGTTTATTTTACAGTAGTAGCAACCTTTTAAATACTAGCAAAAATAAGTAAAATAAGCCCTTGTTCTTAAAAATAACTAAATCTCAGCTATCCAAATTACCATCATAACTATTACGTAAATAACCTATCAAAAGAAAAACCCTAATTATATGAAAGCTATTGCAGTTCTACCTCCTGGATCATACTCCTTGGGTTGGAAGAAACTCGTCCTCAAGTTGAAACCGCTCTTGCCTCAATCCTAAGGGTGACCAATTATTAATTGCTAACTTTTTTCTGTTTCATACACATATATAGTGAATATTAGTTTTATTTCATGGTCAGGATGACAAACTTGCACTTGCAATTTATTCCCTCCCAATTCTTGTAATGGATAATAAACTGTAATCTCTATAGAAGCTTATTCTTGAACTTGTATCAAGTACATAATGGTTTAAGCTGATGAATTCGTTTTCTGAAACAACCACAACGATGCAATCTTTGCATTTAGTTGCTATTTTTTCATGGTTGTCATTACAGTTATTGTTCTCCGTATCAAGTTCATCATCACAATAAACATTGTAGATTGGTGTAGAATCTCAATCCACATTGATCTCATCATATATTGGCAAAAAAAACTCCAATCCATTACTTCTTTTTTCTCATCAAATAGTGCTTGTTGCTCCTCAACTCTCTCCCTCCATTGATATACAGTGTTTTTCCCTTTTTCAATCCACCTCACACTACATGGTTTATGGCTTCAGAATCATGAAAAAGAGCCTTGACCCTAATGACTACCTTCAGGAATGTACAAGGGGTTGTAATCAACTTCCAAAGCCTCCTTTACGGCTTCCACTCTAATTTCAAGCATGGTTAACACCTTTTGCTTTAGTTGTTTTAGCATCTTGATACCAACACTGATATTGGAAGAAAAGGTAAGATATAGCTAAAGATAGCTAACACAACAAAAATAAAGAAAAATGATAACAAACTCTATAAAATTATCAAAATTTCATAAAAAAAAATTTACAGTGGTAGCAGTCCTTCAAATAATAATAAAAAAAACTAAGTAAAATAAATTCTTACCCTTAAAAATAACTAAATCATAGTTGTCCAAACTATCATCATAAATATTGCCCAAATAAACTATTAAAAGAAAAACCCTAATTATATGAAAGCTACTGTAGTTCTAGCTCCTGCATCAAGATTCGTTTATTGAATAAAATTACTTTGGCTTGTTTGGATGATTTCTTAGTTCTTCTCTTTGCGCCTTTCTATCTCTTTATGTTTTCTCCCTTTGCCACTTTGCATGCTATTCTCTCCATAATATCTCATTATCTATTACTTCTGTTCTCAAACTGTAATTGCCCTTCCACTTTTCTATGCAGGACAGCCCACAATCTTTCTATTTCTTAGGCAGTCTTGCATCATTTATGCCTTAAATAGTATTTAAAACTCCCCATACAAGGGTTCAACCTTTTAGAGTAACTGAATGCTGCGAGATGCAAATCTTGTTTTACCCACCTTACCTATTCCACCAGTCTTATATCACTTTGGTAAACCATATTTGGAAGAATAAGGTTCCGTTGTAGTTGAAAACTTTTGCTTGGTCTATTATCTTTCATATGTTTCAGGTGCAGTGAAGGCTGGATAAGACAATGTCTCAGATCCGTGTCATCTATCTTAATAGCACAAGAGTGTTGGATCACCCTATTTTCTTTCCGCTGCCTTGTTCCAAGAAATACATGGAAATATGATATGTGCCTTATTTGGGGCTTGGAAGTGTGTTGGCCATAAACCTCGGAGTATTTGATATCGATTTGTTTCCTGGGCTTAAGAAGGGAAAGATGGCTAGAAAAGTGATGTGCAGTGTTTGCAGTTATTTGTTGTGCTTGAATGGTGATAAATGCTAGGATTTTTCAGAATCACTCTTTCTTATAATCTACTTTGGGATGGGATGGTCATTATATGTTCAGCTTTTGGAGTATTTATGAGAAATGTTCCTAGCTTTTCTGATATTGAGAATTGTGTGTTTTGCCCTGCATTCTCTTTGTCTGCAATTTTATATTGCAACTAAGATTTCATCTTTTTGCAGGGTGCATGGAGTAACAGTTGCAGAGATGCCCCTCATTGCAACTTGCAGTGACTACCGCCGTCAGGGGATGTGTCGACACCTTATGACTGCTATTGAAGAGGTATATGCTCAAACTAAAACACATGTCTACGTATCAATCATATATCTGTGAAAATTTTAAAAATAAAAATAAAAAAAGAAGATATCACGTGTCTGTATTTATGGACTTGGGGCTATATTATAGGTGGCAATGCCTAATTACTGATCTAACATTTCATCTCTGTATTTAATTGGATTTTAGAAAAGCAATTTCAATACCATCAAAGCTTTTATATCTGAACTTGTATGGGTTGCCAGCATGTTTACTACTCTGCTTTATCTTTGGTCCCCTTCTTTACAAATTTTACGTGATCATAACCTTGTGACCCCAACCATTGTCATTTCAGATGTTCCTTGTAGTACTTCAATTCCTCTCAAGACTCCTCGTGTTTTGAGTTCTTTTTTTCTTAAATCGTTTTACTCATCACTGTCATTTCCATACTGATTATTCGCATCACATACTGTAGCTTGTGTTGTCACCTTTAATGTCATTGGTTTTCAAGTTATCACTGTTCACACATCTGCTGCATGTTGAGTTTTTTCTCTTATAACAAGCCTATTTGTGATCTGCATTTCCATTTTCCTTCCTTCTAAACTCAATCATGGTGGCCCCAGATGCTAATTTCCTTCAAGGTGGAAAAGCTTGTTATATCCGCCATCCCAGATTTGGTTGAGACATGGACTAAGGGTTTTGGCTTCATACCAGTGAGTAAAGATGAAAAGCGAAGTCTGAACAAGATAAACTTCATGGTGTTCCCTGGAACAATATTGTTGAAAAAACAGTTGTTTAATACAAAAGAAGCAGATGCACAATCAGGTGAGTGCTTGTTCCCTTTTCAAAAGAAATCCAGGCTATTGTTGATCATCTCCAATTTTCTGAGAAATCAATGTAATTTTCTTTGGTCATTCAGACTTGGGTCATGAAGTAGATATTTGCCCCACGGAGGAGCATATCACCGAGTTGGTGCAGCAATCCAATGAGAACAGCTACCTTGATGAAGTTGGTATATCAGCAGAGCTCAAACATGATGAAAGCCAGAATTTGCAAGAATCTGAACCTAGCAGTGAAAGGGAAACTCAAGGTAACTACTACCTTGATGAAGTTGGTCTGTCAGCAGAGCTCAAACATATTGAAAGCCAGAATTTGCAAGAATCTGAACCAAATAATGAAAGGGAAACTCATGATGGTGCTGAAGGACTAGGGCTAGCACCGCCCATGGTAACTAACCATTCATATGAAGTAGGACTCTTTTCTGATGGAATGCCCTTTGTTGAGTCCGACAGAAAATTTTGTTCTAACAAACATGCTGCTAAAAGGGAAGACAAGAATCCCATAGTGGCACAAACCCAAGTTAGTAGTTTGCAGGAACAACTTTCAAAGCTGTCGTGTGGAGACTTAGTTTCAGCCCTAGGTGGCGGCCCAGGTGAAGTGGCCTGTAATGCTCTAAGTGTTAGTTATGTTTCTTCTCTGGACACACCATCACAGCAAGTCTGTGAGTTAAATGAGAAGTAGAAACAAAATTGTAAGCTATTTCTTTACTCGTTGCTCATCACCTCACACAAAAAAAAATAAAATCACTCAGTTATATAATACATCATATCCATATATGAAGCGTCAATGCAATATCAATAATCTAAATTTGAAGCACCCTATTAAATCTGAATAAAATAGCCGAAATTATATCACTAAATTAAATATATAATACCCTAATAATTTTCAAAATTGCATCGGTACTCAGAAACATCAATGCAGAGGGACAATAGCAATCGTGTTTGACAATTATTAAATTTGCTAATTCATTCATCCCAATCAATCTTGAAATCCATGGATGGACATTAATGGGCCGAAAGCCTAGGAAAAAAAGAGCAAACAACTAGAAGGTTGTCATTGGTTCTCAAAGATGCCTCACGCATCGTCATAAAACAGCGAGCCTAGTTCACATTTTGGTGCGTGAAATAAACATTGCAGAAAGCTTTTCCTCTTTTTCTTCAATTCAGTCCTTGATTATTCAACAACTCTCCAACTCAATCCTCAAAATAGCTCGATTGGTCAACATTAAAGGAAGATTCCTATTTAGGCTTTGATTTGTCATTTCAATCTTCAAATTAAGCTCTACCAAATAGCATGCAAGGAAATATTGTCTTGCCCAAACTTCTGTCATGCAACCACCTACTAGTGTTGCATGGCGCCCACCTGATTCTTTATTGCAAAAGTTATCAATGCAGGTGCATAAATTAGTAGTATGAATGCCTACCTTATTAAACAATACAAGTTATCAATTTGAGCACAACATAAGTTGTTAGTACATCGCCTACCTTGTCTCACACTCCAAGAGGTACTTTCATGTGATTTAAGGTATATAAATAAATTAAGTCACCATGTGACCGCAATAAATAATAAAAACACACATATATAATCATGATATACACTACTATATGTTCTTGTTCTCTTGCTATATTTATTTTTTCCAATGGTTCTATTAACTTAGGCTTCAAAAGGTCCCTTATCCCAATAAAGAACATGTTTTTCACGAGATCGTGAGTCAAAAAATTAGCCTAAATTAAAAAAAAAGTCTCCAAAGCTTATTGCACTATTTGTGGAAAAATTCAAGTTGAATTTGAGATTTATCGACTTTGTTAACGTTGATATTTATGAGAACTTGAACAAAAGTCATATAGATTAATTTTATTTCATAATTCTTTTTATGTTTGACAACTTAGAAATACTAGGATATAGGAGAATAAATGAGTTCCCTAATACAAATGTATCAACTCCTTCAAATTAGCCTAAATAGGGAATTTGTTTTGGAGATCGTGAGCCATAAAATTAGCCTGAATTAAAAAAAATCTTCAAAGCCCATTATATTAGTTGTGAAAAGGTTCAAGTTCAATTTGAGATTTGTTGACTTTGTTAATATTTCCATTTATGAGAACTTGAACAAAAGCATATAAATTCATTTTATTTCCTAATTCTTTTCATGTTTGACAATTTAGAAATGCTAAGATAAGAGAATAAATGAGTCCCCTAATACAAGTGTATCAACTCCTTCAAGTCCCCAATAAATCACTCATCAAAATAAAAGTGCTCACATAAGTAATTCTAGCCACACAAGAATAGTTTTGAGTTGTCACTTCCTTAATAGATGACACTTTAACTAGCTATATTGCATCCATAACCAAATGCACATAGACAATCAAGTTTCCTAAAGAAATAAGGTAGAAAAATATATAGAAAATTAGGCACAAGAACAATCATATTCTAACCCTATATAGGAGTTCCTCCAACGATAAAAAGTTTTCTCAAACTAAACACCCCTAATATGAACTTTAAAGATTTAGAAATAAAGTTTCAACAAGTGTTAGAAATGAAAAAGAAAATCACCATTGATCTTTCTATGAATCTTACTCATGTACTTCTCATAAGAGAAACAATTTTGAAATAAGAAGAATTAATAATTATATGAGACAAACTTTCAAAAATGAGTATCACCTTTACCAAGTAAAAGGTCCCCCACTTTGTAATTTAAGTATTACTAACTAGTTTCTCTAAGGATTGCATGTTTGTGAAGGCAAACTTAAACAACTATGATGAATTTATAAACCTAGAGGAACACATATAATATGTATAAAGTAGTTTAGAGCTTGTAATACACGATATAGATGTTATATATAAAATCTTTTTAACAATATTATATAAGTCTACTTAACTGTGGTCCCATAGCTTAAAGTCCAACTCTATCTTTGAATTTCATGATTTAAACGCCAAACTCATATCCTAGTTTAGTATATGTTTACTAGCTAAAAAAACACAATTGAGTTCTTCATCAACATACAACAAGAAGACAAGAGCACTAGAGCAAATGTAAAAAGGTTTAATAAGGATACGATTAATGTGAAAGGTCCTCTGAGACTCGTTTTTAACTAAATCCCTAGTTGGTAAGGTATAAACGTATACTTTATAGGAACAATTATGCACTCTCATTGATTAAACATTTCTCAAAGTTCAACTGGTAATGAAAAATCATATCTTTAAAGAAAAGATAGGAGCAAGATCACCCTTGGTATCAATGTTAGAAAAAAATAATCTAAAATATCATTAATCTCCTAGCATTTATAGGTCATCTACAAAGAACCCTAAATGGTTCATTCCTAATTGTTTGATGTTTTCTAATTTCATGTCCACACCACTGAACACCATGTGTATTTTAGTATTAACTACCATTAAAAAAAAGAATATGGGCAAGATATCGCTCCTATAATAACCAATGTAAGCATATGGAACCCTAATAAATTTTATCTTTCATCACGACAATGAGCATGATATTGAGGATTTTTATTCATCGGAAAAAGAGATAAGGATATTGATTTCTAATGGTTACCTTCAATAATTTATAAGATATGAAATGCAACTAGAATTTGCAAGAATAACATATTCAAGTGTCATATGAGCTGTGATTACCTTTTGCAGGCGGGATATGCCAAGAATATTAATAATTATTTTTATTATGGACTATGAGTTTTCACTACATTTGTGATCTAAATGAGAAGATGACAACTCGTATTAAACCTCATTTGAAATTGGCTTTTAGTGAATTTAGGATTTTCAACAATATAATCATTAAATAGCCTTAGTTCACGTTTCTTACTATTATGGTTAATGATATTGTTACTAAGAATAAATCCATGAGACCTTGTTCTTCTTCCTTGATGATTTAATTCTTCTTTAGTAATCACTACAATAGCAACTAGGAAGGCAAACATGAGAGTGTTCTCATCAAAATCAAAAGCATCATAATAATTAAAATTAGAATAATTCGTGATGACCTTTAAGGTAAATAAAGTAACGGTTGGAGAGAAGAAAATGATAAAGAAAAATGTTCAAGTTTATAAGCATAATTATAAATTTATTTATTTTCTAAATTTTGGAAAATTAAAATTTGAAATATTAACAATTATTATTTTTCAAATTTTCAAATTACTTTTTCAGAGTTTGGATTTTTTGTTCCATTAATTTTATATTTAATTATGATAAATTACTTATATTAACTGTATAATCAATAACATGATTATATTATATATATAAAAATAAGTAAATTAGTCAAAAGTAAGTAGTTATATATCAAATATATTAAAATATAAACAAGCTTTTTCCATATAGAAAATGCTAACAATAAAAAGGTGTTGTGATCCATAAAATCACTAAGATGACATTTGGTTATTAACCTCGTATAAAAGAGAAAAGACACTTGAGACAAAGTAGGCAAGATAGAAAATAAGACTGAGGCAGAATTGTGTTTGGTAATGATGTACAAGACAAAATCATTCTTTTTGAATCATGTTTGGATACAATGGACAATATATAATAAAATACAGTGGACAATATAAAATATATGTATCAACTTTATATATATATATATATATATATATATATATATATAAAAGTTTATTTTACCCTTAATATAAATTGTTATCAAACTTATATAGTAAAAAAAATGATATTTTTTACTTTAGTGTATATCGAGTGTTGAAATTAATAATATTATAATAACTCTAGTATAAAACCAAGATAACTTGATGAGTTGATCTAAGGCTAGCAATAGTCTAAGTTTAAAAAGAAATATAGAAAGGATTCACTCAACCTAACTAAGTTAAAAACTAAAATCAACTCAAGATAAAAAAACATATCAAAAACTCGATGACATTTTTGAAAATAAAATAAAATTTTAGGTCAAGCGAGATGACTTTATCAACCCATAACCTAATAATAATTATTTTTATTCATATGCTAACTCGGGTAAACTCATGTTAAGCCTCCCAACCAGTGTCTTGATCTTGCCCTAATTAATCCTAAGTTAGGTTTTAAAACTATAATAATAATATTTTTTATGCATACATTGATCTGAGTTAACTCAGGTTGACCTTATCATCTGTGTCAAGGGTCTTGCCTTGAGTTAGCTCTTAAATCAAGTTTTAAAACTATAATAATAATTATTTTTATTTAATGTTGACTCAGGTTAACTCGGGTTAATCCTCCTAACACATAACTTGGGCTTTACGTAGGTCGACTATCAAGTTAGATTTTAAAACTATAATAATAATTTTGTTTTTCTTATGTTAAGTCAAACAAATTATCAACTTACTTGTGACTCAGGTTTTACCATAGATTGACTCATGAATTGGATTTTAAAATTATAATAATTATCATTTTTTTTTTTATTTTTACACTGATTCATTTTAATCCAAGTTATAACCTGGGCCTTATCCAAGATTAACCTCGTATTGAGTTTAAAAACTATGATAATAATTATTTTTATTCTCGCATGTTTTAGTTAGATAATTTTGAAATTAATAGTTTTTTACAGTTATATTTATAAATAAAATATTAAATATTATATTTAAAAATATATAAATTCACTTCAAAACTATTTTAAAAAATAAAAATATTTTTATATTCAAATATATTTTTATCTCCGCTCCATGAACAAACGCTACATTAGGTACAATTACTTGCGAACATCAACGAGGTAACCAACTACCAATAACGGAAAGAAACTCCTCCACCTCACTGCACTTTCCTTCTTCTCACAACTCTCTCTTTCTTTCAGTACTGGAAAAACAAAAACACTACTCCTACCTTAACCTCAACAAAATCTGTCTCTGTGCAATCTTCTTTCTTCTTTTATAAGCAAAGCAAAGCAGACATTCTACTAATAATTAAATCAAATTCAGAAGAAAAATGTCTTCTTCTCCTAAATTCTTTCACTCCCGCATATCACAACCCTCGAATTCTCGCAGATCAACGGCTTTGATTATCTCTTGCCTTCTTATCGGCGTCTCCGGTTTCATCTTCGGTCTCACTTCCTTTCTTGCCACCTCTCACACCTATCGTTGTTCCAATGACCCGCCGCCGCGATCCGTCCGTGTCGTCTGGGAAACCAATAGCAACAAGAATGATAATGGTGGCGGAAACACCGTCCTTTTGGATGGTGGGGAAAGGAGAGAGAGACATAAGGTTATGGGATTTGTTGGGATTCAAACGGGGTTCGGGTCATCGGGTCGGAGACGGTCTTTGAGGAAGACTTGGATGCCATCCGATCGACAGGGACTTCAACGGTATAGTGTAATTCTCTTTCTTTCTTTGTTGATAGCTATTGTTTGGATCTTTGATAGGTTTTTGCTTATAGATTCAGAAATCACATGGTTAAATGAGAGCTTGAATTCTTGGTTTTCTTGTTTCATGAATTAGGTTTTTTTATATATTATTATTATTATTATTCATTGATAGCAAACAAGAACTCTAATAAAAGAAAGAAACAACGTTGATCTGTAACTGATTTTCTACATATTTAAGCCTTCAGCAAGAGAAGGTCTCAAGTTTCTCAATTTCAATAGGACACAATATGCTTGTTATGAGTAGAGAAACACTTCAGAATTTGATGTTTTCTCACTAAACATGTTTTGAGGAGAATGAGATAGAGAGAGTGAGAGAGAGGTGTGAATGTGATCTTGAACAGCGATATGTACTCCTATCATAGTCTAGTCAGATGATTTCTATTTCTTACTAATATATTGTTGCTCTTGCTGAACTCTAGATCTACTTCCTTTTAGAAACTGTGCAGTAGTTTCTTTTTTTACAGACTTTCGTTGTTCATGTTTTTGAACATTGCTGAAAACTAGTAGCTTGTATAAGGCCTTTTCTTTATATTATATCTTAGCTGTTTATAAATTAATTGGCTTGCAGGTTGGAAGAATCTACTGGTTTGGCGTTCAGGTTTATTATTGGTAGAACTAATGATAAATCGAAGACGGCGGAGCTCAAAAGGGAGATTGCAGAATATGATGATTTCTTGTTATTAGATATTGAGGAACAGTATAGTAATCTCCCATATAAAACGTTAGTGCTGATGATGGACTGCATGGTTGTCTTACCTTTTTTTCCTGTCAAGTTAATTATTGAATGATTCTACTGTGCTGGTTTTTATTTATTTATTGCAGGTTAGCATTCTTTAAAGCAGCCTATGCACTTTTTGATTCTGAGTTTTATGTTAAAGCTGATGATGACATATATTTGAGGCCAGGTGGGTAAATGTGAAACTATTTGGTAGTTGTTGTTATTGTTATTCAGTAGCATTGTTCTGGAGATCAACATTCATAGTACAGTTCCGAATAAATCACATCTCTGTCTTTTAATATATTTTCAGATCGTCTATCAACTCTTTTGGCAAAAGAGCGTGCTCACTCTCAAACTTATCTTGGATGCTTGAAAAAGGGACCAGTTTTCACTGATCCAAAGCTCAAATGGTAAGCTCATTTTCCTTTTGTGATTCTTAAGTTGTAGACAATGGCTATATATAAACATGACAATTTCTAAATCAATCCTGCTGTTTTTTGTATTTAGTTTGTTTGAATCTTGTTGTTACTAGATTTATCATTTTATACTTCAAAATTGAGTTGAAGTCACGTTACTGAAGTGATACTATAGAAGAAACTGTTAACTAATCAAACAGCAATGCTGCTGTTCATGGAGCTGTTGCTGTGAAAAGTTTGTTCTTGGTACTTTACTTTTTTAACTTGAATCTTACCTCATGATTGATGTTATGTAGGATTAGAATTTAATGTTTATGATGTTTTGGAGTCTATATGGGCTTTATTTTACTCTCAATTTTCTAAATTTAGTACCATATTCATACAAAAACTTTATCCACTTCAAAGACTTCCTTCTTTGGAATCATTTCAGGGTTATCATACATCATGCCTTCTTCTATTGGAGATTTTGGTTTGCCCCAAAAGCGCTACATCAATACCTCTGGGCTTAAAATCTCCAAAAGAATTAGTATCCCAAATTTTATATAGCCATGACTTTTGCAGTAATCATGTAATCTTGATTTTTGCAGGTATGAGCCACTATCCTATTTGCTTGGGAAGGAGTACTTTCTCCATGCGTATGGTCCAATATATGCACTTTCTGCAGACGTTGTCGCAAGTTTAGCTGCTCTCAGAGATAACAGGTAAGCTTGCTTATTACCTTTTTCATCAGGACACATCCCCTTGAGTGTTTGGCCAGCCTTGAAAAGCTTGTTTAAAATAAGATATACAATAATGATTTTCAAGCTACAATTTTAGGGACATGAAACCAATTGTGAAGCTCTCCGATGCCTTTCAAGAGCTATTGGCTTTTTTGCCATTTAGGGATAAACCTCATGCTTCTGTTTTTTCTTCAATTTTTTAAGTTTTATCGTGTTTCCTTTGTTCACATGGTGCATGCACCATGAGAATTTCCCATGTTACTTTGGCACAACAACAGGGGTGCTTTCCACCTCTTCCAAAAATTACTTCTATGCCTACTGTTATAGTATATGTAAAGTATGCCTTCAGTTCCACTTGCATTTCAGCTCCTTCCCAACGTAAATCACTCGCACATTCCAAAAAATAAAACCAAGAGGTCAAACAAACGAATGGCTTGTGATCATGTAGTGCCGGCATGTTGGGTCTAGATATGATAGTAGCAGCAGCAAATGCAAGTAGATCCTGTCATAGTAGTCATTGAAATTTAGAAGAAAAAAATACTTGCAAGATATACTTTCTTAACTTGTTTGTTTTGACAAGTTATGCTTTCTCAACTGGATCCTTGTCAATTCCAATTTTAGTAAATTACATAAACATCCTTAATTATATATTTAAACTTAAAGTGGCAGGTATATAGAGAGAATATTTTGCTTCTCTCTCTCTCTCTCTCTCTCTCTCTCTCTCTCCATGCCATTTTTTGCTGTTTAATCTTTTTTGTAGTTGTTATATATGTTGGTTTTGACAAATTCTTCATGGTAGAAAAGCAATTTCATTCAAAGAACCATGGGTTAATTTAAAATAAATAAATAAAGTATCTGAAAAGGTTATTGTTCAGTTCAAACAAGCTGTATGATCAATCAAGATGACACAATGAGGCACAATGGATAAAGTCACCCAAGAAAATGCTATGTCATGAACAAGCGTTTTTTGGTTCACTTAACCAGGCCCATCACCGGCTGAAGCTTGTTTGGGGCTTTTCTGACCTGAGATAGCAAGAACATACTTTTGTTGAACGTACCATGAGTAGTCCCCTGCTTGCTTGGTTGTATACATAACAACATGAAATGCCACATTATATTTGGAATATTGGCAGTAGACAATCATAATATGTACGCTGAGGAACTTTCTAGACACTTTCAGATTCTCAACATATATTGGAGATGATCATTTCACTCCATGTAACACCTTTTTTCTTGAACTATCAGTTTCCGAATGTTCAGCAATGAAGATGTTACCATAGGTGCATGGATGCTGGCAATGAATGTTAATCATGAGGATAACAGAGCTCTGTGCTCACCAGAGTGTACACCATCATCAATTGCAGTATGGGACATTCCCAATTGTTCAGGTTGGTATCTTTATCAGCCATGAAGGAAACAGAATCAAAATGAACAATATCAGTATCTCTCTTTTATTACTTTACAGGCATGAACTGTACACTGGTGATTTTGTTTCATTTCTAATGCAAGGCAAACTGCCATGCTTCAGATTTTTATGCAGAAATTGTCGAATCATTATTATAAATCTACATCATTTGATTTCTCACAAGATGGCGTGTTGAATATTTTTTCACGGACCGAAAACTTATATGTTCTGATGACGCCTATGAATCATAATGCAGGGCTTTGCAATCCAGAAGCCAGATTGTTACAACTCCATCAGCAGGAGAGCTGCTCAAAGAGTCCCACTATGGAATCTGATGATTAGGATTTTTGGTTATCCTTTTCTTCCAAAGGATATAGATTGGAGTGGGATTTATGAATTGCATACTCGATGAAGCTGGTAGTGCTGCTAACAGATACGTGTAATCATCCCTTTCAGTCCATTTCTTTTTCCTCTACCCATTTTTTTTTATTCTTTCTTCTAATTTGCGGGTTTTCCAGTGATGTGGATTAAAAAGAACAAAGTTTTATACATTGCCACAAACGTATTGGTAGGTTTAGACAATAGGAGAAATGAGAGTTATCAAGAGCGATTGCCCCCTGTAAACTTCCATTATTGAACATACTGTAAACTTCCATTGTTGAAATATATAGTCCCATAAAATTTTGATTGCTGTTCTTGAATGACCATATCATAAGCATGGAGCATGACTACTTGGTTGTGTGTTCAGACATTTGCTCACTGCATATATTCATGCATTATGAGGCAGGCACCTGTAAACGACATAGCTAATTTGATATTTATAGCGTTCAAATTAGTTTTTTCGCCCTGCATTTAGAGGCGGGTCAAGTTTTCACTTTCTGGAAAAAGAGAGTTTTTTTTTTTTGGAACATTGGAAAAAGAGAGTTCCCAGAGAATAAACAGCTTTTTATGCTTCCCGTGACTGTGCATTTGCCATCAGCCGAACCTCTCAACGGCTAGAACCGGACCTTGAAAGGTGGCATCTTGTAACCTTAAAAGAGCTAAAGAGGATGTTGAGTATTGCGTTTCAAAAATATTTTTGAAAAAAATTGAAATTTTTTTATTTTTGTTTTTTACTTGAAATTTTTTTTAAAAAAATGGTGTTTTCAAATCATTTTGATATGCTGATGTCAAAAATAATTTTTAAAAAATAAAAAAATATATTATTTTGATGTATTTCTGAATAAAAAATATTTTCTAAAACAACATCAATTATACTCGCGAACAGACTCTAAGTGGGCTGTATACTGGGTCATGGCCCATGAGAAACTTAATCGCTTTGCAAACTCTTTTTTTCCTTCTAATTTTTATGCACAAGAAAAAAGAATACAGGCATAATTACATTATCTACACTCTTAAGATTATATTACAGCATATGTTAATACTTAATAGTTTCCATGTAATTGTTCCAATTGCAGGGCATACCCTGAAATATTTCTTAGACAGGATGAATTTGGTTTTACTATCCAAAAACATATACTTGTATTAATGTTTATTTGAAAATTATTAACGTGAAAAAAACTAAAAACTAAAAACTGTGCACACGTCTTTTACTTTTGTTATTTTGAGATCATTATTATTTGGTGGTGGCTATTCTGCATTAAACTAAATTTATGGGGGCAAACATATAAAAAAAATACAGGTTATGAGGGCAAATGTAACCTAAAGAACAAATTATGGGAGCAAACTTCCAACTTTTTTATGGATTTGGATGAAGATAGTGGAGGGAATTTGCCCACACCCAAAACCCTTCTGTCCACATGTGCAAATCTTCATTGACAATGTATTTTAAAAGTATTTTTGAAAAAAAAAATATTGATATCAAAAATAATTTTTAAAAAGTAAAAAAAATATTATTTTGATATATTTTTTAACAAAAAAAATCCTTTAAAAACCAATTTTAATCATACTCTCGACCAGCTTTTAAAGCCAAATAATTTTGCTCCCATGCATAAGACATGTACCAGAGGTTGATGAGATTGTTGTGTTTCCATATAGGTTCTTAAATAAGATTGGAAGAGAAGGGTTCGAGCTAATCTAAAACCTCCATTTTCTCGCCTGATGGAGCCAAAACGTGTTCCGATAAGAGCACTTTTCAAGCTATGTGGGAGCCCACGGCAGATGGTTGATTGCTTGTAATGATGTTCTTGGAAATCAAAACATACTCGGAGTGAAAACCAGGATTTTGGAAAGGCTATATAAACACTAGGATACTTATCCAAACCCCAAATAGCCTTCGCAAGATGCCAGAAACTTCATTATTATTCTTAATCTAAACATCTTGTAGAGCCCCTTCTGAACTTGCAATTGATAACACAAACACATTAACGACTGAGAAAATCCTATCTGTTACTGGATGGGAAAGCGTAAAAACCTTGTATTTAAGAGGAAAACGCTCAAGGTGGGCTGTGTTTTCTTGAACCAGATAAACCAGGTCTCCCATGGCGGTAGAATTTTCTTGGCCAAGCTAAGAACAGCAGACAATATTAATTATTTCCTTCTGCTGTCTCTAGGGTGCTGCGTTTGTGCACCGGTTCTTAACCTCATGATCCATTGCTGTCATCGGGGTGTGTTCGCCATGTGCTCGAGGCTATCCACTCAATAATTTACTCGAGTGTTTGCCATGTGATACTGCGAGATGCCCTGTTGCTTTCAGCATTTCATCTTTCTGGCTAACTCGAGTTCTAACAACTGTCTAAACGATCGATACTGATGAACATCATTAGAAAATGAAAACAACGTTCGCTGAAAACGACTTGGTGGGGGACAAATAAAATGTCAATTCTATAAAGCTGCAATTTTAACTTCTTTCCTCCCTGAAACACCAGCTAAAGGCACCATGTGATTTCTTCCCATTTTGTTCTGATTCGTTTCATCAAATGGGTGCCCATGTTTAGGGTCCATAATTGCCTCCCATTTACCTGATTCACATTATCCACTGGCTAAACTAGCAAATCATCCAGTTCTTACCTGGGAAAATGCCAGGAATGGATGTGGGTTTGCATGTTAATGATAGAGCTGTGCTGGTAATCCACCTCACGGTGGGCATAATCCATTGTTTGCCACGTGCTCGGAAGTTCTTAGATTTGGCGCTGGATTTGCTATCCAGTTAAGGCAATGATAACAGAAGGGGGAGGGGGAGGGGAGGGGAGGGGAGGGGGGTGCCGTTGAACTTTCGGTGCATGTTTGGCATTGCGATCCCATCGGGTTTGGCCGAAATTTGAAGAAAAAAAAATCATTTTAAATGAATATGTTTTTGTGTTTTTTTTTTTATTTTGATGTGCTGATTTTAAAAATAATTTTTAAAAAATAAAAAAAATATCATTTTGATGTATTTCAGCACGATAAGTACTTTGAAAAGTTACTGCAATCACACTCCCAAAAAGACCCTCAAGGGATTTGTGACATTAAAGGCCTGTGAACGATGGAGCATTTGACTGGGCCACAAAACTGCAGCCATGCCCAGGTTCTTTGAAGTTAGACTTTGAAAAGTCAATTTATTTTACCCAATATTGCAAGTGGGGTTTTAGCCTAGAGTTGAATGGACTTGTTTTTTTTCTCTGCATCAGGGTTTAAGTTCTATCATTCACATCTGTCATCCCCGCGGTGTCTTATATGCTCACTGAGTTTGCAGGATATTCAGTGAGTCCAGAAATTAATTGAGGTGTGAATAAACTGGCCCGGACACCTCGGTTATAAAAATAAAAAATTATCGAAGGGATATGGTTTTTTTTTTGTTTTTTTAGCTGGAAGGAGTTGGCACTCAATGTCCTGCTGATTGCTTTGCTGCCAGCCTTTATTTTCCTGTTATTATTATTATTATTATTATTTGCAAATCAAGGACTGTAATAGCAAGCTTTTCAATCATTGGAGCACTTGGGCCATCGGTTGTCCTTTTATTGTCAGGTTACAATTATTTTCATTGTAATTTTTTTATAATTTTAGATATTTTGATATCAAAAATGAATTTTAAAAAATATTATTTTTTATATTTTTATAAGCAAAATAGATCTTAAAAAATTATTATTATCATCATAATATCAAATACTACTTTAACTTCCAATAAATTGAATCACTTTTTATTTTAATTAAAAGAATATAAACAATTTCCTCTTTTATAAGGGCCATTCCCCTTGATTTCAAAAATTGGACTCTTGACACCAAACAAATAATGAATTGTTGGTAAATTATATAGATCCTTGGTTTAAACTTTTACTTTTATGTTTTGTTTTTACTCGTTGTTGCAAAACCAAGTTCAATTAGATATTATGTTTGTAATTTGCAATTCAACTTGGACATAGTGGGATCTAGTGTTGGCGTTGTATTTAAAAAATATTATTTTTTTTAATTTAATTTAATTTTCTTTGTTTTTTAAAATTATTTTAATTTGCTAATGTTAAAATTAATTTTTAAAAAATATTATTTTAATACATTTTTATATAATTTTTTTTAAAAAAAAACAACTTTAATTCCACTTCCAATCATTCTTCAATTTCTTCTAATCTGAACACACAGTTAGTATCATTGGATTGATCCTTTATCGAAGTACATTGTGAACATTCATGGTTTGAACTTTGGATTCTCACTCTTTGTAAAGAAGAAAAATGAAAAAAAAAATAGATTTGGACTAAATAAATACAGTTGTTCTCATAAATTTAAATTATTAGAATAATTGTGAATATATATTTTTTAAGTACCTTAATTTTTATTGAAAAAACCATGTTGTTAATAAAAAGACATGTTTTACATATAAAAAAGGCATAAATAAGAAATGTGGATGTTGACAAGGGAATATATTTTTCCTCTAGTCTTTTGAATAATTATTTTAATTTTCAAAGAATTAAATAAAACCTCACTTTTAAAATGGTTCTATTGCCTTTTATCTATTTTTTTTTTCTATATTTCATAGTTTATTGCCTCAACGATAGACTCAAGCATTACTCTATGTAACTTGCATTTATAAAATATTTATACGTCTATCTATCTTTTATTCTTTATTAAAAAAATCAACTTTCGCTTTAGTTTTTAATTAACATGCATAGTTTTTTTTTACAATTTACCAATTGATGTATTTTTTAATATCTTTTTTTATTCCTCAATTAATGAGATTGGAAAAGACATGCATGACACTAGTGTCTTCTTCTTTTGGGTTGGAAATAAATTAATGTAGTAAACCCTAAATTACTCTCTTGGCACGTGATCGATATTAATTGAAGCACACCTACTTTAATTCCTTAATTTGAAGGGTTGACATTGTTAGGGTTTCTAATTTTGTTAGCTAAAATTAACTTAATGTACTCTCTCTCTCTCTCTCTCTCTCTCTCTCTCTCTCTATATATATATATATATATATATATATATATATATATTCTTTAAGCATGAGCAATTTAAGAACGTCAAGATTCGTTAGATGTCTCCTCGATCTTATAATATCACGTAGTAATTAACTTTGAATGACAAACTACAAAATATTAATTGCATTTCACACCAAATTAACACAAAATAAAATAATTCTACAAACAAAAAGCACATACTTTCTTTGTCAGTTTGCGCGTACCTTAACTAATCTCATGGATCTTGAAATTAACAGCCATATAAGCTTTCAATAGCCATCATATTAGCAACCACAAAACTCAAACTTGATACCATAAGAGGAACAAATATTTTAATCTCAAATTTTTACTACTGATCATCTACTAAATGGTTAAAAGCACATACTTGTACCCACAAGAAAGGAGACCGACCGATGTGTTCTTGTCTTAATTGTTCCTCATCACTTCACTTTTTAGCTTAATTTTTTATCACTATATCATCTACTAGATGATTATTTATTATCCCCTTAGTTTTGATTTTTGAGTATTTGAGACTTTCTTTCTTTAATCAGTGATTCTTTTTCACTTGGATAGCAGACTTGTTAAGATTTTCTCTCTCTAAATTTAACCAAATTAATGTTTCTTCGTTGGAAGGGATCTTTAATTACTATACAAATAAAGTAAATCTTAAAAGAATGTAAGAAAATCCCGTCGATATATATAAAAAACAACGACTGGACCAGTCGGACTTGGGGACAAAACAACAGACTCCTCATCCCTTTGTATTATCATCAATCTCTCTCTCTCTCTCTCTCTCTCTCTCTCTCTCTCTCCCCGGAGAGGAATCCAATGTGCCCTTGGAGAGGAGGACATTAAAAATTTGGTGTCATCTTTGCATGCTTCAGGTGAATTCGGTAGACATTTTTATGGAGCAGCAAAGTGGGTTAACTATCAAATACCAACAACAGCTAGCTGCCGCTGCTGCTTCGTTTTTTAAAGCCGTATCAGTTATGACTGAAACGATCGACCTCCATATATTAGGGTTTCGACTTGAAAGAGAAAATGGGAGCTGGTAAAATGTAGGGCCAATACATGGTGGCCAGTTGAAAAGATAAAATATGGGTGTGTTTTTAGGTGCCCCACATGAATGCCTGAATGCCTGAATGAGTGGGTCTAGCATTCCTTGCGAAACATAGCAAGCAAGCAAGCAAGCAAACAATCAATACATGTATGATATCTATCTATTAACTGAGCTGCAACCCGCGAGTATATATTAGTGTCTGGAAATTACCTTAAATTTATCTAATCAGTGTCCGTTTGCCATTTGAGGTCCCTCACTAACCGGACATTCCAAGTAATGGCATCCTCTCGTATAGTTAGAAATAATATAAATTATATTTTGAGATTTCTTCTAATAGTTTAATTTTTTTGATGAGATAGTTCTTTGATATGGTATCAGAGCCCTGTTGACCCAGCGGTCACGAGTTCGAATCTCATCACCCCTATTCTATTTGATAAAAATCAAGCACAAGGTAGTGTGAGTATGTGCAAGTTTCAAGCTCAAAAGACTTTTACTTGAAAAAGTGTGTAAAAGAATAGTATAAATAATATTTTAGAGCCTCACCTATATTTAATTTTTTAAATAAGATGGTTACTTGACACGAAGAAGTTGCATCGTAGAAATTGCTTGATATCTATCCACGTACTGTAACCTAATAATATTGATAATGATGATGATGATGATGGCCATGAAGAAATTAAAATTTGTGGATACCTCCAATTTTATCTCCTATTTTCTCGCTGTATGAGATAATTCTTTGACATGGTATTAGAGCCCTGTTGACCCAGCGGTCACAAGTTCGAATCTCACCACCCCATTCTGTTTGATAAAAATCAAGCACAAGATAGTGTGAGCCTGTGCAAGTTTCAAGCTCAAAAGACTTTTACTTGAAAGAGTGTGTTAAATAATAATATAAATCATATTTTAGAATCTCATCTAAATTTAATTTTTTAAATGAGATGGTTACTTGATACGGAGAAGTTGCATCGTAGAAATTGCTTGATATCCATCCACGTACTCTAACCTAATAATATTGATAATGATGGCCATGAAGAAATTAAAATCTGTGGATACCTCCAATTTTATCTCCTATTTTCTTGCTGTATGTATGCTTGCCCCCATCTCACATGGAAGATTGGGAAATGACAGCACTAAGATCGGTCAAGGTTCATCGCAAGCTAGCTGTTGGGTTTCAAATCAAAAGCAAAAACAAGGAAGGAACAGGGCTGGCATTTCAATGTTCAAAGAAAGCAAATCATGGCGCGCTGTTCGTTTCTAAGAGATTCAAGGATTGAAGATGGGCAACGATATAGAAATTAATGTGTTAAGCTTTCTTCTGGGATATTTGTAACAGTGATGATTCTTTTTCTACAAATAAAAAGCAAATCTTGGCTATTCGTAAATCGACAACTAGTTAATAGGAGAGAGAAAGGATTGAAGATGAGGAACAATTTAGAAATTAATGTGCTCGCTTTCTTTTATGATTTTTGATACGGTGATAAAATTTATTTCTAAGGTGTTTTTTATATTTTTTTTAAATTCCTATGGATTAAAAGAGATTATATGGATAAAAAAAATGAAGCTATTTTTAATCCATAACTAGTTTCTAAGAGAGATAAGGATTGAAGATGCTAATGATATAGAAACTAAGAATTGAAGATCGTTGCTAAGAGGTGTGGCGTGTTAACAAAGAATTTGAAATTTGAATTACAAGTTTTGAGTTTGAGTCAAATCATGTTTATTTTATAAGATTTTGAAACAATCAGAGTTTTACTCGCTTAACCTGAGCCCGTGAAAAATACCTAAAAAAGATGTAGTTCCAAAAAAAATAATGAAACTAATAATGGGCTGGCTTGTTCTTTTTTTTTAAGCTTGGGATTATAATAGATATTATTTTTTTAATATGTTTTCTATTAATAAATATATTAAAATATGTTTCTTTTTTATTTATTTTGAGCACTAATACATCAAAACAATTTTAAAAAAAATCAAAATTTTACAAAATTAGTTTAACAACGAGTCCAAACACCTCAAAATGCTTTCGAAAAGAATTCAACACTCTCATGATCTCTCTTTCATTATCATGTGACCATCACGTGTGTTTTGCAGTTCAATGACTAAAAGCTTTAGCCCACTTATGCCACAGGATTCAGATAGAAATATAAAAAAAATCATGGTGCAGATCAGAGAGGCCAAAACAAAATTCTAATTTATCGAGTAAAGGGAACAGGAACAGGTACATATGTAACCAATCACAATGTTTTGGTCACCATAGATATGCTCGGTTAAATTGTTGTTTTCAAAAAAACAATTATTTGTTTATGAATTGTTTTGACACACCGAAACTAAAAATAATTTTAAAAAATATATAATAAAATAACATATTTTAAAAATCATCATCTCTAAACAAATAGATAAAAGTTAATTTTCCGAATAAGGGATGTGCAATTTGAACTCTCTCATGTTTTCTTATATATGAAAAAACATCATCAGTCATATTCCAAATCTTTCCATTAATTTTAAATTCAATAGTTTGAATTAGGTTCGAGAAATAAAATAATAAATGATTGTTTTGTTTTTATTGTCATAATATATTAAATTATGATTATTCAATTTAATTTCAATGAAATATATTAATTAACATAATGGCAGTGATTTTAAAGAAGCATGAGGGGACATCAAACCATTAAGGCAAATCCTTTAATCACAACTTGACCAGGATTTTCATATGTCGTAGCTATCTCCATTAATGACTCAAAGCAACCGAATATTCCAATAAATACATCATTTAATTAAAAGCTAGTGATCAAATGTTTCATTTTATTTTATTTTATTTATTTATTTCAAAATGTTACATGTGAAGTAATAAACTGATTGTCGATCTGCAATATTGTCTGTAATTCTATGAGCTATACACCGTCGTTTTGTAAACTTCACGCACCAAGATAGGCATGGACCTCTGTCAATTTGACATAATATTCTCACGTGAACTTAGTAAAAAACCCAGTGATCTTCAAGAGGATTTCAAGAGGATAAAACTTAAAGGTAACGATAATGGACTGCAGTACTTTAGGAATATAAAACATCTAGAAAATAAAAAAAAAATAAAAAATTGCAGTGCACATGATTTGGTCATCATGGACTGATAAAAAGTCAAAAGAGATGGATTATCCAAAACCTTAGGTCTAGATTGATTAACATACGTTTCAACGAGAAGCTAGCTAAGTATACATTGACCCTTAAGGTAAACCAGGCCAAAATAAAATGATCATATATAAAACACACACGATAAATCATGGATCACCAAACAACAAACCCTAATTATTTCGAGTTCTCTGTCGTGTTGGTAATCAACAATGGTTAATTAAGGTATACCAACAAGCTCATATGAATGCTGAATGATTAGGATCATCTAACCACCCTGTAAAAACTATTCTTCTTTGCTTTGTTGACGCCACTAACGTTGAAAATAGTAAAGCGTACACTAGATTCTTCAGCTACTTTAAGATTAGCGTGTAAGATAAGCCGCACTTGTAAATTATGGCACTACCAAATTTATCCACTCGCTTAATTAGGGTTCGTGGTGCCAATTGTCCTCAAACTGTAGGGGAGAGGCACCGAATCCCTAAAGCACAGAAATGTTTGACTTTTTGAGACCTTTTTCTTGAAAAAAATAAGAAGGGGATGAAGAAATTGAGTGCGTTTTGTTGTCTGCCTATTAAAATATGTTGCTGAGAGGGCACCCAATGCTAAAGAGTGTTTAAGAATTTTCGGCTCATAATTGATCAACCAAATACCCACAAAGTGGTGGGGTGTGCTCAGCCGTGGTAGTGTCATTTGGCCGGTGAGTGGGTGTAAAGATTTAGTATTTGTTTGGAATTGTGTTCGAGATTATTTTTTAAAATGTTTTTCGCTCGAAAATATATCAAAATGATATTTTTTTTATTTTTTAAATAATATTTTTGATATCAGTACATAAATATGATATAAAAACATCAAAAAATAATAATTCAAGAATAAAAAATAATTTTGAAATGCAGTATCAAACACTCGTAAACAAACTGCATCATCAAGAGACAAAAGGGGGGTTATTTATTAAAAAAATAATAGTATTGAACTTGGCATTTTCCAAGAATATATATGCCAAAAGGAAATAAGATACTTTACTGCTTTCCAACTTTTAACTCGAGTAGCAGATATATATATATATATATATATATATATATATATATATATATATATATATATATATATATGAGGAATTCAAGAGATTAATTAATCATATAAAGATGATCCAATGCCCTATGAGGATGCATATTAGGGCACAGTACAGTGAACCTTCCCTAGAATGCATGATTCTCTACCCAAATCAATGTTAATTTGTTGGGAAACCATGCCAATAACAAAGCTTTGTCTTGTAATACTACCTCTTAAACAAATATGAAGCTGCGCTCTGCAATTCATCTTGATTGAAAGAAAAGGATGTGGGGTTGTTGAGATTAAGAAAAATAAATAAAATGGAAGGCGAATAATGTCGCTGCATTGCAAGGTTGATCAACTTTTATTCAGAAAGAGACAAGACCGCCCGTCCAAACCCCAAATTTTTATTTTATTTTACTGAATCCCAAATACTTGTGTCTTGTGTTGTGTTCTTAGATAGTGATGTCTGGCTGAGATGTCTTTTTTTTTTCTTTTAAAAACAGAAACATTTAATACTTGCCGACCAAGTTTTGACAATTAATGAATCATTATTTGTGACCACACACTATAATTAAAAGGCTAGTTGCTGGCTGTGTTCAGTGTTCACCACCTACCTATCTTATGTTTGCCTTATCTTTTTGTGTTATTCTTGATTTATTTATCTATTTATTTTTTATGTTGTTACCAGGTCGATGGTGCTCTAAGAAATCTGGATCAATTCATCCAATCCTTCATTTTCAAACCTCAAATTGTGAGACTTCTTTTATATTTAATTTTCTTAGATTAACGAGAGTGTCTGGACAAGCTTGCGCGGATCTCGATTAATCTCACTGTCCTTGAAGTTAGTGATTATGTAAACTTCTAATAGCCATCATATTAACAATTATAAAACTCAAACACGAAATCACAATGAAAACAAACCTCTTAATCTCAAGTTTTTATCACTGTATTTTATATTTTTACTACATCGTCACAGTGAGGTTGTCGTCTGGAAGAATGAAAGGATCAGTCCCGATGGGTATTTGTCCTCGAGAAAGCTCTTCCTAATGGAGTACGTGATGGTAATAGAGCATCCAAGGCCGAGAACCATATTTAAATATTAAAGGCAAATTGATTCCTGGAGATTACCCAGATATAATATAGCATTTACTAATTTCATGCTGCCCTTTTACCCGAGTTTCATTCATTGATGAGCATAGCAAGAAATGTGGATCATAGAAATTATCTTCTTATTTTTTATTATCATATTATCTTTCCTCGACGTGGACCCGATCTAGATAAATCGAGTGTGCATGGATCTTAGAGAAAAAAGAAAAAAAGATCGGGAGAGAAAGACAGGTCCATCTTACATGTTGCGTGATTTATATATTTGTTTCTTCATAGGAAATTAAATATAGACCAAAGACCATGTATTATACGGTAGAGATTAGTAGAAATTAAATGTTACGTCAACTAGGAATCATGGCGGGAGTTCTATTTAATGCAAGCTTTACGTTGATGCAATTTTAAATTGAAATGATGCCAAACGTATAATAGAAGCAAGCGATTGACGAAGACGATGGCCATATGTTTTCATTAAAAAGTAAACCTTTTCGTGGATCAACTTGCTTCAATTGAGATTTTAATACGATTTTCAATCCAAGAATTGATTCAACATGGATCTCAAATTTTGATGTCTGGGACATTATAAAATTAAAAAAAATCGACAAGCTTGATTCATGTTCTAAGCAATTTTTTTAATTATTACTAGTGGTAGTTCTAACCGGAAGGTATTAATTCTGAAAATAATCTAAAAACACCAAAAACAATATTAATTCCAAGTAAAAAATTAGTTTTTTTTTTATATTTTCAATTATTTGAATGTGTTAGTATCAAAAATAATAATAAAAAAAATATTTTATATATTTTTAAATGAAAACATTTTAAAACACAATGTCTAACAATTCACAAACAAGCAAAATATAACAATAGTCAATTTTTATATTGCCTTTTAATTTGAGAATCATATATAAAGAATTATGTTTCAAGACTTGTAATTCGATGCTTACTAACAACTATTTCCATTCTAAAAAGGCAAAAACAAACTCTAATATTAAAAAATAATATGGTATGAAACTATAGATTTTAATACATCATTAAATATGTTGGCCTTTTTTTGCCATGGCCTGTTGCACTATTTTAAGGTCACATCGCGTATCATTAATTATAAATTCATCACAAATCACGACATCTCTCCCTCTTCCATCTTCGCTATTTATTTTTATTTTTTTTAATTTTTTTTTAAAAAAGGCATGCTGTGTGGATTGCTTACCTGGCGTGAAATAGATCGCCTGCTCATCATTCCCTGTCTTCTGCTCACCACTGGATACGCTCTCCTCTCCCTCTTGTCACTGTCCTTTCTCTTTCCCGTTAACCCCGTTACTTCCTTATTCACCTCTATCCTTTCTATTTTTGGGAATATTCACGGTATCCTCCTAACGTCATCACCTTCTTCATTATTTGCTTAGCTGGATGCCACTGTGGGCTGCCTCCTTATGCAGCCAGCTGGCACTCCACTCCCTACTGCACGTGGCCAGCTACTCCTGTCTAGCATTGTACTGCACCCTAATTTACAAGGACGTCGCACGAATAGTCTGTATTTACAACAATGCCATTTTACCTCTTCCTCGAGCCTATCGAAGGCCCCATTCGGTGCTTTTAACGCATCGAAGAGTTTCCGTAATTAACAGGCTACCGAGGGTAATTAAGTCAAGTAACAAATATTCAGATGGCAAGCTTCTTTTATTGCCCGGGTTGCGTCTGGTTTTGCTGTAAAACCCGTGTTTGGATAAAATCGGTTTTCTTTAAAAGGAAAACATAATGTTTTTGTTTTACTAGTTTTTTATATGAGATAATTGTTTTGAAAATGCAAATTAAATTTTTATATTTAAGAAAATAAATTATAAAATAATTTTAGTGTTTGGATATATCTGAAAAAATAAATTGAAAAATCACTTATTGATATTTTAATTTTTTCAAGCTTATCTAACATATATAGAATATTAAATATAATTATCTTATCACATATAAGAAAAAATATATATATTATATAATATATTTATATATTTTTTATTTTATAAAATATAACTAAACATGTAATAAAAATATTTAAAATATAATATTATATTCATATAACATTGAAAATATCATGTTTTCTTTATGGTATCATAATTAAAAAAAAGTTGTATTTTTATTTTATTTTTCAATAAAAAGAGAGAAAGATATATTTTGTTTAATAAAAAATCTATGGAATTTTAAAATAAGAACTTTTTTAATTTTAAATTGAGAAAAAATGCCTTGCTTTCGAGGAAAGGTAAAATTGTTTATTATAAACTCGCTATAATAATATTTTTTGCTTTTATTTTATTTAAATTACTTTATTATTGTTTTTATATTTTTGATGTAATAGTATTAAAAATATTTTTAAAAAAAATAAAAATATATTATTTTAATATATTTTCAAATGAAAAATACTTTAAAAAACAACTCTACTACAATATTAAATGGGCTCTTAAATTCTATTCATAAATGTGGTAGAGATTATTTTCAGATTGACTTTTACTTGAAAATATACTCAAATGATATTTTTATTTTATATTTGATATTAGCACATCAAAATAATAATTTTTTTTTATAAAAAAATCATTTCTAAAAGAGGCTGGTCCATCCACACAAACAAACGTGTTCTAAAGTATTCGGTATTGTGGTATATTTTGAGATTGTGATATTAAAATATATAGGTTTAAAAAAACACTTCTAATTATGTTTTATAAAATATATGTTTTATAAAATATATGTTTGATTAAAATTGCTATTATATAGGTTTTTGCTTATAAAATAAATAGAAAAAAAACATTTTTTTATAAATAAAAAACATATTATTTTATCTCACACAAGATTAAGTTTTAAAATATAATTATATAATGAATCCAAATAAAATAAATATAATCTATTTAGCTATTGACTTTGCTTTAAGATAAGATGAGATTAAAAAAAACAGAAACCATCGTGGTACCAAATAGTCATGATCTGGCTTTCTGTCTTTGCGTAAGGAGTTGAAAAATACTAGAAGAAGACACATGAATCCAGGATAAATAGAAACTCTAGCGTAGATCTATTCACACGGTTTACAAGCGTGGGTCCCATTATAAATCGGCCATGTGTCCTATTTATGATGGGATTGCCTCGAATCCGACGGTCCACATATTCTGTTTGTTTTGAGTTTGATGCCATGGTGCCTTGTGGTGGTCGTATATTCAACGTGGGGTCAATAACACAGTTGTTTTGCTGGGGGATAGATGAGGGATTCGTTGCTGTTGAAAGAGCGCACAAATACAGTATTAATTGCTTAAAATTAAGGGATTGAGTCTAACATGAGCCCCAAGGCACAAGAGGCGTAACCTGCGCATTTCTCCACCAACAGACCACTCTTTAAGGGAATGTTGAGGTAAAAAACAAATTGTTTTTATTTTTCAGATTTTTTTCACTAGCCACGCGCCATATTGGCACGTTCATTGGACGAGCGCAATAATTCTGGTATCACCAAACAGCCAGGGGCTGCGTTTAGAATTGTGTATCTTTAAATTTTATTTTTTTATTTAAATTTAACCTGTTTTAAATTGCTTTAATATGTTGATATAAAAATATTATTTTGATGTGTTTGAGTTAGAATGATTTTTATTTAAATCTTATATTATTTATTTAAAGTAAGTTTGTTAATATTTTTATATTGTTTTAATGTATTGATATAAATTTTTTTTATTTTAATTCATTTTAGAGTATAAAACAATATAGAAAATAAAAATCCGGCAACATTTTCAAATACACCCACAAAGTTTTCTTATTTGCCTTGATTCCCACTTAGTTTGTTTTTTTATTAAAAAAAAAATTCTTGTGAACTACAAAGGTCTAGAGCAATTAAGTTTAAATTAAAAAAACAAATGGATTTTTAAGATAGTTCTAAGAGTTTGGGTAGTATGTTAAGACAACTAGGATGGATTAGTATGAAACTTTCATAATGTATCATGTTGTATGTTGATGATGCTTTCATTATTGGAGTGCAAGGTAATTAACAAAACAAATATAGGATATGGGTTTGCATAATTAAATATAGTTTATTATGTATTACAATGAAACTACTATTTTTCTCCTGGATAGAAAAATAAAAGCCTTGATGGCGGGATAATTTGGTCTTTTCAATAACTCATTAGTCATTAAAATATTATTCAAAGTTATCTTAGTCTTTCCAAAAATTAATTACATAGTAAAATGTTATATTTACCTCAAGGTTAATAAAATCTAGATCGACAATTATCTTGTCTTTTCAAGAATTTTTAAAATATTAAATTTATTTATTTATCCTTATTGTAAAAAATATTTTGGAATTGTTGTCCATTTTTTTTTGGTTTTTACTTCTTATAATACAATAAAAATACATTTTTATCTTTAGAAAAAACATAAAAAAGGCATAAATCGAGGGTCATTTTAATCCTTTCACATATTGTATATATATTTTTTTTTTGTAATTTCCAGAATCATGAAGGGGGCTATGTTGTTTTTAAGTTGGCGTTTGTGTCTTATAAAAGATGTGTACAATGTTATTTTATTGTTTCTTTGAAAGTATCATTGTATTATCTTCCTGTTGATATGGTCGTTTTTATTCTTTCTTGTTCTCTCTTTTAGAGAAAATACACGTCTATTTTTTCTTTTGTTTTTAACAATTTTAATTATTATATTTTTATTCTTTATTTTCATTTTTTGCCCTTTTATAAAAAAAAAAACAAAATCATGTTGTTAATTTAGTCATTTAATTATAATTTTTCATGTATTATTTTTTAACAAAAAAAATCTAAACTTTGGATATGTGAGGAAAAGTCAAAACAAAAGGAAAAAAACACTAAAAAAAGGTCATGGAGAGTGTAAAATCTAAAAAATCAAGTTTTTTTTTTTTTTTTTATAGTATATTTTAAAAACTAAAACGTTGAAGAATTAATTCTTACCATTATCAACAACCAATTAGTCACCACAAATTAAAAATTACATATAGAAAAATCTAGAGTTCTTAAAGTGAAAAAACCAATGATTTTCTTAAGATTAATTTATCGTTCATGAATAATTTATTTATGTTAAACAAATTTTCATCACAAGCTACTTGATAAGAATTTTTATAGATGAGTTAAACATTGAGCTAAAGGTAAATGTTCAAGTTTGAGTGCTGGAAGTTTTTGATACATCATCTAATACAAACTTCTTCTTTCACATTCATAATTTTTTTGTTTTTTTGGATTGAGTTAAAAAAATAAAATCTTGGTTATTCCAGTCTTTTATACTTGAAATTTACAAGATAAATTTTAAGTTTTTTGTCATCACGTCAAGGACTTAAAAAATATAATTTTTACTGTAAGTTTTTAATTTTCTGGTTTTAATTGTAGCTTCTACATGAGATTTCGTTTTGCAATACATGATACATGGATGGATATTTATTATATTTACGATGTTTCTGTAAATAATGGATTCAGAGCACAGCCATGGAAGTCAAAGCGCGTCTCAATTTCCAAGTGAAGTGGGTGGACTAATCATCTCTTCCATTCAAGTAAATCCACATTAAAAGGGAATTATGGGGTGAAAGATCTTGCGTGAAAGAAATAAGAACAGCCAAGCAAGGAGACGATATATAATATAATATATATATATATATACATATATATTTTATATATAAAAAAAGAAAACACCTACTGCATAAGAAAGAGAGAGAAAAGGATTCTCTTTTACTAGTTAGAGAGAGGAGGAGGAGGAGGAAAGGGATTTAGAGGCCAGAGTCAGAGAGAAGAAGAAGGGACGGCGAGCCAACAACAACGAGTGATGAAACCTGTCTCGTGAGGTAGCAGGTGAGAGGCGAAACGACAAAGTATAAGAAAAGGAAAGCTCTCTTCTCTCCTCTCTCTTTCTCTCCCTGCAAGAACCAAACAGGCAGCACCTCTCTCTAAAAGCTCGCATTCATTCTTTGCTTCTTCCTTTTATATATCACGAGATCTCCCCATCTCTTTCTTTCTTTTCTTTCCTTTTCCTCCCATGTCTTCTTCAAAGACAGCATTTTTCAGCTCGCGTTCCTTTCCTTGTTTTCCAACACCATTCTCCATTCGCTCACATTTCTAACATCATCGCAAACCCAGTTACATACACAGACAACTCCATTTAAGAAAGGAAAAACAAACTACTACTTTCGTTTTGGTTCTAGCTAAAGGAATTACTGTATAAAAATATGTCACAATCAGCGAAGCCCTCCGTTGGAGGAGATTTGGACCTCAACTCGCTAACTGATCAACTCCGTGACTCACTCTCTTCACTTGAAGCCAACAAGCCTGATTTTCGTGAACTCGATCTGGGTTCTCCCGTTTCACCTCTCCGAACTCGAGGTGGACTCACCGCCACAACCACCGCCACAACCACCACCACCACCACCACCTCCAGCTCTAGCTCATCCGGATCCGCATCTGGTGCCCAAAACCCACTTCACAAACCCAACAATAACAACCACTCGGGAGAGTTATCGAACTCGAGTGAAAGCAGCCCCACGACTAGTGCCAAAAAGGGTCAACCGGGTCATTCTAGATCCGACTCTTTAACTTACTCTGCTCAAACTGGCAGCCAGAGTGCTGTAAACTCTCCGGTAACTGCTAATGTGTTACCTACCGGTAACATTTGTCCGTCGGGCAGGATCTTGAAGACAGGCATGGGAATGGTGAATCGGAATGCGAAACCGGATGTTTTAGGATCCGGGACCGTGAATTATGGTCACGGGAGCATAATGCGGGGCGGGGGGAGCGCAAAATGTGCTAACATGGATGTTGTTAATTCAGCAAGTAGGAATGCTTGGAGTGTGCGTGGAGGGAGTGTGGATCCGGAGGAGCTGAAGAAGGCTGGAAATGAGATGTATAAAAAAGGGTGTTTCGGGGAGGCGTTGGGATTGTATGATAAGGCTATTGCTTCGGCACCAGGGAATGCTGCTTACAGGAGTAATAGGGCGGCTGCATTGATGGGATTGGGAAGAGTTGTGGAGGCCGTGAAAGAGTGTGAGGAGGCTGTTCGGTTGGATCCTAATTATTGGAGAGCACATCAGAGGTTGGGGGCTTTGTTAATTAGGTGAGTTTGTTGATGGGGCTTGATTTTAGCTTTTCATAGGGTGTTTTCTGTGGCGGGGTTTTGCTTTTTTGGAGGATTTTGTGAATTTTAGCAGCGATTTAATCTGCATTGCTGGGGTACTTATTTGTTTGTCATTAGATTTCTGAAATGAAGTTCAAAGTTTTGTTCTTTCTTGTTGATTTGGACAATTCGAATTATTTTAGAGAGTTTGATGAACCATGACAACAACGACAACCTTAAATCTAGATTGATTGGGTTCTTAGTCTAGGTGATGGAGTTTTCATCTTTATGTATCATTTGGTTTATGATTGCTGATTTTGTGAGCATTTAGTAGGTGAATGTGATGTTTTGATATGTATTGATTAGGATGTGGTAGGTTGGTGATGTGTGGAGAAATTCATTCTTAGATGCTTGGTGATTGCATTACAGCCTCTAAATGTTTTGAGAACTAAATGAGTTGTGGTGGATTGTAGTAAGCTTTCTAATTTCAAATGTGTTAATCCACATGATGAGAATAGGCTGATTTATTTGTTTGCATTTGTGTTTAATGTTTGTTATGGCCATTGACACAATTTTTGTGCTGTTTGTTGCTCCTTGGATTTAAGATGCTTTAATTTTGTCTTAACATGCTATTGATCCTGCTGTATTTGCTGGTGCTAGTGTGGGTGGATGCACCTAATCATGCTATTATTTTTCTAAGAGTGTTGGGTTATGTTTTTTTTTCTGTATCGATGACCTCGAAACATAGCTGTGGTTGATTTGGCTTCTAGCTTGCTGCTTATCTGAACAGTTTACACCATTCTATCGATCCTTAATTTTCTTGCACTCTTCTAACTAAGTAGTCTTGAGATGCTTAAACCATTCGAATCATCCTAGAGCCAATAATACTTCCTTTGGAATTATTTCCATGGATACTCTGCTGCTCTGTCATGAACCATTTGTAATAAATTCAATCCATCTATTTTGGACATGTGCTTGTTTGTTTTGTTTAGTATTTTTTTGTATTCATGTTTTTTACTGTGTTCTATAATTTTAACGGAGCTCTAACTTTCTATTTATTTCCCCAACAGTTTGCTGCAAATAGTTTGATTTTTTATGTTGGGACAACAAGCATTGAACTTGATTTCATTGCAGGCTAGGACAGGTTGGGAGTGCTAATAAGCACCTATGCTTCCCAGGGCAGCATCCAGATCCTGCCGAGCTGCATAAGTTGCAATTAGTAGAGAAACATCTTAACAAATGTTCAGATGCCCGGAGGGTTAATGATTGGAAAGGTGCATTAAGGGAAGCTGATGCTGCTATTGCTGCTGGTGCAGATTATTGCCCCCAGGTAAAATGGAAATCTGCACTTTTGCTGTGTAAAATTGGCAAAATTGATATGGAGAGTAAATTAACGAATGTCTGAACTGGTTCAAATTGAATTTACAGCTCTTTATGTGTAGAACTGAAGCTCTTTTGAAGCTCCACCAACTTGAAGATGCTCAATATTGCTTATCAAAAGTTCCAAAATTAGAATCGTATGCCAGCTACTCACAGACTAGATTTTTTGGGATGCTTTCTGAAGCTTACCTTTTCTTGGTTCAAGCACAGATTGAGATGGCTCTAGGAAGGTGAGTTCAGAATTTCAAACCACTGCAAGATATTAGGTAACATACAATTATGGAGAGCTTGAGAATGGATGATGGATGCCTTGCAGGTTTGAGAATGCAGTTGCAGCTGCTGAGAAAGCTGGACAGATTGATCCACGAAATGTTGAAGTAGCAGTGCTGCTTAAAAATGTGCGACTAGTAGCCAGAGCTCGGAACCGTGGCAATGATCTCTTCAAATCAGAAAGGTTCACTGAAGCCTGCTCAGCATATGGGGAAGGCCTTAGGCTTGATCCTTCAAACTCTATTCTTTTTTGCAACAGAGCAGCATGTTGGTTTAAGCGTGGACTGTGGGAGAGATCCATCGATGACTGCAATCAAGCTTTAAATATCCAACCTAACTACACAAAAGCGCTTCTTAGAAGAGCTGCCTCAAACAGCAAGGTAAAATCTCCTCAAAAGACTTGGCTTTTATGTATAATTTGCTCCTTTTTGTAAACTCCAAATTGATGTGCTTTTGTAAACTGCAGTTAGAAAGGTGGGCTGATGCTGTGAGAGATTATGAGGTTTTGAGGAGGGAACTTCCAGATGACAATGGAGTTGCTGAATCTCTATTTCATGCTCAAGTCGCATTGAAGAAATCTCGTGGAGAAGAAGTGTATAATATGAAGTTTGGCGGTGAAGTAGAGGAAGTGTTGGGGCTTGAGCAGTTTAGAGCTGCAGTATCATTACCAGGCAAGCCTTACCTTCTACATACTGAAAAGTCTTTTTTTCTTTGCTTGCTTCTTTATCTTCCATCTCTAGAGTTCCAAAATTCTAATGGAAATTGAATGTGCAATACAGGTGTTTCAGTGGTTCATTTCAAATCCTCCTCTAATTTTCACTGCAAGCAAATATCTCCATTTGTGGATACATTATGTGTTCGGTATCCATCCCTAAACTTTATCAAGGTAAATTACTAGCTCAACAATCCCAGTTGCACTAAGCTTTGGGACAGTTCCTGACCTTAACTTGGTTTCAGAAATGAAATAGACAAGGAGTTTTAATTTGCATGCATCTGCTTCGTGTTTTTGTTGAAGGTGGATGTAGAGGAGAATCCAGCAATTGCAAATGCCGAGAATGTGAGGATCGTTCCAACATTCAAAATATACAAAAATGGTAACCGAGTGAAGGAGATTGTCTGCCCAAGTCATGATATGTTGGAGCATTCGGTGAGGCATTACAGCTTTTAGAACTCATGATTGTACTTGTACTATTACTATCCCAATTTTTTACAGTTACTTGCGACGCAAGCCCCCTGTTAGAAGGGACCCCTCCTCGTTGCCCTTCCTGTCTCTTTCTCCCATCATAAAGGACTGCCAGATACCAATGACATAAACCTTCCAGTCAGTCTCCTTCTCCCCCATATAAGGACTACCAGATACCTATGACATAAATCAGAGCTACATAATAATCCTATTAGCGGCCAATGCCAGAAGGAACCCAGAGAGATAGCTTAGTTCACCTTTTGCAGTTTTAATTTATTCATTCATTCCTCATTGCTCTGCGATTCCATGCTCTCTTCCAGTCTCTCTTTCTTGTTATTCTTTTTCTTCATCTTCTTATCACTTTTTTGTTCTCTTGTAGACCAGCCTGTTCTTGTATCCCCCATTTCCATTCAGATGAAAAGGAGGAGAAAAAAAAAAAAAGAGAGAATGAGAGAAATGTGTACAATTGATTAAGTTGTCTCCTTTATCATGAGGGGTGGGTGGGGCTGGTAGAACAGGATCTTGTACATTTTATGTGATATATACAGAAACACTGGGAGCCATGAGGGAGATTGGATGCCTGGTGGGTACTCATTGGGTTAGTGAAAGAAGGATGAATATGTATTGTTACTTTTTCCAGCCATTTTATCAATCAATAAATTTTTCTCCCATTTTTTCCCTTCACCCTCAACATCTCATTTTCTCATGCTTATACATTTGCATCTGCTGCTCATTTAGGGCATTTGAGTAATATCTTTGATACTAGACGACATCTTCACAAGTCATTTGATGTTGCCCTAATTCGGGGGCATGTATTTGCCGAGAGGAGTCCCCTCTTAACAGGGTTTTTTAGCCATCCACATGAAAAAAGCCATTCAAGTTACTGCCAAGCTATCCATAAACACATTCCTCCACCACCTGTTACCCCCCCAACCAAAAAAGTCCAAAAAGTGCAAGTGGGGTCGGTGCCAGCTCACGTCTTCAGTCCATGTGGTGACGGCACGCGCCGTCGCTGTTGGATACTTGGACCTTGGCCAGCTTGTGGTCACGTGTATGTGTGTCCTGTGTCTTCTTAATTGCTTAAAAGAAGATTAAAATGAAAGCGTCGTGGGGCTTTAACGGGAAAACGCAGTAGAAAACCTGGTGCTGATAAAGAAAGATGATGTAATTGAGGTGGTGATGGGTTAGTGGAACAAAACGCTTGATTAGTAGAGGACAACTCAGAAAAAGCAGTCATTAATCAGGACCCTAAATGGTTGTCATCCACGTAGTGCTGCCGCTACTCCCAATAGTAATACGCTAGCAAGATCCAAACGTACATACTGTTGTCAGATTCTTTGTCCAGATATTGCCATGTTGCGTGATTATCATCTTTGTCTACCCTCCAATCCAATAAGTTGTCAATTCCTCTATTCTGTATCGTGTTTTGTTTCTGTTCAGGTTTCTGAATTGTAACTTCAAATATCAATTAATTTCGAATATAAAGATGATTAAATATAACTTATGCCATATATATATATATATATATATATATATAATATCAAGTATCTACAAACAATAAATAAAATATCAGAAAAGTTAAATGTTTTAATAAAAATTCAAGTCTCATCCTTATCTTTATCATAGAAACAAAGATCTTCATCTTGTAGTTGTGTTGAGAAAATTATCACTCATACATCCTGTCATTTCCCTTAAGTTCATCATCACTTGGATCTTTTCATCCTTTAAAATAAAAAAAAACAAAGATACTTGAATAGTTTCTTACCTTAAATCTTCTCTATCAAGAAAACTAGTTGCTCAACTTAAATCTTCTCTATCAAGGTGGTGGCAAAGTTCTTTATAAATCTGCTCATTTTAGAATTTAGCTTTAGGCTGGGCTTCTTTACTTTACTCTCTAGATTATAAAATAATGCTCTAGTTTTGTCAAGTTTGTGTTCAAAATGAAACAGACGAAGTAAACCTTGATCATCTCAACTGGAAATCAGACGAGAGATGCAATTTATTTTACTGGCTAGCAATCTTGACATGAAAAAAACAGAGTAGACAACCTATTTATCATTCCACTCAAACTGCAGGGATGGTAACGAAGCCAGCAAAATTATCATCGTAAATGATTCATAAACGAATTGTTTTTCTAAGAAACGTCGGCGTGATTAAAAACAGGAGAAAAAGAAAAGGGTGGAGACAGGACAGAGGAGAAAGGTGGCGGCAGTACGTAAAGCTAATAGAGTGGCAGCCCCTTTATCAATTTATTAGCCACAAGCACCGACATTAATTCTACAGTGAAGTGGGGCAGACGCGGTAAAAGCCAAGCGCGTGGGCTAACTCAGGCTTAAGGAAATAGAAAAAGTTGAAGAAAAAAGAAAAAAAAATGGAAAGCGAAAAGGAAATGGGGAAGAGTATCCTAGGGTTTCTGAATCGTGCCGTGCTCCCTTATATGGATACTTGATGAACACCTGGAGCATACAGCTCTACCGTACTGAGCAGTGGTGCGGACGGGTGGAGGAGGAGCACACACCACGGTTAGGACTCCCCTCTGTTTTGCCTGTCTGAAGTCTGAACGGAATACGAGAAGTAGACTTTGTCAAATTCCGGCAGGCATGTCCTCAAGATAAACATGCAAGTAATCAAGGCTATACCTATTTGATAGACGTCCAGGCAAAAGCAACGCGTTTTATATATGACTAGACAATGTCCCCGCTCTTCGCCGTGGGGGCACAATTTTTTTTTCAATATAAAAAATATTAATTGTGTGTATTTTTTTTATTATAATATAAATTTAGCTAAAATAATAAATCTGTGTAGAATTCATGTCAAGTGCAAGTTTTCTATAAAATATATTAATTTAAAATCGATATAAATTTATTTTTTTAGTAGTTTCAAACGAAATAACCAGCATGAATTTATCTTCATCATAAAAAAGCAAGAAAACTCGGATATCTGAATTATTCTGTTCACTGTATTAAGATTAGTTTATTTTATAATTCAATTGAAATAAAAAAAAATATAAATTGTGAAAATACCCACAATAATAAAATTTTAAAAAATAAGTTGTTAATCTTCTATCAATAAAAATACGACAACATAGATTGAAAATTCATCCTGACGTTATTGCCATTATCATTGCTATAAAAGCTAAAATTATTACTAACATTACTGTCAGAAGAATTGAAATAATTAAATTGCCCTGAAAAATAAAAAAAACAAAGCAAAAGATTTTTATAAAGAAAACAATTAAGAAATAATAACTAAAATTATCATTATTATGCATAAATAATGAAATTATAAAAATAATATAATCTAAAGAACAAATAAAGAAACAGAGAATAAAAGAAAAACGAATAAAGGGAAAAATAGAGTAATATTACTCTTAAAATGATTACCGATATAAATTAAAATTTCAGGAAAATCTTAAAAAAAATGAAAAGATTTTTATTAAAAAATAACAACTAAAATTAACATTATTATTGCGCAAATAATAAAATTATAACAATGATCTAATACAAAGAACAAATGGAAATAAAAGAAAACATCTAGCCGTGGCACCCGCGCCTTGTCGCGGGCGGAATCATATTTTTTTGATTGCAAAAAAATATTTATTATGTATAATTTTTTTATCATAGTATAAATTTAGAAAAAAAATAATAAATTTGTATATAATTTTTATAAAGTGCAAGTTTTGTATAAATTATATAAATTTGACATGAATATAAATTAATTGGGTTGAAAAAGAATTTAATTGCCTTGAAAAATTATAAAAAAAACCAAAAGATTTATAAAAAAAAAGTTATAAAAAACAGTAACTAAAATTATCATTATTATTGTGTAAATAGTAAAATCATAAAAATCATTCAATTCAAAAAACATATAAAAATAACAGAAAAAAAAAACATAAGTGAAGGGAAAAAGGAAGCAGTATTAATTTTAAAATGACTACTAATTTAAGTTTGAAACTTAGGATTGAACCGATAAAAAAAAATACCAACAAAAAAACCTATAAAAAAAACTAAAAGTATAGATGTATAAATACGAATAAAAAATATATATTGTCTAAGATTTAAAAAAAAAACTAAATGAATTAATATAATAAACCCTCGAATAATCAAATAAAAAACAAAATAGTTAAATTTCTATCAACAAAAAGATGATTAAATAAATTGAAAATATGTGCTTATGTGATTGGTATTATCATCACTATAATAGTTAAAATTATTACCAACATTACTGTCAAAACAATCTAAATAATTAAATTATCTTGAAAATTCACAAAAAAAAACCACTGAAATTATCATGATTATTGTATAAATAATCAAATCATAAAAATAACCTAATCCAAAGAAGAAGAAAAAAGAGAAGCAAAAAACAAAATTAATGAACAAAGAGAAAAAAGGAGCAATATTAATAAAAAAGGAATTCAAATAATTAAATTGCCCTGAAAAATTATTACAAAAAAGCATAATATTTGTATAAAAAACAATAAAAAATCAATCAATAAAAAAAACAAAATAAACATTATAAACAAATGAATTAATAACAAATAAAAAATTAAAAGAATAAGGACCGAAATGAAAAATAACATATATTAAATTAATTCCAATTGAAGGATAAAATTAAAAAAAAATTGAGGACCAAAAATAAATAAGGAAAACTGCTGCCATTTTTTAAAAAAACATCGAAGAAGAGGGACTGAAATCAAACTTTGCATATATTAGCAATTTCAATTGGAGGACCAAATCAAAGAAATCAAAACATTTGTACCGGAATAATTGAAGGAATAAAAAATCAATACAAAATCAAAAGTATAAGGACTAAAATAAAACTTTCTTATATAATCTGTTTTAATTGAAGGGTACAATTGAAAACAATAAAACTTTAATTTGAATAAATCAGTCATAAAAACGAAATAAAAACCTCAGGGACCAAATGAAACTTCACGCCAACATCAGGGACCTGATCTGCATTTGGTTGCTGCAGGAGAGAGAAAAGGGACGTCGGAGAGAAAACCGTCCTCCGAGGCTTAACCCGTCACCTGTGGAGGGCACGCGCCACGATGGCAGATAGAGGACCGTCAGGCGCATCTTGTTGCACGGCGGAAGTGAATTTCTGACGTCGGGAAGACGCCGTACGCGCCGCCTAAATGGCGCGTTCGCCTAAATCGCCGCTGGCGCGGCCAGGCGACGCGCCAGCTGTCCCCCTGGCTAATGACCCAAAGAATCCTGTCCCCACTGGTATTTATGAAAATACCGGGTGGGAAAAGACGATGCAGTCCCCGTTTACTGTGCAAAATTTTGTCTTTTTCGGGGTTTTTTTTCCGTCAGCGCACTGTGCACAAAAATGTAAAAATCCGCCCCCTCGCCACTGTGCTCTGTTTTGTCGTTTTCGGGGGTTAGAGGCGTCAATGCACTGTGCACATTGCGGCTATTAAAAAAAAGCCAAAAACCGAAAATACCCCCATAAAATATACACAAATCGCCGGAGCATCAAGGCTAATCTCGCCTGTGCACTGCCACAATCCACAGTGGATTGTGAGACAGTGCACAGTGTATTGTACAGGAATATCACCACGCCGTTTAGAGTTTTTGTAATTTATAATATAAAAGGCATGGCTAAATTACTGCAGTGTTTTTCACTGCGCATATAGACACAAATCACTGTGGATATAAACAGTAAAATTACAAATTTACCTTCGGATTAAAAAAATTTAACCTCCGGAACTGGGGTTATTTTAGACATTTTCAGGGGACATGGATGGTCTTTCTGATTTCTTTGCACAATAAAACTATTTTACCCCCTGGGTGTTGAGAAAAGGACGCGGAACAATGAGGAGTGTTTTCAGTTTTCACTAATTCATGCACAGTAAAACTACAAAAATAACCCCCTGAAAAAGACAAAAAAGAAGCTTGGAACCGGGGGTAATGTGGTACTTTTACCCTCAGGTTTTTCGTAGTTATTGCTGGGTCTAGAGGTGTAGAAGTAATTTATCATTTTATTATTATTTTTTTTTTCTAAAACACTCAAGACATGTTGTACGGACGCATCAACAATGTTTCATGCACACATGCCATTCAGGAGGTGCGTGCAGAGTATTTAGACGGTAGAAACAACCTTTCCGCCCACTTCACAAGAGTTCCACACAAATTTATTATTTTTTCTAAATTTATATTATAATAAAAAAAATCTCACATAATTAATATTTTATCGCGATGAATAAAATATAGTTTTGGCCGCGATGAGACACGGGTAAGTATTATCTGTAATATATTAAAAGGCGCAGGAGAGGAATTCAAGAAGAAGAAAGAAGAGAATGGAGATAAAACGAGTCGAGTTAAAGAAGATTGAGAATGATGGAAGCAGGCGTTGCTCCTTTCTCTGAAAGAACAAGGAGTAGTCTTTTCCAAGAAAGCCCAGAGAATTGTCCTCTTCGACTGCTGCCAAATCGATCTCTGTTCTTGTTCTCTCCCCACAAGACACTCCTCACAACTCCGTGAATGAAGAAAGTACTTGTGGTTGTTTGGCGGGGATGGTTGATGCGTGGTGGGGTTTGTGAACCGGCGGAGGCCAAAATTTATTTTTATTTTTATTTTTCTTAAGGCTAAAAATCTAATTTATTGAAGAGGGGTTTGAAAATTCCCCTTGTTTCGATAAATAATCTAATCCAAGAAGTCATTTGAGAAGGAGTTCTGCTGAATGTGAAAGAAAAAATTAAGGATTTTCAGTCAACATCATCCTTTAGACACATGCCAGAAGGTTTTATTGGTGACTGCATGGACTAGGTTGCAAGGGAGAATGCCGGTCTTTAGCTTGATCTATCTATAAGAGATAAACTTTCTAGAAATCATCAATTCTAAAGTACTTTTAAGTTGTTCTAAATTAAATTTTCATATTCTAGCCAAAAATATAAAATCTCACACTCATTACACTTACACATCTTCGATTATCCTAAGTATTATTGAGTGAGTTATAGAGATTATAATTTTCAATTGTATAATATACTTTTTGAGAAAATATATCTTATTGTAATCATAATTGTAAACACTGGAAAGTTTGGATGAACTCTTGACAATTAGTAAGGTATTGTCACAACATTTCTTGAAGAGATGACATGTTCAAGTGGTGAAATTGCTTTGGTGTGGATTCATCAAGGCATTGTATCTTTTATTTGGATTAGTAAAAAAAATACAGTACTAAAATATGATTAGTACTTAAGATGTAAATATAGGTTTGCTAAACCATATTAAAAATTGAGTTTGTTATCACTTTTCCCTTATCTCTTTATTTTAAACATTTTAATTATATTAATGATTATGGTGCTATATGTGATTCGTGTGATTACTTTAATTGTTTTATTTTATTTAGTGGAACACCTAATTACCCTTCCTTTTTAGGTGATATTATCGTCTTAATCCTAGAATAACACCAAGTAGGCCCCAAGGTAAAGGAAAGCCAACAAGAAACAACAATTTAAACAATAAATAAAGAAAAAGGTCATTTCAAGAATAAATAAAAAAAAAACATGACTAAAAAGATGTTTTGGCTATGGTAATAAAGGGTCATTTTGCTCGTGATTACAAGTAAAAAATAGTCAAGATTTGTTTGCACTTGTGAGCTCAATATATGTTTTTAGTTTTGTTTGATCGAATGAATGTCATCCTTTATAAGTCCTAGATTTAAGAGTTATAGACCCTATAACGAAGGATGCAAGTGCTTTCATAGAATATCTCACTCTTATATGAAGCATACAGGGTATAATTGGGATATAATTCCAAAGTAAAGGTAAAAAACAATTAACATATGCAAATTAGTCATGCATGATGGTCAAATTTTATTCTTACATGATGTTTCATATGCTCTAAAAAGATGTTAGAATTTATTTTCTTGGTCTTACTTAAGCTTGGGCTCAATATATATTTTCATGAAAATAAATTGTCCTCGAAGACAAATTTATATGGTGATAGACATTTCTTAAATATCTTTATTGTATTGGATGTTGATTATAATATTACTAATGTAAGTTTTTCCTTCTTTACATACTCTAACAATTAGAAATTATAGGAAGGATGAGAATGCATGACATGCTAAACTAGGTCATATAGGTCAACAATTATTGAAAATTATTCACAGGGTAAATTTGTTTACTTCGAGTATTGTCTAGCTAGAAAAACTATAAGAAAACCATTTATAAAAGGTGTAGCAGCCTAGTTTTCATTGCAATTAATTTATTTTGACATTTGTGGTCCAATGACTGTGAGGACAAGGAATGAGACAATTTACTTCATCATATTAATAGATGATTTCAATTGGTATGATTGTCTTTTTGATATCTCATAAATTGAAAAATTCAAGTTGCTCCATAAAATATATATAATTAGTTGAGAATCAATTAGATAATAAATAAAAACATTAAAAAACCAATCAAGAACGTGAATATTTATCTAATCAATACAGAGATTTATATGATGAAAATAAAATAGAATGACAATTGCAGAAAGAAGAAATGAAACTCTTCCTGAAATGGTTAGGTCAATGATGATACAAACATATTTTCCAATCACATATTACAATCATGCATCATTAACTTATATATTTAAACATAACTATTCCATGAGTTATATACAAAACACAAACCTAACTTAAGTGTTTTAAAACTTTAGGGTTCTGCTCATGATTCTTCCCATGAACATGGAAAATTAGGTCCTAACAGGAATAAATGTACCTTTATAAAATATTTTGAATAGATAAAAAGGACATGTATTGGGGTGATGAACAGGAAACTGACAATGCAACTACATTTGAGTCATGAGGTGTAATATTTTTAGATAATGATTTTACTAAATAGAAAGAGATAGGTCAGGACTTGTCTTTGTATGAAACCTAGGCCCAAATTGCTTATGCTGTACAAACTCTATTGCATTCATTTCCAAGTGGGAGAAATTTGAGAGACAAGAAATTTGTTTATTAAAAATGATTTGTCAATGTATCAATCTCAGCTGCTACTAACAGGTCATAAAATCATTTCTCATCATCATTATGATGAACTTGAAAGGTAAGCTTTTATGGTTTATTACATAAGATTTCAAGCTTTTCATCTATTTTTTCTTAACAATGCAAGAGCCAAATTTGGATGGTCTGGTTTTTCTTAGTTTCAATGAAATTCTAACAATTCATCAAAAACTTGGAAAATTTAAGGTCAAGGTTGTAGAAGGATGAAGCATAAAGCTGAAACCCCAATGAATACATTGCTCAACAATTTCATACACACTTGGTTTTCACTTTGATAAAAACGAGGACATGACATAAACATAATTGGAAATTTCAGTAACAAGATAAGATAATCGCATCAAGACGATTAATAAAAGAAAAAAAAAAGAGAAGAAATAATCAAAGATGAAAGCACGGACATGAACAATATCCACGACATCAACTCCATCATCATGCACATCAATTTTCTTTAACATAACTAGCAGGGTTCAGATTCTTGAAGATATGGTAAAGTCGATAAAATTTCATTTGAGAGATTGAGACAGATGCAGAGCGACATGAAGATACAGATTACACATCTTACCTGATTGATCATTCAAGTTCACAAAGACATGCTTCCAGCAACAACAGAGCAATTTAACATGCAGTATCTGGAAGCTTTGAAAAATATTAGACTGTAACTCGTTCAAACTTCATTTCTTCCAAATTTCCATTCAAATCAAAGTTAATAGCACACATCCCATATCATTGGAAGGGAAGTTTACATAATCATGCACCACTTGCGTATAAACGGGTCCACTCCTTTGCTGCAGAGTTCAATAGTAGTTTGCAACAAAATATCAGGACTAAACCAACACACCTGTTAGCGTTGTTTATTATAAAGCTTGAGGAAAGTAAATTCCAGGGAAACTGGCATGAACTTAATAATTGGAAATATCAACATTACCTGTTTCAACAGCTTCTGCCTCTTTTGTTTTCCAATGCTTTGCAATGTTCTCAGAAAGTGGATCGTCAGGGTTTGGAGCGCTAAGAAGTGCTTGGATGCTATAAAACCCAACATTAGAAAATTAAAAACTCTCATGTCTAACATATCAAATATCTCTTACAATAAAACTTATTCTCATATTTCCCTTCACAGTGGCATTTCTTCAGCGGAAATGGAGTGGGAAAAAGAAAAAAAGTAAAAGTAGGTTAAAATCTTTTAATGTTTAGTTCATCAGTCCCCAAATTGCTAGGGATCAGTTGATCAATCAACAAGACATGAGTGCTTACCACCACAAGTTTCAACATGAGGTCAATCTCAATAACAAGTTTGACAATATTAAACTGCAGCTCATAGTACCTCAAAAGTACAGTTCGTATCTGAAGAGCAGGACTCCATTTGTCTTTCAGAATGTCAAGGCATATCCTTCCGAGCTACATAAGAAACTTGCAGTGTTGGAGAAAAGAAATAACAAGCCCTAAACTTAAAACCATGAGAAGCAGGGGTCTGAGGGCCTACCTTATCGATGTTAGGGTGGTATATTTTGGTCAGAAATCGAACCTGTAACAGAGTAATAGTAATAAGAAAAACAGCAAAAAGACAAAATGCTGCAGCAAATTATGATAAACAAGTTACACTTAAGAACTCCTGGTATGAACAGACATTGCTTAAGAATGCGCAACAGGGAAAGATTGGAGACACATGCAGAGTGTCACAGCTTGCAGGTACCAAAAGAAGCAGTATATTATAACTTTTGTAAACTAGACCATGTTAAGATAAGATGGCAATACTAGGAAGTCTAAAATTGCCTGGTTTGTATGGTTCCACGTTGAATTCAAAACTACACCACTAACCAATTCAATTACATTGACCAGGTTAAGCTGCTAGTTAAATGTTTAAACTACAAGGGCTTGACTTGTTTGAAAAATTTATTGTCCACATAGGCCAGGTCACACAAGTATGAAATACATCAACTTATTTATAGATAACAATGGTTGTTCCCAGCGTATTTCCATTTTTGGGTTTCATATAGGTCAAAACATGCATAACAGCCCAAACAAACCTCGTATAGACATGTTTATTACAAAATCCACATGCTATTATTCAACCCCAAAAAATTAATGAGGGGTAGACCCACCTAATAAGTTCTCCCAACACTAAGCTTATTCAACCCAAATTGTTGTTTTCCAAGTTTAACCACCCTGATCCTAAATTTTGAGAGTCTATGACAAGCACTACGGAACATTGGATCTGGTGCTATAACCCCTACCATCTATTTACAAATTAAGTTAAAGAGGATAAAATAAAAGAAGGCGAGACATCCAGATAAATTAAGCACCAAGTAACTAAAAGGTGCATCAAGACATTTCAAAATATAAGCAAATTCAAAATTACAAGTAAAAAGTGAAACAAAAACAAATCCACAAGACTAAGTACTACACATTCTAAGCCCTATCAAAACAACTCAATTATTTGTAACTATATAACATAAAAGTGAGATTATTGGGAAAGCACCACAAAGGAAAAACCAACTTGATGTACCTTAGGTGCGGCCATCGGATATTCCTCGGGAAGAAATAATTCCAGCTTGAAAACCCCTCCTAAACAAAGAACACGCAAAGGAGATCAACATGACATGGAAGGAAATAAGATTTTCTTTCCAAAACATTAAACAGTTTGTAGCCCAAGCAAATAGCAAAATAAAATGAATGTCTAATTGCATTCATCCACTTTACAATCATTTCTCTCAAACTCAACCCTATACGAAGCCGACCAAAAGTTACTTAACATTAAAGGAAATTCTCAAAGACATGCATGAGGCACCTCTCATCTAACTACCATTCTGCAGTATCATTAATGGTAGCTTAACTATTCTTGGAAATTCTAAGCACTGGAGAAAAAAGAGTAATCTCCTTGCTAGGAAATCCGACAATGCTTTCTTTGAATGTAACCAGAACTTTTTCTGTTTAAATAATTCCTAAACAATGTTTCAGAAACTTATGGTTAAAATGCTGAATGAAATCAATAGCCCAGCCACTGGTTGGCATCTGAGCATACAGAGTAATGAGATTCAGGAAAAATAATCCATTGCGTGAACATTAAGTACCGAACAAAATCAGTCTAAAAAACAATTCAAGTCCCAATAAGCAAGAAGCGGTTGTTATTAGCCACCACCTGTCTCAACGCTGACAAGAATCTTCACATATATGGCCTCAACAGCACATCAGTAACTGCTCATAGAGTAAATTCATGTAATACACGGTATATAACAGTAAAAATGCAATGACTATTTGAAACACTGTCTCACACAAGCCATGTCACAAGGGATGCAAGTCTATCCCTCTTACTATGATATACTGTGGATTTACACACCACATGATGATGTACTTGGAGATCTCCAGCTCCCAAGGCCTTGCTTACATTGTAATCCAACAGCATGCCACACAATTTACATCCACAAAATCAGAAACAGCAATGAAGCAAGTTACGCTCACAAATAACTGTATCTACTGTATATTACATCAAGATATATATAAGAGAAACCAAATGGCCAAACCTTTAGCTAGCAATAGATTGAACTGATATGTAATCAATGACTAGAACCTAAAAACTAATTGAATTTTCTGACAGAATATCTGCCACATTTCCATGAACTTACAATATGCAATAGGAAATTTGTTTCAAGTCAACTATGAACTTTCATTATCACTAAGTACAAGCATTATTTTATGCACAAAGGGAAACATGGAAGAAGACATGATAAGTTCCCGTTTCTAGTGCAGTTCCTTAATCAAGCACTGTTATCCATTCAAATTGCTGGATCTTGTTTACTTTACTTATACTGCAAATACTAAGTAGAAAAGAATACGCAATGATAAGGGACAATATGATTACGAAATCCCAATTTCACACACAGAAATTATCAACAATGTCTTGAAGAGCAAAGAGTTCAAGCATTCATAATCCAACTTGCTGGGGTTGGACCATACAGCCACATAGTTTAAGACGATTAGCAGCACTGAATTCCACATGAAGAGCTATTGGATTAACAAAATACAGCTGGATGAGACTTAAAGCACCAAATGCCGAAAGAAACACGACAGAGTTTAGGCACTATAGTGATAATTCTATTAATTTCAACCGATATTACAATTTTCTCTTCAACATGGAAATTCAAAGCTAAAACATAAAAGAGGAAAAAACAGAAAGCATGATAATCAAGAGAAAATCATAGTTTTGAATAATCATTTCCACAGTATTAAAAAAAAATACCTTCGTAAGGCGATTGCGTTGGGCCAAGAATCATGACATTAAAATATCGCATATTATCCTCAGACGGGGAAGCACTAATTCCAGGAGCTGCCGGTGGTATCAATAAATCACAAATATTAACAAACGATGACTAGCAGAATAAAATAATAATAATAATAATTCTCAAAGTTTCGCACAAAAAAATCACAGCTCCAAAACCAAAATTTATTATTGAGTTAAACAAGAAAAAGAAAAAAAGGAGTCAACTTCTCACCTGGTTCACTGAGGAGACGTTGAGTTTCCTGAGAGATCACAATTGAAAAAAACGAAATATAAATGAAATCTTTGTAAACGAGATTCAAATAGAGATATAAGTGAAAATTAGTGAGAGCGCACTACATTTTTCCTTAAAAACGGAAACCAAACACAGAGACAGAGAGAGCGATGGATCGGAGGACGAACCTTGATGATTCTACGAGGCAGATTACTGTTGGCCATTTTGTTGTGGAGGTCGATTGCAAACGACGCTACTCTTTTTCAAGGGTTTTCTTAGAGAGAGAAAGAGTTTTTCTGTTCTGTTCTATTCTTTTAAGTTTTAACTGATTCTCACACTAAGCACGAAATGTGTATATATGGATATATATATATATATATATATATATATATATATATATATATATATATAGGGCCTGTTTGCCTGCTGTCGCTGCTTTTTTTAATAAGCTTTACAGGGAGGGAATGACGTCGATAATTTTGTTTTTAATCCCAATAGAGGGTTGCGAGTTACGAATAACTGCCTGTTTTGAGGTGTATTTTTAATTATATTTGAGTGTCTTTTAAAAATATTATTAGTTTTAAATAATTATTTTAATGGTTTTAATATCTGAAATTTAAAAATAAAAAAATCTAATTTTTTCAAACAATTTTGTTTCTTATAAAGTATTATGTACTATAATCTAATCTAGTATGGTTAAAAGTGATGTTATGCAGGTCTAATGAGATATTCGAGGGTGTGATAATAATTGTTTTTAAATTGATTTTTATTCAAAAATAAATTAAATAATGTTTTTATATTTTAAAAAAAATTAATTTTAATATTATTACATTAAATAATCCAAATATATATTTATAAAATAATTTTAAACGAAATAAAATTCAAGTATTTAAGCAACATCATCTAAAATGCAATTTCAAATGCCTTCTAAAACTTTGCAAACATGCACCTTAACATAATGAAACCAAACTTTCTAAGTTATTTTGATTTTTTTTCCAATTATTAAACAGAAATTAAAAAAAAATATAGTTTGGTAGATCTTAGTTGGTAAGATAGACTACATTTCGATTTAAAGAGATATAAAATTTAGATTTACAATCTTTATGCAACAAATAACACAATATTGTCACATGATAGACTAAAAATTGTTAAATAATATTTATGTAATCTTATTTATTAAAAGTAAAATAGTATTTTTAGTTTAACTTTTATATACTTTATTTGTATTTAGGTTAAGACTAAACATTCATAATATACAGATCACTCAGAATTCTAGCCTCTCGTTTTGTGTTTGATCTTAATTATTTTAACATAAACAATTTTTATCACACAATATTGTCACATGATAGGCTAAACAATTTTTATCACTACGATTTTTTTTCTTGATTTTTTTTCTTATAATATGTTTAATTATAATTATATATTATATAATAAAGATAGTTTTGTGTTTTTCTTACCTAGACAACTTTTTTTCTTATAATTTACATCTAAAGCACTTAATTATCCTAAAACACCTTAAAATCACTAAAATCAAAATCAAGTGAATAATAATAATAATAAAAAAATAAACGGGGCCTAAACTAATTTTTCAAGCATATTTAGAGGAAAAAAAAACCACATCGTCGAAGTCTCCTTGTCAAATGGATGACACCAAGAACAAAGAGTTTCATCCTAGAAAAAATGACTATTACTAACTTTCTTTTCTTCGCAATTTTCTCTCTTCATCTCTCAAATAATGGACCAAAAATAATTTTTTAAAGTAAAGTTCAAATTGCATAAACTAAATGGATTGTAAAGTAAGAAAAAAAAAAGTGGACTAAAGAGAACTTTCCATATCGATCTTAATCATTGCTATGAAATTTCTCCCTGTTTATTCTCTATTGTTGAATTTTTTTTAACCTTAACAAATTTTAATAAATTAATTATAAATTTGGGCATAGAACGTTAAAATAAAAAAAAAAGGGTTACCATAGATTGCTATATTATTTTAGTTAGCCATTTTAGTATATTTTGTATTTGTAATTGCAATCCCCGTGTGAATAAGTAAATTCAACCTCACATCGGAAATATATGAAAGATCCCTTGCCTGTAAATGAGATCCTTCATGGAAAAGGAAGTGGTGTTTGCTGTAAGAAAAATGAAAAGAAAGCAAGGGCTTGAAACTCCATGGTTAGAAATTAGTACAAATTGTTACAGCTCCATTGAATCATTGGTGTACACCTATCCATATAAAAAATACAGCAGAAACTAAAAAATGACATTACATGTCAAATTTTAATATTTAGGTGAGGCAATATTGATGATGATTTGATCAAATAATTTAGAGCTCGAGAGGAAGGAAACCAATTTCTTTGAGCACATCCGTGCATTCTGGTTGAGCCACCTTCTTCTTGAACCCAAGAGCATTGGGATATCGAGTTTTATCCACCACTCCAACGTTCTTGGTGAGGAGGATCCTAGCAGAATCAATGCTCTGGAATCGCTCGTTGCAATCGGGTCTGGAGCTCTCCACCAACTTGACCTCGCAGATATCATCCTCATGGTCACCCACCACCGGAAGGCGGTATGTGCCGCTGCTGTCGGTTGCCCCCTCCACGGTGTATGTCTCAGTGCCATTGTCACGGCTGTTACATACCAGTTTCACCTTGGCATCTGCATGGATACACACACACACACAGCATAAAGAGTTAGCGATTTCAAGAACATAAAAAACTCGAATATCTTCATCGTTGGATTGAGCATGCTAACTAAACCATTAACCACTTCCTTTACCAGGTATTCCCTCGCTGATTTTGGTCTGGAACTCAACGCGGCAAGGGTCACAGTAGACCTTGCCTTCAACATCCAAGTAATCTACTGCATAGGCAGAGATGAGAAAGGAGGAGAAGCAAAGAACGAAGGCAGCAATGGTGAAACACTTTGCCATTTTTATCTTCAATCTCTTCTGGTGTTCGAGGAAGTATGCGTGGATGAATATTGCTTTTATAGTGAGGACAAGAGGCGAAACAAACTGGTTTCGTGTGGTGGTGGTTATTGAAGTGAAGCTATTCTAAGGCTTACGAGGGAGTGGAGATCCTTACTATAAGGATATTTCAAAGAATGTGAGGTTTCCCCTGGTTTCTTTCCAGTAAAATAGGTAGAATTTTCCATCTCTATATATCCCATAATTAGAAACTATATATAGAAGAAAAAACAAGAATCCGCTATCTCTGGCGTGGGCCAAGCTCTTCAGAATCCATGCAACGATATTACTGACCGCTCTCTCTTTCCACAACTCATTGATGATTATGTAGCAGCAGCAACTTTAGCTGCGTATTGCTTGCATTTAGTGTATTTTTCTTGTTTAAATAAGAATCCAGATGAATCAATAAACACTAAGAAGTTTTCGCAGCAAAGGTGTTTGATAGTTTGCCTTACTCGTTTTCTGTGAAAAACAACAAACACCAGTAAAACTTAAAGTTAAAATCTCTTTCCGTTCCTTTACCTATTTTTTTCCAATTTAAATAGAATGGTAGAGCACAAACAAAAATTTTCAGTAATTAGTCCCTTATTGCAGTGAAGATTGGGATCCATGAAAAAAGGAGCAGGGAATGCCATTTTCTTGAATAGGAGTTTGAGACTTTTTTTCCGGATCAACAGAAGTATCAATTTTATCAGCTTTAAGACCAGTCCTGTATATATATAAGCCTGTCAATAAAATCCCACTAGGGGAGTCCTTCCAAGATCACTCCATAAAAACTTTATTATAATCGATACGTGACTGTTTATGAGTGTAGTAGATGTTGTATTTTAAAGTGTTTTTCGTTCGGAAATACATCATAATGATGTTTTTTATTTTTAAAAAATATTTTTTGACATCAACACATCAAAATGATCTAAAAACACACACACAAAAAAAAATAGGGTGTGTTTGGCATTGCTGCTGCTGTTGTGGTTGAGGTTTAAAAAAACAGTTTCATGAAAAACACTTTTAGCTACGGTTCATAATTGAAATTGAAGTGTTTAGTTAAAACTGTAGTTGAGTTTGAGGTTTAATGAAAAACAATTTTATTAAAATATTTTTTGATAAATAATTTTTTGGACATCAACACATCAAAATGATCTAAAAACACACACAAAAAAATTGGGTTTTTCAAAATAAATAAATTTGTTTTGCTTGTTGAGGTTTAATGAAAAGCAGTTTTATGTGTTTGGTTACCAAGTTTTTCATATTGCTGTCAATTTATAAAATTACTTTAAAACACACACACACATATACATACATACATACATACATACATACATACATACATACATACATACATACATACATACATACATACATACATATTATTTTTTAAATATTGTAGATTAATAATCATAACAATAAAAATATTATGATACAAAATAAAAATAAGAGTAAAAGGACTAAATTTAAGAATAATAATATTATGGGGATAAAATAAATAATATTATATGTAAGACTCTCACAGACTAATAGGTTCCTAGTGACCTTAATACTAGGTGACGACTCCTAATAATTATAGTTGTAATTTTTACAACTATAAAACACAACCCCCATTTCACCGCATGCCGTTGTCTCCCCAATCAGGAGATGGTGGGGCACAAAGCGTGAAAAAACATTGTCGCGACATACACTATGTTGTTCCGCGAAAATTGGTTTCTCTTCCTGTGTTATCTCTTTTTTGTAATGTCTTAAAACTGTCTAATGAGGTGTGGCATAGGCGTCTTAGTCATCCAAATTATAGGGTGTTATCTCATTGTTTGAAATGTGGCCTAATCAATAATAAAATGCATTCCTCTTCTAGTTTATTTCTTGATTGTGCTACATGTAAACTCGGAAAAAAGCAAACATTACCCTTCCCATCTGAGGGCAGTAGAGTTGTGAAATCGTTTGACATTGCTCATAGTGATGTATGGGGAATTAGTCCAATTCTATCTCATTCCGGTTACAATACTGTGTATCCTTTATTGATGACTTTAGTAGGTATACATGGGTCTACTTCCTAAAAACAAAATCAGAAGTCTTTTCGAGGTTCAAATTGTTTCTACAACTGATACAATGGACTATCTAGCCTTGATGGGCTGGATTGTCCAGCCCTGATGGGCCCATTAACCCATCCACTTAGGCAGTTGGGCCGGGAATTGAACCCGACTTGACCAACCCAACGGGGGACTAAATCCAATGAAGAAGACGATGTACAGTAAATGGTGGTCGACCGACTATGACTAGAGGCTTACCTACTACTTCCACTGGATAGAGGAGGTCGAGGTGGTTCTCCCTGTGGTAGTGGCGTCGAAAACTGAGGCTTGTGGTGGCCGGAGGAGGCGTTGAGTGCTGGTTGCTTCATGCCAGTGCAACTGTTGTGGCTGTTGCAGCCTCGCTGAAGGGTATGGTTTGGTTGCTGGTGTTGGGGGGAAGCTTCCTATGGTGATGAGGGTGGTGTTGGGTGGTCGGCCAGCCGCTAATGGTGTAGAGAGAGAGAAGGCCGAGGGACTGGTTTTAGAGAGAGAGAAGGGTTGTCAGCCAGGAGAGCGAGAGAGAACAGGTTGTCGAGGGAATGAGGGATAATGGTGTGATTTTTGTGCTTGTTTTGCTTGTTTCTTTCTTTTCCAAAATCCTCTGCAAATATTCTCCCCCCCTCTGCGTTAGTTACGTAAAAATTCTGCCTCTGTTCCCCCTGGTTTTTCCTTCGTTCCTCTTCCTCTCTCCTCCTCTGTTCTTCTACGTAAATTCTCCCCTATCTTTACATAATTTTCATGTTTTTATGGAGTGATCTTGATGTATTTCTGAACAAAATTAAAAAAATTAAGAAAACATCATTTTGATGTATTTCCGAACAAAATTAAAAACAATTAAAAATTAAAAAAAAACATCATTTTGATGTATTTCCGAACAAAAAACACTTTCAAAAGCAACATCTACTACACTCATAAACAGTCACGTATCGATTATAATAAAGTTTTTATGGAGTGATCTTGGAAGGACTCCCCTAGTGGGATTTTATTGACAGGCTTATATATATACAGGACTGGTCTTAAAGCTGATAAAATTGATACTTCTGTTGATCCGGAAAAAAAGTCTCAAACTCCTATTCAAGAAAATGGCATTCCCTGCTCCTTTTTTCATGGATCCCAATCTTCACTGCAATAAGGGACTAATTACTGAAAATTTTTGTTTGTGCTCTACCATTCTATTTAAATTGGAAAAAAATAGGTAAAGGAACGGAAAGAGATTTTAACTTTAAGTTTTACTGGTGTTTGTTGTTTTTCACAGAAAACGAGTAAGGCAAACTATCAAACACCTTTGCTGCGAAAACTTCTTAGTGTTTATTGATTCATCTGGATTCTTATTTAAACAAGAAAAATACACTAAATGCAAGCAATACGCAGCTAAAGTTGCTGCTGCTACATAATCATCAATGAGTTGTGGAAAGAGAGAGCGGTCAGTAATATCGTTGCATGGATTCTGAAGAGCTTGGCCCACGCCAGAGATAGCGGATTCTTGTTTTTTTCTTCTATATATAGTTTCTAATTATGGGATATATAGAGATGGAAAATTCTACCTATTTTACTGGAAAGAAACCAGGGAAACCTCACATTCTTTGAAATATCCTTATAGTAAGGATCTCCACTCCCTCGTAAGCCTTAGAATAGCTTCACTTCAATAACCACCACCACACGAAACCAGTTTGTTTCGCCTCTTGTCCTCACTATAAAAGCAATATTCATCCACGCATACTTCCTCGAACACCAGAAGAGATTGAAGATAAAAATGGCAAAGTGTTTCACCATTGCTGCCTTCTGTTCTTTGCTTCTCCTCCTTTCTCATCTCTGCCTATGCAGTAGATTACTTGGATGTTGAAGGCAAGGTCTACTGTGACCCTTGCCGCGTTGAGTTCCAGACCAAAATCAGCGAGGGAATACCTGGTAAAGGAAGTGGTTAATGGTTTAATTAGCATGCTCAATCCAACGATGAAGATATTCGAGTTTTTTATGTTCTTGAAATCGCTAACTCTTTATGCTGTGTGTGTGTGTGTATCCATGCAGATGCCAAGGTGAAACTGGTATGTAACAGCCGTGACAATGGCACTGAGACATACACCGTGGAGGGGGAAACCGACAGCAGCGGCACATACCGCCTTCCGGTGGTGGGTGACCATGAGGATGATATCTGCGAGGTCAAGTTGGTGGAGAGCTCCAGACCCGATTGCAACGAGCGATTCCAGAGCATTGATTCTGCTAGGATCCTCCTCACCAAGAACGTTGGAGTGGTGGATAAAACTCGATATCCCAATGCTCTTGGGTTCAAGAAGAAGGTGGCTCAACCAGAATGCACGGATGTGCTCAAAGAAATGGGTTTCCTTCCTCTCGAGCTCTAATTTATTTGATCAAATCATCATCATTGCCTCACCTAAATATTAAAATTTGACATGTAATGTCATTTTTTAGTTTCTGCTGTATTTTTTATATGGATAGTTGTACACCAATGATTCAATGGAGCTGTAACAATTTGTACTAATTTCTAACCATGGAGTTTCAAGCCCTTGCTTTCTTTTCATTTTTCTTACAGCAAAAACACCACTTCCTTTTCCATGAAGGATCTCATTTACAGTTCAAACCAAAATTGTCAATTTTGTTTCGTTAGTATTTTATGTTTTTCAACTGGAATGGAATGTTTTGGTTTCGGATTGTTTCGGCGTACCATTTCAGGGTTGTATTGTTCATAAATAAATAATTAATTATATATATGAAAAAAAATGAAAATATTAATTTAACAAATATAATTCAAATTCAAGATAAATTAACTTTAAATTATATAATACAAACACAAAGTCAAACAAATATAATATCAAAATTAGAAACATCTCTAAAAATCATCTACTATTTAGTCTATCACAATTGTAGGTAAGCATGAAATATAATAATTTAATTTTTTGTTTTTAAATTGTTTTTTATGGAGGTGCCGGTGTATTTCAATTTAATTCTTTGATGACAAAAAACAAAAAAAATTATAATTTTTATTTTTTATAAAATCAAAATTGACACAACAATTTTATTTTTTATAATATATTTTTTTTATTTTTTATTGTTTTGATTTTGGTTCTAGTATTTTCAATATATCTCATAAACAATAATATATATATATATATATATATATATATATATATATATATATATATATATATATTATTCAAAGAGAGATCAATTTGATGCTACTAGATTATATGGAAAAAATCAAGAAAGTCATAATATGTCAGTGACACATAATTTGTCCAAATAAACGATAGGAGATGAGGCGGTGGGAATGGTTTTTTTTTCTAAGGCTGAAATGGCACAAACAAAATAATACCAGCACGTTTCAGACAATATTTGACAGAAAAATAAGAAACAGATCGGAATTTAAACCGAGATAAAAAAAAACACTTTTTTGTCTCGTTTTTTTAACTGGTACAAAACATTTCAGCTGTTTTGGCCGAAACAAAACTGACAACTATGGTTCAAATACCTTAATTTTTCCACCTTCAAGAAAAACTAGGTTTATGATTCTGGCCCAAAAGAATGCATGATAACACAACTTGTGAGAAAAATAACCATAAATTACTGAAGAAATTTAGTGGACGTTTCTCCAGCTCATTTCCATAGGGCATGTGCAAAGTTAAGATTACAGATAGTGGCAATCTTTCATATATTTGCGATGTGATGTTGAATTTACTAATGGCAAAGTCTTATACAGATAGTGGCTTTCAACGATTGAAAATAAGTGGATTTGCAACAAATTGAATTGTTGTTTTTGTTTTTTCTTGAGATAAAAAAAATGGAGATGATGATAATAAACATGACATATTCTCATGTATTTTTTGTTTTGAAATTAAAAAATCACTCTAAAACAATTGGGAAATACATTTATTTTATATTTTTTATCTTTCATATTGTTGTCACTTTTGTCATAACCAAGGTTGTTAATTCTGTTCCGTTCAATCTGAAATGGTCGATATATTTTATTCCAATTCAAAAAATGGAACAAACCAAAACAAAATTTAGTTTGCTCAAAATTTCTCCCCATTCCGGAAATTCTGCCCGAAACATTCTGGTGGTTTTGTTACGCCTGTTCCGTTCCAGCTAAATAGCTTTTTTAAAAAATAATGAATAGTTTTACAATATCAATCATATCTCTTAATTTGACCATTAGATTGATATGAAATTTTACGAGTAGTCTCTTGATATATTTGTACATGTTTAAGAGTAATCAGAGAATGTTATGACCTTGCGAGAGATTGATGATGACATTCTCATAATATTATCCAGTTTCATAATTTTGTTTAGAAAAATTATAATATTGTGTCTTTTTTTAGATTAAATTTTCCTCAATTTCATTATACAACAACGAGTTTATTACGAATTGAATTTTATAATTTGCTTTGATTTGCTTTATTTTTGGATTTGAACTAATTTTTGAATTTTATAAATTGCACAATTCTAAATAATTTTATTTTTGGATTTGAACTAAAACATTTTTTGAATTAATATAGTTAATTGTATATATATATATATATATAAACAGTACAATCCCAAAATAGAGCGCTGAAGTGTTTCAAAACCGAAACATTTTATTCCAATTGAAAAAACAAAACATTAGCCAAAACAAAATTGACAACCGTGTTCATAACACTAACCAAATATAATTTTATAGAATTAAAAAAATGATTTTGAGACCCTACTTAATCTTTTTAGTCTTTATAGCCAAAGGGAATGCTGCTAATCTTCTTATAAAGCTTCTCTTAAGTTTTTTATATCAATCTTTTGAAACATAAGAATGAACATTGAGGAGCACTAAAAGAACAAAAGTTGAAACGTGTAACCGGGGTTTGGTAGAACTTTAATCTGCACAATTTTATTTTATTATCTCTCGTGTGGTGGTAGATGGTAGGGTTGGTATTTAAATTTGATAAGAGATCAATTCAGTTTTAGAGGGTGTTTGGCAACGCAATCCCACCGGCGTTTCGGACAATAAGCTGGTTTCTCATGTTTGGTAATGTACAAAACGCAGATTAATTGATATGGGACCGCTCAAAAAAACGATCCAAACCACGATCCACGAGAAGCAGAAAATACATGCTTTTTCCTGCGATTGCTTCCCATGTTTTTTGCCTGCTTTTCCTGCGATTGACTACTTTTTTTGCCAACATGAGAAACGGGTCGTTGGGTGTGTTGATCATGCATGCAGAGAGCTGCATCAAGCTCTGAAACACCAAGCTGATCAAGCTCTCATCGCAGGAGACGACGACGACGGCCACAACAGCCACAGCGGCAACTCTCTCTCCTCTCCACGACGACAGGCATGAGACGACGACGACACAGCTATCTCTCCACGGCGGCAACTATCTCTCTCTCTCTCCACAACGCGCTCTCTCTCTCCATAGAGGAAGATTCTGATGCTCCTCACGACCACCACAGGCCACCATCTCCAACGCCACCACCACAGGAAGAACCACCTCATCCTCCTCTACCCATCGGCATCGACCGTTGAAGCTCTCGTCGTGGTCAGTGAACAGTAACACTGCACTGTTCACGTGAAGAAGACGTGAACAGTGCAGCGCACCGTTTCACTCTTCTTCTGCGTGTTAGCTGGGGCTGGGCTGCTCTCGGCCCAGCCCAAGTCCAGCTAAGCTGGGCCAGCCCAGTCCGAATTTAAAAAAAATATATTTTAAAAATAACAAAAAAAATTGTATTTTTCTGATGAAAAAAATAATGCGTGACTTCGTTGCACTCCACAACCCTGTTATTTTTCGATTGATTATGAATAAAAAACTTGCAACTGGATTTGGCATTGGAATTATATCCCTACAACTGGGTCGCAGATGTTGTTAGTAATGATATTATTACCATATGTTATTCCTAGATCAAATAGCAAGGGATCGCAGAGGCATTCACGTATCGATTTAGTTCGTGATGAAATTACAAGTAGTTTGATGAGAGAATAACACCAAATATCTATTTTTTCATGAATTATTAATTACATTTTATTGTTATGATTATTAATCTATAAAATTAGAAGGAGATCGCAAAATGATGTTGTTTTTGTTGAATATGATCGTAATCCCAATTATATCCCAGATGATTTTTTACCAGATATTGTAGCGCGAGAAAATAGTCAGAGATTGCAGACGCCTTCACATATGGATATTGTTTGTGATGGCATTGCAAATAGTTTGATGAGAGAATAAAATGAAGTGTCCATTTTATTTGAATTATTCCTTGCAATAAATTGTGATTATTTTTAAAGCAACAATAACAGGCAAACTTGTGTTTTTTAATTTTATCTATTTAGTAAGTTTCAACGAAATAACCCGTATACAATTATCATTATCATTAAAAAAAGATTCGGATCTCTGAATTATTGAATTCACTGTATTAAAATTAGTTCATTTTATAATTGAATTTAAATTAAACACAACAAATAAAATATAAAATGTAAAAACATCTGCAATAATTAAATAACAAAAATAAGTAGCTAATTTTCTATCTCCAAAAAGAAGAAAATATAAATTGAAAATCCATCCCTATGTTATCGTCATTATCATTACTATAACAGTTAAAATTATTATCAACATTATTTCCCAAACAATTAAAATCATTAAATTTCCCTGAAGAATAAAAACGCTACAAAATATTTTTACAAAACAATTGTCGCAACGACGTTTTTTCACGCTTCGCACACTGCCATCCTCAGATTTGGGGAGACAACGATGCGGGGTGAAATGAGGCGTCTTTTATAGCCGTAAAATTACAACTATAATTATTAGGAGTCGTCACCTAGTATTACTGTCATTAGGAACCTATTGGTCTGCGAGAGTCTAGGTAATGGGACTTGTTGTGCAAGGGGAAGACGCATCACACCCAGTGCATCCTACCTAAGGTAAGTTGTATTGTTGTTTGATTGTTTTTTCTAAGTTAAAAAAAAATACACTGCATTTTCAAAAACCATTTTTTTGTCTGAGGGTGCACTTTACAATGTAATTTTACACCGCAGTTAAAAACCTTTTTCTTATCTACAGATGTACTTTACAATATAATTTTACACCATAGTTAAAAAAAATTATCTACAGATGTATTGTACAATATAATTTTACACCGTAGTAAAAATAATTTTTTATCTGCGGGTGTACTTTATAATGTAGTTTTACACCCCAATAGTTAAAACAAAATCATTATTATTTTTTTTTCGATATTTTGGCCAAATTCCAACGGATAATCATAAATTGGTTACAATATCCAATTTTCATTTTAAAATATGAGAAAGCTGGAACAAATTTTTTTTACGAAAAATATGATGGGAAAAATTTGGAATTCGACCGTAGCACGTAAACAACACATTATTTTTAAAAAATATTTTTTTTGTATTTTTTGTATTTTTATATTTTTTATATGGTTTTTTAAAAGGAAAATGAATAAAATAAAATTGTGGGTGGACTGTCTAGCCTTGATGGGCTGGATTGTCCAGCCCTGATGGGCCCATCAGCCCATCCACTTAGGCAATTAGGCCGAGAACCGAACCTGACTTGACCGACCCAACAGGGGAGTGAATCCAATGAAGAAGATGATGTACAGTAAATGTTGGTCGACCGACCACGACTAGAGGCTTACCTACTACTTCCACCGGATAGAGGAGGTCGAGGTGGTTCTCCCTGTGGTGGTGGCGTCAAAAACTGAGGCCTGTGGTGGTTGGAGGAGGCGTCGGGAGCTGGTTGCTTCATGCTGGTGCAACTGTTGTGGTTGTTGCTGCCTCACTGGAGGGTGTGGTTTGGTTACTGGTTTTGGGGGGAAGCTTCCAGTGGTGATGAGGGTGGTGTTGGATGGTCGGCTAGCCGCTAATGGTGGAGAGAGAGAGAAGGCTGAGGGACTGGTTTTAGAGAGAGAGAGAGAGAGAGAAGGGTTATTAGCCCGAAGAGCGAGAAAGAATAGGTTGCCAAGGGAGATGAGGGATAATGGCGTGATTTTTGTGCTTGTTTTGCTTGTTTTTTTCTTTGCTAAAATCCTCTGCAAATTTTCTCCCCCCTTCTGTGTGAGTTACATAAAAATTCTACCTATGTTCCCCCTAGTTTTTCCTTTGTTCCTCTTCCTCTCTCCTCCTCTGTTCTTCTACGTAAATTCTCCCCCATCTTTACGTAAATTTCCTGTTTTTTTCTTTGGTTTTCTCTCTTCTCTTTTACATGAAAATTTTGCTCGTTTATCTCCTTTGTTCCCCCCTGCTCCTCTTCGTCGTGCATAACTGCTATTTATACACAGCAGGTTGGGCTACTTTTGGGCGGTTGCAGACAACTGTTGATAGCGGCACAGGTGGCTATCGACAAGGAGGGCAAATAAAAGCATGTGGCGGGACTATGTGCTGCGACAGTTTGGGGGAAGGCAGAATTGCAATTTGGTCCCTCAATTTATAATTGGTCTAATTGCACCCCCAATTGGATTTAAACTTGTAATTTTGTGCAATTGTATCCCCGTCAGAATTTCAATAGCAACCTTAGCTTTGCGTGCATTTTTTGTTTTGGTCCTTGGCTTCCGATTTATACGATTCAACCCTTAATTGACCATTAAATTCTCGATGTCTTCAATTTGGCCCCTGATTTCGCTTAATTGGCTTAGAAAAAATCAATTCGGTCTTCGAAAATTCCAATCTTCTCAATTGAACTCGATTTAAGCTCAAGAATTTGATTTTTCATCGATTAAGCCCTTAATAAAATTAATTTGACCAATTTAAAGTATAATTAAGTCCTTGCACTTAATTAAACCCTTCAATTGGACCCTAAATTAATTCCCAACATAATTACAATTGAAATTGGTCGACGATTAAATCAAATCGACCCATAAAAATATAATTATGCCGCACGACTTAATTTTTACATAGATTTATCCGATGATAAATTATTTTTTTCCTTAAATCTAAACTTTCCTCTATTTTTGGGGACAAAATAGATACGATTGGACTCTCGAAGAAAAATTACAATGCATTTAAAAAAAACATTTTCTTAACTATCTGAGTGTACTTTACAATGTAATCACTACGATAGCTAAGAAAAAATAATTTTTAAATTAGTTTGATATTTTAGCCAGATTCCAACAGATAGTCATAAATTGGTTACGATATCCAATTTTTGTTCAAAATATGAGGAAGATACAACATATTTTTTTTTATGAAAAGATATACTAGAAAACCTTGGAATTTGGTCGTATGTAGGAAAACAACACATTTTTATTGCAATTTTTTGCTTTTTAGTTAATGTATTTTTTTTTGAAAAACAAAATAAAATTGGTTGGGCCGGCCTAGGGTGAGCCAAGGGCCCATCTATGATAGACTTGGGCTGGGTTGGGCCGCGAGCAACCCATCCCACCCAAAAATAGAATATATATACACATGTTGCATGAATTAATTCATGCACATGAACAGTAACAAGGTGGTTGGTCGACCACCACGAGAGGCTCACTTGCCATTACTTCCAGGTAGAGGAGGCCGAGGTGGTTGTCCTTGAGGTGGTGACGTCGAAAATGGCGACCTGTAGTGGCCGGGAGGAGCTCCTGAAGTGGAGGGTCTTTTTGTTGTGTTTGTTGTTGCCTCTGCTCCTACATTGCCAGTGATGGAGAAGAAGAGCTAGGATGTTAGGGAGCTGTTGGCGTGGGGTTCACGGAGAGCTTTACCGGTGATGATGGGAGACCAGATGGTGGTCATCGGCTATGCTGGTGGAGGAGAGAGCTAGAGCTGCAATTATTTTTTAGAGGGAGAACCACCATCAAGGAGAGAGAGGGAGGGAATGGTAGGGGTTGTGAGGGAGATAGTGTTGCTGGAGCTGATGAAGATGATGGGATGCAACCGCTTGAGGAGAGAGAGAGAGAACACTGCAAACCCTTGTTGCCAAGCTTTGCCATCGCCGAAGAAGAAGAAGATGATGGGTTGTTGCATGTGTGTTATTTCTGTGTTGTATCTCTGTGTTTTCTCTAGTTTAAATGGTCTCCCCTCTCCACAGTCTACGATCTTCCCCGTGTGTTATTTCCCCATCTGTTAATTGGTCTATTCATGGCTGTCTCGGAATTTCCCCTAGTTCCCCCCCCGTTTTTTTTTGTTTGTGTTCAATCCTCCTCCTTTTATAGACTCAATTGTGAATGGGAAATTGTGTATTGCATGTTAGAGGCATGGCTGCCGGCATGGCCTCGACAATTCTCTTTTTTTAAAAAATAAAATGAAAAACAGATTTTCGATGGGAAAAACCAGGAAGAACAATGTATTTTGTTTCATTTTGGCTTCAGATTTCACCCAAAAAGTTTTGTCACTGAAAATTCTAATCTTTTCAATTTAACCCAGATTAGGCTTCCAAACTTAATTTCACATCAATTAAGCCCTTAATAAAATTAATTTGACCCATTTAAAGTATAATTAAGCCCTTGCACTTAATTAAATCCTTCAATTGGGCTCTCAATTGATCCCTAAACATAATTACACTTTAAGTTGATCGACGATTAAATCAAATTGGCCCATAAAATATTATCATGTCTTCCGACTTAATTTTTACTCAGATTTATCCAATAATAAATTATTTTAACCATGAATCTACATTTTCTTTCATTTTCCGGGAAAAAAGAGGTACGACCGGGCTCTCGAAAACTTCCAAAATTTCCACCTTGATTTTTCTGCCGACACCAGCCCCTTTTATTTTATTTTTGTTTTTTTTTCTATGTATTTTGGGGAATAACCTAGAAATTGGGTTATGACAGATGTGGTGGTAGGTTTAGGTGGGAGGAAGCAGGCATGATGCAAGATTTTTTGAATTTGGATTTTGAAGAAAAGAAAAGGGTGGCCATTTTAGTATATATCAATAATTAATTAATAGAGGAGAAGAAATATTTTTTTATAGAGCTTGAAAAAATCATAATTAAAAGGAATATATATATATATATATATATATTTGAAGGGAAAGAAAAATAAATAATAATGGTTTTAGATAAATATATATATATAAAGATTTTATTTAACTAGTAAAAAATCTAACGGTGTGGTTCTGAAAAATTGGTACTATGATAGTATTAGAGTATTAAAATTAAAAAAATATTGAAAAAATTTAACTTTATTTTCTCTCTCATTCAAATAGATAAATGTGGAGAACTTAGATGTTAAATTTGATGTTATATAGCTTTAGCAAGATTAATTTCTTTATTTAACATGCTAATGTTAATAATTTAGAATTCTGGTGTTTTGCACTATGTTTCAAAAGCATTTTTGAAAAACAAATGATTTTTTTTATTTTAAATTTTAAAAAATGGTGTTTTTAGATCATTTTGATGTGTTGATATCAAAAAACTTTTTGTCAAAAAATATTTTAATAAAGCTATTTTTCATTAAACCTCAAACTCAACTATAGTTTTAACCAAACACTTCAATTTCAATTATGAACCGTAGCTAAAAGTGTTTTTCATGAAACTGGTTTTTTCATGAACCACAACAGCAACAGCAATGCCAAACACACATTATTTTTTTGTGTGTGTTTTTAGATCATTTTGATGTGTTGATATAAAAAAATATTTTTAAAAACTAAAAAAAAACAAAACATCATTTTGATGTATTTCTAAACGACAAAACACTTTCAAAAGCAACATTGACTACACTCATAAACAGTCGCGTATCGATTATAATAAAGTTTTTATGGAGTGATCTTGGAAGGACTGCCCTAGTGGGATTTTATTGACAGGCTTATATATATAGAGGACTGGTCTTAAAGCTGATAAAATTGATGCTTCTGTTGATCCGGAAAAAAAGTCTCAAACTCCTATACAAGGAAATGGCATTCCCTGCTCCTTTTTTTCATGCAGCCCAATCTTCACTGCAATAAGGGACTAATTACTGCAAATTTTTGTTTGTGCTCTACCATTCTTTTTAAATTGGAAAAAAATAGGTAAAGGAACGGAAAGAGATTTTAACTTTTAAGTTTTACTGGTGTTTGTTGTTTTTCACAGAAAACGAGTAAGGCAAACTATCAAACACCTTTGCTGCGATAACTTCTTAGTGTTTATTGATTCATCTGGAGTCTTATTTAAACAAGAAAAATACACTAAATGCAAGCAATACGCAGCTAAAGTTGCTGCTGCTACATAATCATCAATGAGTTGTGGAAAGAGAGAGCGGTCAGTAATATCGTTGCATGGATTCTGAAGAGCTTGGCCCATGCCAGAGATAGCGGATTCTTGTTTTTTCTTCTATATATAGTTTCTAATTATGGGATATATAGAGATGGAAAATTCTACCTATTTTACTGGAAAGAAACCAGGGGAAACCTCACATTCTTTGAAATATCCTTATAGTAAGGATCTCCAGTACTCCCTCGTAAGCCTTAGAATAGCTTCACTTCAATAACCACCACCACACGAAACCAGTTTGTTTCGCCTCTTGTCCTCACTTTAAAAGCAATATTCATCCACGCATACTTCCTCGAACACCAGAAGAGATTGAAGATAAAAATGGCAAAGTGTTTCACCATTGCTGCCTTCGTTCTTTGCTTCTCCTCCTTTCTCATCTCTGCCTATGCAGTAGATTACTTGGATGTTGAAGGCAAGGTCTACTGTGACCCTTGCCGCGTTGAGTTCCAGACCAAAATCAGCGAGGGAATACCTGGTAAAGGAAGTGGTTAATGGTTTAATTAGCATGCTCAATCCAACGATGAAGATATTCGAGTTTTTTATGTTCTTGAAATCGCTAACTCTTTATGCTGTGTGTGTGTGTGTATCCATGCAGATGCCAAGGTGAAACTGGTATGTAACAGCCGTGACAATGGCACTGAGACATACACCGTGGAGGGGGCAACCGACAGCAGCGGCACATACCGCCTTCCGGTGGTGGGTGACCATGAGGATGATATCTGCGAGGTCAAGTTGGTGGAGAGCTCCAGACCCGATTGCAACGAGCGATTCCAGAGCATTGATTCTGCTAGGATCCTCCTCACCAAGAACGTTGGAGTGGTGGATAAAACTCGATATCCCAATGCTCTTGGGTTCAAGAAGAAGGTGGCTCAACCAGAATGCACGGATGTGCTCAAAGAAATGGGTTTCCTTCCTCTCGAGCTCTAAATTATGTGATCAAGTTAAGGTGCATGTTTGCATGGTTTGGTTCCAAAGTTTTAAAGGCATTTAAAATTGCATTTTAAATGGTGTTGCTTAAACACTTGAATTTTAATTGGTTTAAAATTATTTTACATATATATATATTTGGATTATTTGATGTAATAATATCAAAAATAACTTTTACAGACTATAAAAATATCATTTTGATTAATTTCGGAACAAAAATCAATCTAAAATATAGTTATTATCACACCCTCAAATATCTTATTATGATGGCTGCCTAACATCACTTTTAACAATATTAGATTAGATTTATAGTACATATTACTTTATAAAAATAATTTTTTTGTTTGAAAAAAATAGATTTTTTATTTTTAAATTTCAGACATTAAAAAATACTAAAAATATCATTTTAATATATCTTAAAAACTAATATTATTTTTAAAACATACTCAAAGATAATTAATAATAAACTTCAAAATAGGCAGTTATTCGTAACTCGCAACCCTTTATTGGGATTAAAAAACAAACTTGTCGAAGTCATTCCCTCACTGTAAAGCTTATTATAAAAAGCAACAACAACAGGAAAACAAGCGTTTTTTAAATTTATCTATTTAGTAAGTTTCATCGAAATAACCTGTATACAATTATCATTATCATTAAAAAAAAGATTTGAATCTCTTAGTTATTGAATTCACTGTATTAAAATTAGTTCATTTTATAATTCAATTTAAATTAAACACAACAAATAAAATATAAAATATAAAAACATCTGCAATAATTAAATAACAAAAATAAGTAGATAATTTTCTATCTCCAAAAGGAAGAAAATATAAATTGAAAATCCCTATGTTATCGTCATTATCATTACTATAACAGTTAAAATTATTATCAACATTATTTCCCAAACAATTAAAATCATTAAATTTCCCTGAAGAATAAAAACACAACAAAATATTTCTACAAAACAACTGTCGTAATGATGTTTTTTCACGCTTCGCGCACCGCCATTCTCGGATTTGGGGAGACAACGACGCGCGGTGAAATGAGACGTGTTTTATAGCCGTAAAAATTATGACTATAATTATCAGGAGTCATCACCTAGTATTACTGTCACTAGAACCTATTGGTCTGCGAGAGTCTAGGTAATAAGACTTGTTATGCAAGGGAAAGACGCATCACCTAGTGCACCCTACCTAATGTAAGTTGTATTGTTGTTTGATTTTTTTTTCTAAGTTAAAATTTTTTTACACTGCATTTTCAAAAACCATTTTTTTGTCTGAGGTGTGCCTTACAACTTAATTTTACACCGCATTTAAAAACCTTTTTCTTATCTACAGATGTACTTTACAATATAATTTTACACTGTAGTTAAAAAAAAACTTTATCTACGGATGTATTGTACAATATAATTTTAGACCGTAGTAAAAAACCTTTTTTATATGCGGGTGTACTTTACAATTTTGTTTGACGCCCCGATAGTTAAAACAAAATAATTATTAAAAAAAAATTATATTTTGGCCAAATTCCAACGGATAATCATAAACTGGTTACGATATCCAATTTTCGTTTTAAAATATGAGAAAGATGGAAAATATTTTTTTTATGAAAAATATGATGGGAAAAACTTTGGAATTCGTCTGTATGCACGAAAACAACACATTTTAAAAATAAAGAAAAATTGTATTTTTATATTTTTTATACGTTTTGTTTTTTTGTAAAAAAGGAAAATAAATAAAATAAAATTGTGGGTTATTCTTATACTCCACAACAAAATGGAGTAGCATAACATAAAAATCGACATCTTTTAGATATCGTTAGAACCCTACTTATTGAAACTTCTGCTCCACCAAAATTTTAGGTAGAAGCCCTCACTACTGCTGCATACCTAATCAATTGGCTTCCTTAACAAAAATTACGTCTAGATTTTCCATATTTCAGGCTTCATCACGGTCAGCCTATATATGATAATCTACATACCTTCGGGTGTGTATGTTTTATGCATTTGCCTCTCCCTTCTAGGAATAAACTCACTACTCAATCCGTTAGATGATCTTTTCTAGGGTATAGTATGAAGCAAAAGGGGTATTTTTGTTTTGATCCTCATGCTAACTGGATTCATGTCTCTAAAAATGTTATATTTCTTGAAAATCAGTGCTTATTTCCTACATTGTCCTCAGCAACACCTAACACACATGCTATGTTACCTAATGTCACTGATTTTGACCCTACTGGTCAGCATGATCTACTAAAACCCTCACTCGACAAAGACATCAGTTTCTTGTTAACAAATTGATGTTGATGGATAAACCAGCATCAATTTGGGGGGGTGACATTAAGAACAGAAAAGGAAGTGATAGTAAACACAAAAAAGGAAGACATCTTTGACAGTAAGAAACAAGGATAGTGGACAGTTAACATAGAAAAGGAATAACATGCTAAGGCTGACAGTAAACATAGAAAAGGAAAGAATCTATATTGAAGTGTAAATAGAAAGATTTACTTACTATAACTAGCACTCTAGATATAGCTTGACAGACTGTAATTAAATGTACTGATATTATAAATAAGAGCAGTAGAGCAAGAGAAGAGGTAATTCATACCAATTTTGTTACAATCTGCATCACAAAAAAATGAATTGCAATAAGGGGAGCCTTTATAAAATTAAGGTCAATATTAACAGTACCTTTGGGGTACCGGAATACACATTTAACAACAATAAGATAAGCATCTCAAGGAGTTTGCATGAAATGATAAACATTGTTAACTGTATAGGAAATATCATGACGTGTCAAAGTGAGATATTGTAGTGAACCATCAAGGCACCAAAAATAGGCTGGATTAGACAAGAAAGCACCCTCATTAGCAGCAAATGATGTACCAAAACCATAAGAGTGTAGACTGGTTTTGCACTGTCCTGACCAAACTTATGAAGTAAAGAAAATAGATAGTGAGTCTGAGTGACAGTGATAATCAACTCATCTCGTGTGACTTATAGTACTAAAAAGAAATGAACATCTCCTAGATCCTTAATGATGTAGAACAGGTTTTTGGCCAAATTCCATCGTTTCGGCCCTGAAATCGTCATTTTTGCCATTTTAGGAAAGTTTTGTTTTTTTAATAACTTTTGATTTAAGAGTCTGAATTGACTTTAGTCAATTGGTACTCTCTCAGAATTCATAGGCCTTTCACATTCTGCATTTATCTCAAATTTGTCATTTATGGCAAATTTAATGTTTTATGTCCTTTCCTTTTCTGTATAGAATTAGGCTAGGGTTTTTACTTTAAGTATCAATGTAAAACCTGCAGCCGACTCAACTATCATTTTATTGAATAAACACTGAGTTTTATTGAGATTTATTCTCGTTATTGTTGATTTACAGAATATTGACGTTGGTCATATTCCCTTGTGATTTTCTGCTGCGTCACTTAATGTGAAAAGCAGTAGAGAGATGAGAAATAAAGCTATTTATTTTTTAAAGAGATCTTCTTGATGGAAGTATGTCATTGAAATAAATCAAGCGCATGCTTATATCTGAACCTTGACATTAAGAAAACAAGGATATAGGGACATCAATGAAAACCTATTTGTTGAATATAAGTATTGAACTTCATATATCATGCTCTAGGAGCCTGTTTTAAACCGTGGAGAGCTTTATGCAGTTGGCAAACATGATGAGTCTTCAAAACCAAGTGGTTGAGATAAATATACACCCTCTTGTAAATCATCATGAAGAAAAACATTACTTACATCAAGTTGTTTAATTGATAGCTTTGAGACAAATCAAGTGTGAGAATAAATCGGAGGGTAGCATGTTTAACCATTGGACTAAATATTTCATCATAATCCAGACTAGGATGTTGTGTGAAACCACGAGCCACTAGTCGGGTTATACCATTTAATTGAGCCATTAGATCATGTTTTAATTTTAACATCCATTTGTTGTTAACCAGGTTCATGCCTAGTCTTTGAGACACAAATTCCACGTGTTGTTGCTATAAAGAACATTGATTTTAGCTTGCATGACTTGCTTCCATTTTAGGTTAGTGAGCTTGCTTAAACATGTAGGAAACACTGACCTACTTTTCTTTAGTATTATATTCATCTTAAATAATAGTTATATACAACTAACATCATGGTTGTCTATTGTTCTATACATGAAAAACAATAACGTATACAAAATAGAGTAAAGAATTAAATATGAGAGGAAATCATAGAGAGAGAATCATGATTGACATGTACAATCTTAGATTGTATCTCGTCACCCATGATTCTCTCTTAGATTGTATCTCTTCGGAGGTTGCAAAGAGATGTTGTATCTAGTTTGTCAATTCCATTTTGTACCTCTAAAATTATCTTTATATCTTGTTCCAGTTTAAAAAACATGATAAACTAGAATAGATCTAACCTCGCTTAGAATCTCATCTCTTTTAGTAAAGCTTACCTAAATTTCACCCGGAAAGTTATGATTGTTATATTTTGGACAAATAATGTTTTTTTGTTTAAAATATTATCTAGTTTTACGGTATCAATCATATCTTTCAATCTGATTGTTGGATCATGCTAAAATTTTACAAGTAATCTCTTGACATTATGTTATATTCTAGATTAAACTTTTAGAGCAGTCAAATTTTAGAAAAGCCTAACGCGATTGCCAATGATATTTTCATAATTTAACAATAGATTTATTGAGAATTGAGTTTTATAATTATTATTTTTAGAATTATTATGATCTTATAACTCGGGTCACGAATTTAAAAGGTTTACCCAAATTAAACTAATATGTTGTCATCCTAATTTTTTTAAAGAAAATATATTATCTTATTTTTATCAATTATTCAAATTAACTTTAAATTTATTCTGGTTATGTCAATTCAACTCACTTTTTTACTTGTTTTTAAAATTTAAATTGTAAAATTTAAGTTCATTTATTTTTTAATTTGAGATAAATTATGTTATTGAGTTTATATATATATATATATATTGTCCACACTATGTTGCGGGCTAAGTTAACATTTTTTATAATTGTTGGGATTGAAGCGATTAATATATTTTGCTAGTTCAGAAATAAAATATAACATCTATATATGTAAGGTTTGATATAATGAAACGCATCAACATATCCTATTATAACAACAACATTGAAGCTTTAATATCTAAAATATCATTACTATTACTACTAAAACAAGAGAAATTATTAAACTACCCCGAGAAAAAATAAACTCAAAAACATTAAGAAAAGAGGAAGCAAGAAAAAAAACTAAATTACTATTATTATTATTATTATTATTATTATTATTATTATTATTATTATTATTATTATAAAGAAAAATCAAAATAAAATCAAAGAATAAAAAAGCCTAAAAACTTTAACAAAAGAGCAAACAAAAAAATAAAATAAATGATAAAACAAAAATAAAAAATTAAGAGTCTGAATTGACTCATTTGACTTGAAGAAAAAAAACTAAAAGAAAGAACAATGAGAAAAAATAAGAAATATCAATTTTCAAATGATCACAACACAAACTAAAATTTAACAAATATTTTCAATAAAATACTACCTCAACAAAAGAGAAAATAATAAAAATTGAAAACCAAAGCTAAGAGCATGTATATATATATATATAAACATGGACAAAAATAGGAGATATTTCATAATATAAAAAAATAAAATGAATTAAAATCAAAAATTAAAAGTATAAGAGCCGAAATGAAAACCAAATATATTATCAATTTCAATCAAAGGATAACATTGAAAAAATCAAACCTTCTATATCAAAATATTAAGGGATTGAAAACCAAACCCAAAATTAAAAGAATAAGAACTAAAATGAAAACGTAATATGTAATCAATTTCAATAGAATGACACAATTGAAACAAGTCAAAACTTACATAAAAAAATGACCATACAGCACAATTAAAAGATCAGGGACTGAAATGAAATAACCATAAAAAAAGGGATTTGTCGTGTAATTTACCAAGCGGGAGAGAGAAAAGGGGGGAAGTTCAACCGACCACCGTCAAGTATTCGGCCACTGTGTGATGACACGCGCCACACCATGAGGAAGAGGACATGATGGTGAATCAACTGAGATGCTGGATGGATATTTTTCACCAGCGTACAACATCGCTCGAATGGAGCATCACGAAAAATTATGTCAGACGCGTTCATAGTGTCTGCAAGAAAATAAAATAAAAATTGATAAATTACCAAAACACCTCAACAGCCAACTCTTTGATTTTCTTATTGGGGGAAAAAAAGTTCAACCAACCACCATCAAGTCTCCGACTACCATGTGATGACACATGTCACACCATGAGAAAAAGAACATGACGACGAATCAACTAAGACGACATATGGATATTTTTCACCACCGTACAAGGCCGCACACGTTGCTCGAATAGAACATCATGAAAATACCATTGGCATGTGTGTCAAACGTGCCCACAGTGTCCGTAGGAAAATTAAAAAATTATAAATTACCAAAACATTCTTACAGCCAACTCTTCAATTTTCTTATTGGGGGCAGATTAGTATTTAGATATTTTCAAAAAAAATATAAAATATCTAAAACACCTCCACAAGCAAACCTTGATTTTTATCTTATTGGAGGATAAGGATTATTTTACTGTGCAATGGAATGTAAAATTACCGTGACACCCCTTCCAATAACTCTTGGTTTTCGTCTTATATGAGGGTAGAATAATTATTTTACTGTACAAAGAAATATAAAAAATCACAAAAGCCAGAACTCGGACACCCGAACTAAACCGACCAAAAACTACTATTGCAATGCACAGTGAAAACACTCATAATGCACAGTGAAACACTCACAATGCTCAATGAATATCTTATCTCTTTTAGTATATAGTATAATTTCAAAAAATATGAAATATCTGAAACATCTCCGCAGACAAACCTTGATTTTTATTTTATTGGAGGGTAAAAATTATTTTACTATGCAATAGAATATGAAATTACTGTGACACCCCCTCCAATTACCCTTGGTTTTCGTCTTATATGAGAGTAGAGTGATTAATTTATTGTACAAAAAAATATAAAAAAAATCATAAAAACCAGAACCTAGACACCCACACCAACCCGACCCAAAACTACTATTACATTGCATAGGGAAAACTCATAATGCACAGTGAACAATGCTCAATGAATATCTTATCTCTTTTAATATATAGTATAATATAATATATAAGAACAATGCATCCTGAAACAGCTCCCAAAATCAGAATATGTTATTCAAATTATAAAATAAAAAAAACACCAATCGGGAATTTACAACTTTTTTGTATTATTATTAATAATAATAATAATTACCAGCACCAATCAATCGGGAATTACCATCGACGCTGAAAATAGTGGCTTGAAGATAACACATGTATTTATTTATTTTTTAGAGAGAGAAAAAACCGAAACGACAGTACAATATGGTTAATTTTGTGGTTGAATCAGAATTGAATAGGGTAAAGAGCAAAAATAATCAATTGAAATATAATTGGATCCAAGTAAAATTAAAAAGCCAGCAATAATCGCTGGCCACCAATATTATAACCCAACAAATATTTCTGCAAATATATAGTTGACTGAAACAGAGATCAACACCAACTGAGATAAGGTACTCCAAAAATCCTCTTAAAATAAAGCAAGAGCACAACACGGGGAAATCATCCTTCCCATTCACGCATTGAAGTACCAGAAGGTTCTACTAGCACCGTCACTGCATACAAAAGTAATTCAACCGGTGTTCATAAATCTGCAAATCTAAATAAATGAATGATTCGAAGAATAAACAATTGGGAAAGGACCCACCTCAGCATCTTCACCCTCACCAGTTCTGGCAGAGGTTTCCATCTTCTGGTCTTCTGTCAAAATAAAAACTCAAATAACAGGTCAATTGTCCACTGCTAAAAGATTAACAATATACATATATCTAAAATATGTGCACATCAGGCAAAACTCATGCTGCAAGCAACAGGTTCAGGTTAAAGATGTGCGTTAAAAATAACTCTTGTCCGTTAAAAATAATGCATACCACTATGGTCGCTTACTAAGAATCTGGCACATTTTGCACTTGTGAAGTCAAATGCATATAGATTTTACTTCGTCAATGGGCCAACTTTTCAATTTCGCTTGCCCATTCCATTCAGTAAGATACTAGCAAACCCAACTACCCAACAGCTCCAAGTAAATGCAAGAAATCATGGTAGTCCTTGAAGTGAATGCAGCACTTACAGGATACGCAAACCTCATAATGATACGAAGTCAAATGCATCAATTTTGTCATTTATTTATTTTATTGTTCTGGAGAAAGGTTATAAAGAGAATGGGATTTCACTAAATCTCAGACTTTCAAGCCCATTAATAGAGAGGACAGATCAACATGATTCTTCATAAAATAAAACGAAAGCTGAGCCTTTGGGAACTTTCAAGAATTAAATCTATAGATACCTCCATCCTCAGGAATATCAGAAGTCCACAAAGTGAGGTTGTCCCTCAACAGCTGCATGATCAAAGTGCTGTCCTTGTAAGACTCTTCACTCAGGGTATCCAGCTCTGAAATAGCTTCATCAAATGCTTGCTTTGCAAGATGGCAGGCCCTAATAGACCCCAAGAATGCAATAAGTAATTATATCTATAAAAATATCAGTTTAAGGCCTTTCCCACATATCATATTCTGCATACCGTTCAGGAGAGTTCATGATCTCATAATAGAACACAGAAAAATTAAGAGCCAGGCCTAGTCGAATGGGATGGGTGGGAGATAGATCACTTGCTGCAGTTGATGTAGCAATCTGCAAAACTCAGCAAACATGCAGAACTAATTATATAGGCAACCTTATCCAGAAAAATTAAAGGAAAACAAGGGTAAAGATGACAGATGCAATGAAAAAGCACCGCCATAGAAAATTGGCAGAAAATCAAAAGGCCATAACCATAGAATGCTTTCATGGGAAAAACCATATGAAGAATATCTATAGAGAGGCAACAAGCCTTTTTAGATGCCAAGCAGGGCTCTGCCAACTTAAAACACCAAAACACAGTTGTGCAATGCTTTATGCAAGTTAAGCAATCCCTGGCCAATTTAACAGTAAAGGGGGATGTTATAAACTTCAGAAATGCAAGTTCCAGAACCTTTCTCCTAAAAACCAACTAAACAGAAAAATAAAATTGTGTTGGAAAATGTTGGTAAACACTTGGGGTTTTCAAAAATAGGTTGCATGTGAAAACTCATCTTTCATAATTGAGCACATGCTTCTGATTTCTATTAATCCAAACACCAACAGTGAGTGCAAATGAATGGGGGAAAGAACTATCTCTGAATCAGTTTAGTTGGGAAAGAACTATCTCTGAATCAGTTTAGTGCAGATGAGTGGAAAACAGGCTTTGATTTTCTTCCATTCAAAGCTTGATTAAAACAAGTCAAGGCTTTAAGCCCTAGAATTTAACCATTGCATCAATGAACGGAACAAAAAATAGACATAAATACCTCATATGCCTTGAGTGACTGATCAGCTGCCTCTTTCCTCTCAGTACCACTCTTGAACTCTGCTAGATACCGGTAATAATCACCTTTCCTGCACCAAACCCAAAACCCTTCATAAAATCCACATGAAAATTACAACCCACTACCGTCCACTTCAGCAAATTCATAATAAAACCACAAACGATTCCACCCTTACATCTTGTAGTAAAACACAGTGGATTCCCCAGCTGTACATGATGGAATAAGATGCTCATCAATCACTACCATAATATCATGGCAAATGCCAGTTAACTCTGTCTCCACTTTCTGCCTATACTCCTTGATCCTCTTCACATTCGTCTCATTCCCTTTCGACTCCTCCTTCTGATCAATAGATGACAAAATTCTCCATGACGCCCTTCTCGCACCAATCACATTCTTGTAGCCCACAGAGAGTAAGTTTCTCTCCTCCACCGTTAGTTCAACATCAAGCTTCGCTACTTTCTTCATTGCATCCACCATTTCTACATACCATCAGCATTCTAAGTTATAACAATTTCCAAAGAAAGTATCCACATCATTTATTCTCTCTCCTTCTTTTATTAATTTCAGCTTTAAATTACTTTCGACGCACTGGAATAATTTCTTTTTTATCTTACTTCACGATTTACGTAATCATAAATAAACAAATTAATAACTGCTAAATCAGCAATTATTATAATCTTCTTTTTTGGCAAGATCCGAAAAAATTTAAAAGGACAAAAACCTACATTATCAGATAAAATAAGCAAGAACATAAGAAAAAAAATCCTCAACAAAGTACCTGCTAGCAAAAATGAAATCAGTCAAAGTAATTAAAGTCTGTAACATTAATTAAACGTAATTAACTTTTAATATAAAAAAACAGAGAAGAATTATTTTCAATAATTATTTTAAAGCAAAGATAATAAGCATAAAATGCAGGTTAAACAAGTTAATATGATACATAAATCTGCGATCTATCATGTGACTTTGAGTCTATAATGAGAAAAAACAGAGCGTGAAAGCACAGATCTAGAGAGATAAAGCACAAAGATGCATGTAAAATATATATGGAGAGATATAGATGAACTGACCGTCGTAGCGTTCAGCTTGCTCAGCAAGCTTGGCAACGTAGACGAAGTTCTCGCGATCTTTTGAAGAATCCATGGCTATTGCTGATTAATCTTTCTCTCTCTAGAAAGTCACGCAAAGGCAGTTCCCCTCTCCAGAGAGAGCAGCTTGCTGTCAAAATGTAAGCCGGATACAGAGAACTGAGAGTGAAAAAAGTGATGCTGTTTTTTCTCTCTCTCTTGTATTTTTCCTTACTGGGGAAAAAGGTGCATCTAAGCCCTCTAACTATCAAACATGTTTTATTTTAGGCCTTTTCACTTGCAATAACTTTCAATTGCACCATCAGTGTATTGTAATGGTGAAATGTTAGCTTTTCATTTCACTAGTGTTGTCGTATATGTTATTAATTTTATTAATATAATAAATATAAATCATAAATTAAAAAAATTATTGCTCTAATAGAATTATTGTATGCCTGATGTTGCACCAATTACAACACATTAATCAGAAGAGGGCCTGATTGAAACGTCTATGCTAGTTAGATGGGCTACTTGTAGTTTAGGCTTTTCATTAATTTGAAAGGTGACCTGGATTAGCCGGTAAAGACATCGGGGCACGGGGTCAGCTTGTGGGGTCTGATGATGATATGGGGCAGAAAGGGTAGTTGGTGAACGACCATGAGTTGTGGCACGTTTTGTTGTGGTTTGATGGTGTAATTTATTTGGAAGTATAGTTGATTATTATTTTTTATTTTATTTGAAAAAATGATTTATAAAAGAAGAGTTTAAAAAAAAAAATATTGTTCTTTTTTATTTATTTATCATATTTAATCCCATTTTTTTAACATATTAGATCAATCAAGATATCAATAATGTTTAACTTGAAAGACCCTTGATTTGGAAAATGAGCATGTAACACCACCATAGAATCGAAATTAAAACAAATTAGGAACCTCATTTCAAATTATTCAAATATTGAAGGCCTGAAATGAAAAACAATTCAATAAAAAGAAGACTAAAGAATATCTCGAGCAAACCTAGAACAGTGTCTCATGCTATGACGTTGTTCAAATCAATATTTTTTAAGAAGAAATAAAAAAAGATTAAGACTTGTGTAATCGACCTAATTGGATCTGTTGAGTTAGTTTAATAATATGATTAAAAATAACAATAAACGATAAACAAAAAGATCTAAGATAATTTGTCATTTTCAAAATTAATGAAAAAATATATAGAAACCATTATGAAACGTTTCGGCCATTAGAGCGAAACCGACAACTAAGGGCCTGTTTGGGAGAGCTGTTGCGGTTGCTTTTCAAAGTGTTTTTTATGCCGAAATACATCAAAATGATATTTTTTTTAAAATCAATTTTGACATCAGCACATTAAAATGATCTAAAAATACCAAAACATATTCATTTAAAATAAAAAAAATAATAATTTTTTTTTAAAACAGCGTTTGAAACGCCGTCCCAAACGGGCTCTAAGTCAAGAACTACATACCTAACAAATTAAGCCATCTGCATGAAAATCCTACTTAAGTTTAAAGCTGATAAATAGGCACAGAAATATAGAAGCCCACCAAAAGCAGCCAGGAATTGTCCTGGGGATTATACTTTCTTGGAAAGGATCAGGAAAGCTCTCAATGACAGCTGAAGCAGCAACACAGACAAGAGGGTACATTGGATAAAGGAACCTCCTGTTAGAAATGTATTCGTCATCATTAACATTTGAACTTTCTTGTCTACTTAGATTGGCACTGTACACAGGATTGAGCATCTATTTATCTGTTTAACATATATTAACCGACCAAAAGGACATGTTTTTATGCAAAGCAAAGAACTTTGAATGACAACACATTTACAGCTACATTCAAACAAAAAATTAGAAAAAAGTGAGACAGCAATCCAGATCCTGATAAAATAGTTCTATTGCACATGTTTCCAGTATGAAGTTTGTGTTTAAGGTTTCATAATGTAAACTCTCAATCAACATCTTCTACGAATTTTTGATTGGACAGTAAAACCAGGATTCCCAAACTCTCATTTTAAGGAAATTTGAATGCAACTGACATAGAATATGAGATCTGAATAATAAATGATCATTTCAAATTATTCATCCGGTCAACTGTAACCCCAAAAGCTGCCTGATAGTAATCATTATGACGATATGTAGGGAAATTTAGCAAAACAAAACGGATGCAATTGCCACTAACTTGAGGTGGGTTTATTCAAAACAAGAGTTTATGGCAACCAAAAGTATACGATAAACTAGGGACACAACTACACATCAAGTGTTAAGGAACCATCTCACCTCAAAGCTTAAACTTGTTAGGTGAGGTCCCAGAACATGATTTATATTATTCTCTAATACACCCTCTCAACTGAAAGCCCTTTGGGCTTGAAACTTGCACAGGCCCACATTATCTTGTGCTTGATTTTTATCAAATAGAATGTGGATAGTAAGATTCGAACCCGTGACCGCTAGGTCAACAAGACTCTGATACCATGTTAAGGAACCATCTCACCTAAAAACTTAAGTTTGTTAGGTGAGGTCTCAGAACATGATTTATATTATTCTCTAACATCAAGCACATGGCAACCTCGACCTGAGAACAAATTTCTGTCTACAGCTGAGACAAAGTATCTTCAATGAGTTGAAAGCAAATAATCTCGGGGAGTCAGCCTTTAAGAGAAGTTCATAGGCAACTTAAGGTGTCACTGACCCTCAAATATAAGAAATTTACCGAGCCACAATTCTTTTCCTGGAACCCAGGATGAAACAGAAGTTGAAATTGTTAAATCCATTCATCAGATAAACTTAGAGATTAAAAACAGATGATGTCCATTGTCTTTCCCTTACAATTTATTCCACGTGTTTCACAAGCTTGCTTACACTAACTCTAACAGCTTTTCCCTCCAATTTCTTCCTTCTGTTTATTTTTCTTCATTTATTCCTGCCCAGATCAACTGTTACTGTTGCTAGAATTAACTGCGTTCCAAAATCTCCATAGGTTTTACCCTCACGTTGCTTGACTCATCCGTTACTGGAACTGCTGAAGATGCCACTGTATTATCTCCATTCTTTATTTTACAAGGAAACATGGAAAACTGGGTAGATATTTGTTATTGCTGGTACCAAGGAGGAAGAACTTCTCTTTCTCTTTTTGAATGCGAGACAACTTCATTTTTCGAAAAGCGTATTTTATGGACTAGATAAACTAGTAAAAGAATATCTCTTTCGGAGTGTAGAGAGAAGAGAATTCGTCCATTCTTTCTTTTCTCATCATGAGAACTGCTTTTCTACTTTAAGCCTTTAACAATAGCAAGATCATGCATAGGGCATGAATGGGGATGGTCTAAACCCATCTTTTTATCCTTTTTCTACTTTAAGCCTTTAACAAAAGTAAGATCATTCACAGGGCATGAATGGAGATGGTCTAAACCCAACTTTGTTTTTTCCTCCCTTTCCCGTGCCTATGTTCATGTTGAAGAAGATTAATACAAGTAATGGCACAGGAAATAATAGATCAAAAGTTGAGTTTAATTACAGCATGACCAAGAATTCATCCATCATATTATCGATCGTTCGTATAGCATATTGCATAGAGTTGCTTGGGAACGCAGTTTCAACAACATTACCCAAAAAAATTATTTTTTTTCTTAGAATTATTTTATATATATTTATAAGCATAGCTAGTTAGAGTTTATCTTCTCGTGTGGCCAAGACAACTACATTGACCTCAAAAGCACAGCAAAATGATCATACATGACCATACAGTGGGCAATATTAACCCATAATTTAGACCACAAGGCCGATAATTTTGACAGCATCCCTGTCGATAGCATATTAGCTTATTGTATTTTGGGCAATATCCATCTATAGAAAATAAAAAGGAAAGGACAGCAGCCCAGAATCATCTTCCTAGGTTCCTAACCAGTGTTCTGCATGCCAGCAGCAATACCCTTCATGGTCAAGATAAGAGTGTCCTCCAAACCAGGTCCATACTCACTGGTAGGGTTCAGTTTCACCAGTTCATCAGCTGGACTGCTTGATTCCATTATTTCCTTTGATATGTGAGGTCGCATTGTTACATTATAGTTTGGATCACGGATCCGTTTCAGCGTGTAAGCCTGGCAGACATTGAGGGTTGTGATGTATGAATCACGCAGCCGCAGTCTTTGTTTCAAGTAAGGGTCTCCTTCAAGAAGATCCTTGTGTCCAGCAATCTGAAAAGGAAATATATTAGCTTTTCCAGCTTTCTTAAATTAACTGCTAGTTACCTATTTTGATCATTAGGATAAAATTTGTAATTGCGGCAGGACTTCGAATTTCAGTGGAGACTTGACATTAAAAAGTTTCGACTTTCTGTTCTAATTCTAGAATAAAGTAATCAATGAAACCAAGTAAATCAACAAATTTGACTGAGATATTAGCAAAATGTAGAAAGGGATGGCTAGAAGTCTGGTATTTTCTATTTTTAAATACCCCTTTTAATTTGTAACACACTGAAAAGATTGAGGGGAATTTTATCCTGGTGAATTTACCTGGAGAAGGAGGCCCTTGGTTTCCTCATAGTTGGCCCTCAACTTCTCACCAAATGGCCATAGGTCCTCAGAAACAAGGAGTTTGTCATTCAAGGCAGCGATTCCGGGGTCTCCCTTGGCGAACACCATTTCAACCAAATCAATGGTCACCCTAAAAAATGGCCACGCATTGTACATCTCTTGCAGCATATGGAGATTTCTAATGTCCTTCTGAATGATCTGTTTGAATGCTGCTCCAAAGCCTAGCCAGACAGGAAGATGGAATCTTGTTTGTGTCCAGGCAAATATCCAAGGTATTGCACGTAGAGATTCAATACCCCCACTAGGCTTTCTCTTAGATGGACGACTTCCAATGTTCATCCTACCATACTCCATCTCTGGTGTGGCCTACAACCACGAGGAAAACAAGCATTATTTACAGGTTTCTAATAACTCAATTCGCATCAGTAACAACATGGTACAAGTTTTACTTACAAGACGGAAATACTCGACAAATCGTGGTTCTTTGAAAACTATTGAACGATACTCCTCTGTTGCAACAACTGCCATTTCGTCCATCAGGGCTCTCCATTCTGGTTTTGGTGAGACTGGGGGGTGCATACCATGCTCAAGAGTGGCAGCTGTAAAACGCTGAAGCGTTCTAAAGCACAAGTGCTCCTCTCCGAAACATTTCTCAATAACTTCACCTTGAACGGTGACACGAAGAGAACCGTGAATAGTGTCTGGTGGCTGAGACAATATAGCAAGATGAGTGGGACCACCTCCTCTTCCAACAGTCCCACCTCGTCCATGGAACATTGTAAGCTTCACACCAAATTGCTTAGCTACCTTTATAAGTTCCTCTTGAGCCTTGAATAACTGCCAGGCTGCAGAGAATCTTCCAGCATCCTTGCCAGAATCAGAGTATCCAATCATGACTTCTTGTATTCCATTGATACGGTCTCTGTACCAATCTATTGAGAAAAGCCGAACCAAAGCGGCAGGAGCTGCCTCCAGATCTGCAAGCTTCTCAAATAGGGGAACAACTCTTAATGGTTGTTTTACATGGCATTCACGCTGAAGGAGCTCAACTGCAAGCACATCTGATGCGGCAGTTGCCATAGAGATGATGTATGCTCCAAAGTTATCTGCTGGCAGTTCAGCTATGACATGAAACGTGTCCAACACATCAGAAATTTCTTCTGTTTTTGGAAGATCTGGACCAAACAGTGGGCGCTTGCCTCTGAGCTCAGATAAAAGCCATTCCTGCCTTTGTTCTTCTGACCACTCTCGGTAGGAACCAATTTCCAAGTGCTTGGTAATGGCATCTAAGACATCAGTGTGACGATCAGACTCTTGTCTAATGTCAAGTCTCACCAAAGAAAGTCCGAACGTGGAGACTTGCCTCAAGAAATCAAGAAGGCTTCCATCAGCAATTGTTCGGTCACCACAAGAGCACAGTGATCTATAACAGAGTTCCAAAGGTTCCAAGAACTACATGAAAATAAACCCAATCAATACCATGTCTATTTACATATAACTAAACACAACAAAACCTCAAACCCATCATGCAAGGATTTAGTTGATGGATTTTATATTCATGAATACTAGGCATAAAAACAACCAATTTAAAGTTCTTGATGTCTTAAGAATGCACTCAGGAATGATCTGCCAACATAATAAGTCAATTTCATATCGAGCAAAAATAAAAGGGTCCCTTGTCATTTGAAGGCAACTATGGCTCTTTTGATAGGCTAGCTGACCATGGAAGGATTTTAATAATTGAGTCGAAGACCCAGCTACAGGGTTAGAATATCAAAGTAGGAAAAGATTAGGGCTGACTGTGATGGCTTGCATTTGTGCTACAGATTAACCAGAATATCAGAATAGGATTTAAGTAACCAGCCACACTCATACACCAAAATGTAAACAGGGGTGAAAACATGATTATATACTTGCAATTAAAAAAATAAAGGGGGAACCAAAGATATGATACCTGCTCAACATTTATGAAAGTTGCTTCCTCTGGAATTTCAGAGATCCCATGGGATAGCAATTGACGAGAGCGTTCACGTGTCAGATACAGCTTATCCCTTAGCTCACCAAGAATCACACGATAGGGTTCATTTGGAGGAATTTGTTTCCAAAACTCTGCAACAAGAATAATGTGATTGATTATTGCATCAGTAAGATAACTAATTTATGGTAAGAGACTAACATGAATTAAGAATGAAATTTACAAAAATAAAAGGAAGTTGTATTTGATAAATAGGTTATATAGATTAGGAAATTTATTACGGTTAGCAGGGGATAACTATAAGTGCACTACTATAACAAAATGTTGTGACCACATTTTGTTAATCATGTCTCTTCAAGAACATTGGTTGGCTGATGGGGTAGAGAGGTTTTATGGGATGGGGCAGCTATGCCTTGTGGTCTCCTAATTAACTGAAGAAAAAGAAGACAAAAAAATATTTTGCTGATAAAAATAAAGCATCAAGACACTGTTTATATGAATTCCTTTTTCTCAGTGTTCTGTAACAAAACAGAAACAGCTCACTAAAAAAGACATCTATGAACAAACAGTGTTTTGTAACGTGAAATGGAATAAGAAATTAACAGAATAACACTCCAAATTTTACCTATGTAGTGTTTTGCATCTCTCTTAGAGGATCTGAGGAATTCATCTGCACGAACACGGAGCTCATCACTACAGCGCCACATGGACAACTGCCAAGGAAAAATAAGGGAGGAAATTAGCACAATGACAATGAAAAGGAAATATGTTAGAAAAGATCTCTCTACAAATAACGAAGCTCCAAGAAAATAATAGCAGAGAGGGACTGAAAACCTCAAACATCAGATCCTCTATCTGGGAATAGTACAAGTTAGCTGCCATCATTCTTGCCAACAAGCAAACATCCCTCGTGACCTCAGGAGTTACCCTGGGATTACCTACATTTTCATATCAAGCAAATATTGGCTATGAGCAAGAGAGAGGTTACAAACTTAAATTTATATAAAAAAATCAAATACTTCCATGCCTAAGTGGTAACATTTTCACAGAAGGAAAAGATCATACCATCACGATCACCACCCATCCAAGACGAGAATTGAATCAGAGGGGCATTGTAAGGAACTCGTTCATTGATACCAATGTTTTTCAAAGCGGTATCAACACGGCGCAAGAACTTTGGGACACCCTTCCAGATTGTCTCATGGAAGTAGCTCATTCCAGCCCTCATCTCATCTTGGGGAGTCGGAGGGGTTCTTCGAATCTCATCTGTACGGAAAGCAGCTTGAATCTACACCGAAGAAAAAAAATACACAGAAAGGGAAAGGAAAATTAGCAATTCTTTTGGTTCTATGAAGTAAAACATAACTGATCTGTATACGTTTTTAGTATTGAGTGCACATCTGCTGGAGCATGCTGCAAACTAATTCTTAGTTTTGATGGAATATTTACATACAACAATCCCATTCAAGTTGTATTACCCCAGAAGCCACTTTCTAAAGTCAAAACTTATACTTTGCATTGAGCATGGGAAGCCAAATACTCAGAAGAAGAAAGCACGTGATAAAGTTGAGTCTGTAGTTTGTCTAAGAATTTGACAAATTGTTGGGCAGTTTATACACTCACTCAGACAAAAAACAAAATATGAAGGCTTTGCAAAAGAGGGATTATCATATCCTCTTTCTCAGAAAAATCATTTGTTCAGTGACCAAATGCATCCTTTCATCAAAATTTATTTAATAGAAAACCAATCTACCACCCTCACTTCAATTAGCCACGTAGCTTATGCATTTAGAATAAAACATATTCTACTCAATTGAAGTTATTAACTATTATTCAAGCTAATAATCTTTAGACATAGGAGACGTTTTTTAAATTGCAGAGAAAATTTAATTTTCTATATTTCTTGCAGAGTAAAGGGGATTGCAACAAAGTTATAAACTTGCATGCAAAATAATGCTCGTGCTCGTATTCATTAAAATAAAAAGAATCAAGATTACACTTCCTTAACATTTAATCTTTAGAAAAATCCATGTATGCAGGTATTCGTGTGCATGCTTGAGAAAATAAATAAAAGATTTGTAATGAAATATATGCAGAATGACCAGTAGAATCAAAGCTATATACTTTGTATAACTACTCTAAACAGAGTTTGAGCAAATAGATACCTCTCGCTGCAAAGCCTCATCAAGCTCCTGCTTATCATCAGGGGTAATGTCCTTGGCATACAGCTGAGCCAAGCAATTCCGTATCCTGGACAACAAGGGTAAGTAAAACAGGATGCATCAAAATCACTCCTCAATGGGAATGGGAAAGAGCTGAAATCTCAAAACACAACTGTAGGATTAAAAAACAAACCTAGCATGCTTTTGAAGCAAAGATCTTCGGACTGATTGCGTAGGATGAGCAGTCAAGACAAGCTCTACAGTCTGATTCTTCAAAGCATCAAAAACTTCTTCAGGAGACTTCTTCATTTCACCAACAAGTCTCTTGAGAGTTTCTTCAATATCGGATTCTGTAGTAGCATTGTTCTCATCAGCAAAGTCACCCTTCTTTAACTTGTTCCGTCGACGATGAGCAATTTGAACTTCTTCGGCCAAGTTGGCCAAGTTAAGCATGTGGGAGAAAGACTTCGCAATAACAATGGAGTCCCCGGGATCCAAACTAGTCAGGACACGTCCAAGCTCCTCCAGTTTCTTGGGATCATGCTTCCCTTCATACTCAGCAGAAAGCTCATAGCACTCTTGGACCTAAGCAGAATGCATTAAAAGTTTAATAAATTAATATACCTCACTACATGAACATCATTCATCATGTCCCATAGTAAGGCACAAAAAGTTCAAGGATGTATATCTCCATGTGAAGCTTTTGATCAAACTAAGTAAGATTGTACACGATATGGTCTTTGACGCCTCTAAATCATCCAAAACCCCAGCAAAATCGGAAAAAAAAACTAAAGATCTCAAATTTACAACATATTCAAACGAACAATTCAGCAATCAGGTAATATTTGAGTGTTTTGCGCCGCCTTGGGGAAATCGAATTCCAGTACATATTTGTTCTCTTGATTATTAAAAAAAAAACACACAAAAAGTGAGATCAAGCTCAGTAATATTCACCGTTTCCTTGAGATCCTCTCCATGCAAATCTTGAAGAATGTCAAGAAACCGATCCAAAAGCAGAGCATCATACTCGATCAATTTGTCATCTTCACTCACTTTTCCTGGAACCAAAAGCCTGAGCTGTGCATCAATCGATGCCATCTTCTCTATATTCCTAGCATTATTATTAGCCATGACTTAACTCCTCTCTGTGTCATTCAAACACACAAAAAAGACCGTTAGAATTTAAACAGACACGCAAAAAAAAAGACAAAAATCTGATCGCAACCCAATTGAATTAAGCCTGTAAAACAAAGATTTTAATATGACAAAATCCTCGTATAAAGAACTAGAGAAAAAAAAAAGGTTTGATGGAACCAATGAGTTGCATGTAAGAACAGAGGAAGCAGAGTATACGATGTTAAGAAGTTGTGGTTTTGTTGAAACCCGGATGGAAATTATTGAATACCTGAATCTGGAAGAGTGAGATTTGACAAGAAAGCGAGAAGGAAGTAGAGAGAGGGTGAGAGGGAGACGGAGAGGTATACGGTGAGACCGGAAGAGAGAACAGGTAGACTATATATAGAAGAAAAGATAAGAGGAATCCTGGTAATTATAGTAATAATAGTAATAATAATAATAAATAAATAAAAAAAGATTTCTCTCTCTTTATTTTGCTGAAAACAATATGTCAACTAGTGAGATCCATGACGTCATGTTTTTATTTTTAAAAAATAGATATTTTTAGTTTTTAATTATTTTTATTTTTAAATTTTCTTTAATATACTAATATTAAAATATATAAATTAAAAAAAAAAAAACAATTTTTACCACAGTTTCAATCATATATATGATGTTAGGAATACAACGTTACTTCTAACGGATAAAAGAAAACACAAGTGAAATTTTTGTTATAATAGATGTAGAACCTGCTTATTATTATGATAGAAATTATATTTTATATATTATTTTGCTTGAAATTAGTTTTTAATGTAATATTATCAAAAGTAAATTTAAAAATATAATAAAAATATTATTTTTAAGGAAAAAATAATTACTATTATAATTTCAATGATTCTATACCATAACTTTAACTTTTTAATTGGAGAGAGAGAGCTTTTCCTTTTATTTTTGTATCTTTGTGCTTGTTTTTTCCAACTTGGTTGCTGATTACTAACAGAATATGCTTTCGAGATATGTTGTTTTTATGGATTTGGGATATTTTATTTTTTATAAATTTCTAATAGCTTTTTAAATTTGAAAAGGAAAAGGAAAGATAAAAAAGAATATAAATTGTATTAATGATTTCTAATATATATATATATATATATATATATATATATATATATATTTAAACAATTGCTGTGAGATATAAGGACCATGTTTAACTTGGATGGGAATAGAAATATGATTTCGCCGAACAGAATTCTTCTTCTTCTTTTTATTTGAAAATGAATTTGTTTTAATTTCATCCTTACAAATTCTTATTTCATGGTCTCTAGAATATCTTCCGTGTGAGTGAGTATCATGTGTGTTATTGAATGTTTTATAATTGCTCAATTAATTTCTACTTTCTATTTATTTTGATTTATATTTAATGTATTCATTGTTTTTTTGTTTTTAAATGTTTATTTTAAGTTTGTTGTAAGAAAAATTAAAATAACAATGACTAGGACTAACACTGATAAAAACTTTTTTTAAGAAAGGGATTATTAAAAAAAAACATTTCTCTAAAAGTTATGAATTACATGCATTTGGTTCATGTTATTTGAGAATTTTACACTTTAGTCAAAGACTTTATTTTTTTCATGTTTTAGTCCCTGATGTTCAAATATTATTGACAAAATCACGAAAAAAAAGAGGAAAAAAAAAGAAGAAAATGGGTGGTGGGCCATAGATATGAGAATTGACAAAAAAAAAAAAAGTACTAAACAAAGACAACAATAAGAAAGATAGAGTATGATTTTCTAAAATAAAGAGAGAGAGAGAGAGAGATAAACATTTTAAATTAAAATATTTTCCTAAACTAAATATGGAATAATGATAACTAATAAAAATAATATCTCTAATGAATGATTTATCATTAATGGTTCCTTTTAAATTATTACCATGAATATATTAATTATTTTATTATCTTATTTAAGTAATATCAACACTTGTAAAAAATTTCAAGTATTCAAGACACTTATTTATGTCAACAACTTATTAGAATCTTTTCATAGCACGTGTCGGTTCTTCATGCTGCCACATGAAAAAATCAAATATTTGTTGTGCGAATATTTTTACACCATGAGACTCACCATTTAATAATAAGTATATTAAAATTTAGTAAGATAATTTTTTTTGGGATGCGAGGAAACCTCACATTTATGAAAGCGCACTTTGTGGATCTAGGTGAGTGAGTAAGACTTTTGTTGTCTCATGCTCTTTAAGAAAATGCACGCTCTGACTTGAACTCGAACCCTGATATTCATATCACAAGCCTCTATCATAACACCACGTCCTTTGGGGACTAAGATGACAATTATAACATATTTTAATAACAAACTTTTTTGATTTAAGCATTAAAGTTCATGTTGATTTTTGCCCTATACTTATTCTAACATCATTGATGTAACCTCCTCACCATGAAAAAATAAACGTAACTAGAGTAATTAGGAAGAGATATATAAATAAGCAAGATAAGAAGATAGCTATAATATAAATTAACAAAGTATAATAAAGAGAACATTGTTAAGAATAAATAACAGATTAATGAGAATTAACATGAAATAAAACTTAAACATTACAAAATATAAAGAAAGAATGCAAAAGCATGGATATTGATCTCAAAACCAAGATGTTTAAGGGTAGGGCAAATATCTTCTTTTATAGGCTAAATTCTAGAGTTATTGATACGGTGGCTAATAAAGATTTGCTGGCAATACAAAATATCATTAATAATATCATAATTTGAATAGATGATTTTCATGAAGCTTGTAGATAATTGTCTCATCTTTCTTACTCAAAAAGAATTTGTTCATTTGATCCTCTACAATGCTAAAAATATGCTGAACATCGAACAATATGTAGGTTGCACGACAACCTCAAACTTAATTGTTTTTGCTAAGATTTACATTAAAAAACAACATCTGAATTTGAGGCTGGTAGATCCAATTATAATTTAATTAAGATTTGTTCTTTGAGTCTTGCTCTCTTCTTGTCTCTTCATATAAAGCTCAATTTCAATAATTAAACACATAAATGAGTCATCTGAATTATTATATATGTCTATTTTATATACCTGGATTTAAAACCAAGAATTACTGTATGTTAAAAATATCTTATATTATCATCTGAATTATGATATATGTCTATTTTATATACCTGGATTTAAAACCAAGAATTACTATAGGTTAAAAATATCTTATATTATCATGTTTATTATTATAAAACTAGCTTAGGTTATGGAGTTTAATGATATTTTAAATGCAATATAATAAGAGGTTGGTAGTGAGGTTTTCATAAAAAAGTATTTACAAAACTCAGTTTTATTGTCAGTAGTCTTTAAACTTGGATCATGGTGGGGGTGGAAACCCTTACAAATAAAAGTATTTTATTTCGAAGAGCGTAGCTTTGGCAATAACTTATTTATATTTCCACCCCGTAAGAATAATAATAATGATAAAAAGACACTCATAACCCACACTTTTGTTCTATTTATTAATTAATTAATTTTTAGGGCCAAAACCATCAACTCCACAGCTGCGGCGGGGGGGCAGAAACCAGAGATTGAAATTATGGCTCTTCACATGAGCAGGTTGGTATTTTGCCTTTTAATTTCTATTAATAAATCACTCGTCCCGTGCAGCCTTCATCCTCCTCGCCCAATAGATTATTCCATTTTTTTTAATTTTATAGAACAAGCTGTACAAATTTGGGACAGGTCACCACTGGCATCCGCACTTCTTTCGGTCTGTAAGAGTCAAGTAATCCACGTGTAGACTGGAAAAGTATTAACAGTCACATGACTCACATCTACCCACCACACGTGTTTTGTGGTGGTTTATAATATATATTTTCAAGAATATCAGAAAATTGTGTTTATATATATTACAAAACAAATAAACCGAGTGGGATTATGCACCGTGCACCCTCTCACAATCCACTGTGGATTGTGGCAGTGCCGTGAAAAAAATGGGTCTCAGCCTCAGGCGTGTTGTATTTATTTAGTGGGGGTGTTTTCGGTTTTTGGCTTTTTTTTTATTCAGCCGCAATGTGCACAGTGTAATCACGCATAAACCCCTCGAAAATGATAAAATAGTGCACAGAGACGAGGGGCGCTGTCGGTTTTTCCCTCCTTCAGTGCACAGTGCACAGACAAAACAAACCCTCGAAAACGACAAAATAGTGCACAGTAACCGGGGACACGGGCGTCCTTTCCCCCGCGGGTTTTTCGTAGATCTAGGTTGAGGCAAGGGTGGCTTGGTAATTAGCCTATTTTTTTATTATATTTCTGACCGAACAGCTGGCGCGTCGTCAGGACGCGGCAACGGCCCTCAGCGCCAACGCGCCCTTTAGGAGGCGCGTGCGGGTACATGCGGCGGTAGAAAATTTGTCTCCGCCGGTGATTACGGTGCGCCTCCAGGTGCTCTCTCTTCCGTCGCGGCGCGTGGCCATCATAGATGACCGTGTAAGCGGCGGTGGCCGGTTTTGTGGCGGTTGTCGCTTTTCTCTCTCCTATGGGCCCAATGTCAGGTCCGGTCCCTCATGTGTGTGGAAAGTTAATTTCGGTCCCTGAGGTTTTGATTTCGATTGTCTGCCTGATTTCTTGAATTGAAAGTCTGATTGTTTTCAATTGTGCCCTTCAATTAAAACTAATTATATAAAGCAATTTTAATTCGGTCTCTATACTTTTGATTTTCAGTTTCTTTTTGGTTCCTTCAATTTTTCCAATACCGAAGTTTTGATTTCTTTAATTTGGTCCTCCAATTGCAATTGGTAATATATACAAAGTTTGATTTCAGTCCCTCTTCTTCTAATTTTTTATAGCATGGCAGCATTTGATCAATATTTAATTTTTGGTCCTCCAATTCTTCTTTTTTTTCAATTTTATCCTTCAATTGGAATTAATTTATATATGTCATTTTTCATTTTTGTCCTTATTCTTTTAATTTTCTATTTGATATTAATTCATGTGTTCTTTTTTTAATGTTAATTTTTTATTGGTATTTATGCATCTATGTTTTTAGTTTTTGTTCTCAGTGTAACTTTTGTCCATGTATATATAAGTGTATTTAACACAATAATACATATATTTTTTTTAATTTTCTGATTAAATTATTTTTTTCCAGCTATTGATTTTTATTTCTGTTTTATCATCTATAAAAAAATTTATTTTCTCTATCTTTTAGTTTTTTATTGGTTTTTTTATATATTTTCAAGTTAGATTATTATTATTAATAGCAATGATAATTTTTATTTTGTTTTCATCTTTTGTTCAAATTATTAGAATGTTTTTGTTCTTTCATTTATTTCTGGTTTTTCATTCATTATTAACACAATAATAATAATAATAATAATTTAATTGTTTTTCTTGCTTACTCTTTTGTTAATATTTTTTTTCGCTCCGGATAATTTGATAATTTTTATTGTTTTTACAATAATAGCAATGATAATTTTTATTTTTTCTTATTTTTTCTCTTATCTTTTGTTAAAGTTTCTAGGATATTTTTAGTCTTTCATTTATTTTTTTCCTTTCATCACTAACATAATAATAATAATAATAATAATAATAATAATAATAATAATAATAATAATAATAATAATAATAATAATAATAATTTAATTATTTGCACAATAATGATTTTGTGATTAATTTTTTTTTTCTTATTAAAATATTTTGCTCTGGTTTTGAAAATGTTAGTTCGTGCTATTTTGTGATCTTTCATAACGTAATATCTACATTCTACAAGATGTAATCTATGCTTGCGCAATTAACTGTACTGAATTTTTTTTACATTTTATCTCCTGATGTATAACTTTTATTTGATTATATCATATAAATTTATCGTTGTTGATTTAATTATGTTAAATTATATACACAAAAATGCCCGCGGCAACGCGCGGGCAATATAGCTAGTATATATATAAATTCGAAAGTGTAAATTGAAGCATCTAAATAAATAAAGTGATAGTTATTTATGTAAATAAAATAAGAACAATTGTTAACAATAATCAAGAGAAAAGGTCAACAAAATAAAAAATGATTATAGATCAAGATATTCAATCAAACAAAACGAGATGTTCATCTAATTGTGTTTTCTAAACTTGTTTATTAAATTTAATAAAAGATAAATCCATGCTCTGAAAACCATAGCATAAAAAATAAGAGCAAATAAAACTGATTGGATAAACTCAGAGCCTAAACAAAGTATTGTGCAAGGCCCAACTCATCAATGATATTATCTAAAAATAAATGGTTGTTATTTCGAGAAAAAAAAGTTCATAATATTATTTAAAAATAAATATATATTTTTGAGAAATAAAGTTCATTTTTGTAAAAAAAAAATAGATTAATTAAAATAGCATCTTGATAAATCAAACACAAACAAAACAAGTATAAAAAAACTTATATTAAAAAAATGTCTCCATACAGTTGTGACTTTGGTCATAAAACCGTAACAAACGCAACTAAAAAAATTAAAGATAATCACAGAGCCAATATTTTTTAAAATAAAAAACTAATACAAAATAATAAGAATGAACAAATCAAAAATTTCAATAAATCAAATGTCAAAATATGAAATCTGGAAAAAAAATCAGTTATATAAAATGATCTAGAAAAAAATCAAAGGTAAAAATAAATATGAATTAAAATAAAAATAAAACTTTCAGCTGAAGGGTTAAATTGAATTGAAAAATAACGTTAACAAAAACATCAAAAAAATAAGGACTAAATTAATAAATATAAAAACAATTGATTGAATGAAATTAAAAAAAATAGAAAAAGAGCCAAAAAAATTTTGTGAAAAATAAGGACCAAAATAATAATAAAAAAAAAACAACTGAGAATGTAATTGAAAGACTAAATAAAAAAAATCTATAAAAGGAATAAGAATGAAAAAAAAAGAAAGATCGGCTGTAATTAAAAAAACAAAAAACCCTTATCTAGCAACTGATAAAAAAAAAATTAATTTTGGAGGCAAATAAAAAAATTTACTTTTAAAAGGTATGTGAAAAGTCTAATAAAAAAACAAAAAACCCGTGATTTAGTTTATTATTTAATAATTTGGCAGGTAGACAGATACAGATACAGATACAGATACCCCTCCTCTACTATGCTCGCACCGTAAGCACAAATGCATGAACCCGTTTACTGTCCAAATCTCTTATGGGAAGTCAACTTTTCCTATTCCAAAACGCATGCACCGTGATGCAACATCATCTGACCCTTTTGGCACCTCTTCTTTTCTTTACTTTTCTTTTATGCTACAAGTCAATTGTCATTTTGGAGTTCTATCAATTTGACAAATACATTTTTATTATTCCAGCTATTGAGTTTTTATAGATTGATTTACCGCTATAGTTTTTTTTTTTTGGTTTTTATTAATTTGTTTTTTCTTTAATAGTTTTTAATCATATAAAATTCAAGTTTATAAATATTGAAGTCACGAGAACAATAAAAACAACTTTTAAAACATCAATGAAGATTCTATTGTTTCAGTAGAGCCAGATCTCCAAAAATCTTGAATGGACATCATGGGTTAATACATGGTTTAGAAGGTTTAAGGTTAGCATGAACTTATATTTTTATTATTATGTTATTTGTTTACTTTATCAAATTGATGAAATTTATTTTTTCTAAGTTTTTACTCTAAGGGAAAATTTGATTGGGAGGATGCTAATAATTATGTTGTAAGAAGGGTGTAGGAGAATCACACTACAACTAGGTAATTTTGACAATATTGACAATTTTTATTTTTATTTTCAAATACCATAATTTTTATTTTTCATTTACTAACAAATAATTGATTTGTACTCTATAGGTTGTGTGATTTCTGGCATAAGTTGCAGAAAAAAAATGATGGCGAGAGAGCTTACAAACTAGAAGAACATGACAGTCTGGAAGGAATTCAGGTTGTCATTCATCTTAGAGACACTATGAACATTTGACGTCCAAGCATTTCACGCAACGCTCATATTCTAGTTTGCAGAACCAGAACCAATGTTTTCTTGGTTCTGTTATTGCGCACATCAGTGATTACATGTTTATTTCACATACAAAACATATGGTAATTTTTTTATTAATTACATTATTGTTTATTCATAATTGTTCTTTAATATTTGTAACTGACAATGTTTTTTTCTTGCAAGCTACAAGTCTTGGACACAATCTATTACCGATGAAGGTTTTTATTTAGATGCATGTGAGGAGTAAAGACGTAAAAAATGTTTCTGACCCGCGATCTTTTACCTATAAGTGATGGGAATGGCCAGAACATCGGTTGATTTAGTGATCTACCCATCCAAACAAGTGGATTTATCGTGCAACATCACTATAGAGGCGAGAGAAATGTACAAGTGCCCCACCCTTTTAATTGGCTCGCTTTTTATTGAGATGCATGTGCGGCGTAAAGACTGCCAACTAAGAGTGCAACTACAATATGTGGATGGTCACTCTTATCAATTTGTGGTATATTTGTATTTTTCTTTTCCTTAAGTTATTATTTCAATCTCATGATCTAGATAAATGACATTGATACGTTGATGATCAATTCCACTTGTGGGCTAGATAGCTTATTAATTTGTCATGATACAGAGAGTATCTTATCAACATCTACATGGAATGAGATTCTCAGCCACAAATTGAATAGAATACTATTCCTACATCGAAGTAGGTGGAGAGAGTAGCATCGACTCGTTGATATGGTTGACTAAATTAGTGGTGTGGCTCATCGGGTTGACCTTCATTTTCGATATGGTAGTTTTATGGGTGTGCTAGGAATATTCCATTTGAAAAGCATGGTCAAGGACTGGTGCCGTCCTCTCCTTCAAGTTCCACAGTCATACTTGGAAATTGTGGATCTTTCCTTGGCTGCCTGCATGGAAAGTTGGAAACTACAGGTCTATATAGCTCATTAATGTCTTTTTCTGATTTTTATTCGTATTTTTTTTAGCATATTCCATATATATAATCGTACCCAAAACGCTAACTTAGAATAAATAATCTGTAAATGATTTAACAAATGTTTATATGTCATGGGCTGGTGTGACATCCATCTTCGTTTAAGCAGATTTTTTTATTAATATAGATGTCCAGATCAGCTTGTATGTACCTCGACTAATTTTATGAGTTCTTAATTTAACGACTATGTAAACTTCTAGTAGTTATTATATTAGCAATCACGGGGCTCAAACGTGAGATTACAAGGGAAGTAAACACTTAATCCTAAACTTTTACTAGATGGAAGTTTAACTCAATTTTTTAGATCAGGTTACGCGCACCTCGACTAATTATATAGAGCATGAAATTAATGAATATATAATCCTCCAATGATTATTATATTAACAATTATAGAATTCAAATCTAAAATCACATAAAGAGTGAATCTCTTACTGCTGGCCACATATTATATCTTTTCGTTTAAGCCAATTCTTGAATGCATCAGTCGTGTTCTAAAGTAGATGGCAAGCTCATATATATAAAAAAATGATGCCTCAAGAATTATAGACCACTAACTATAATAACTGAAAAATGAAACACTTTTTTTATAGCACTCATGCAGCTCTTATAGAATAATGGCTTGGCCAGCTCCTTCGAAATATATGCTCACGTAACCAGCAAAAAAATTTCCATTGAGTTGACATGCACCGAATACCTATAATTTTGAAGTGACAGATGGCTGGAGAAATTTATAAAATAAAATAAAACTCAATAATTCCTGTGTCACCTGCATTGTTTAAGTTATCATGTGGGTTGCCGACTCTTTTATCAGGCATTATTCCTTAATTTATATGATAAGCTGCCTCAATTGGTGAGAGAAGTAGCTTATTTTAATGGTCACTGTCAAGTTTTATCCTAAGAAAATAAATAAATAGTAAGCAAAATGAGAACAGAACTCCAAGGTACACTAGTGAAGCTGATCTTGACCGTTCCTTCACCTCCACCAATCGGTTTTTTAGCTAAAAAATTGAATAATTAAATGAGCAGTGATGCTAGCTGAGCTGTACCTAAAAATTTGAGTAAGCAATTTTAACCTAATCAATTGATGTTATATTATAAATATAATATAAGTACAAAAACATCCATCTACCAATCAATACACCCACTTATTTATTGTAAAATCAAAAATCTACCATTGCAAACACTTTTGAGATGCCCTTCCCTTCCTTTTACTTTCATTGCAAACTATACCAGCGCCTTGGTAAATGACATAAAGCATATGAATTTATACATTCGTTGACTTTAATATGTTTGGGTTTAAGCGGTGTTTCCATGTCTATTTTTTATTTGTAATAGGTTTAGCCACTTTGCATGAACCTAACAATTTTTTTAGAAATTTTTTAAAAAACCCGTACAGGTCTCTTAATTTTTATTTTAATTTAATACATATAATTTTATGCAGTGTACAACTCAAAATATTATAAGGGTAAAATTATATTTTAGCCATTTATTGCCATAAAAAAGAGAGTTTTGTGAGTTATAAATATATTATTAAGTTTTTTAAATCAAGATTCACAACTTATTCAATTTTAATACTTTTATTATATATATCAGAGTATATTTTTATATAAAAATCATTATCTTTTTATTTTTTATAAAATTATTATTGAATATATGAGAGTTGCTTATCCATGAAACACTTGAAATGCATTGAAGTTCCATTTTGATTGGTCAAGGTGGGCATACGCTTCGGAGGAAAGTGATCTTCTGGATCCGCATACATCGGGAGACAAGACACGTGGGGCTGCGAGATTGCCTTGGACTTTGTGAAAATTGTGGACTAGTCTGTACTGTCTCACTGCCTTGTGTCTACATGCTGAAACAATATTGTTCCACATCACCCTAGCTCAAAAAAAAAAAAAAAAAAAGGCCACTCACCTATACACCCTGTTTATTGTCTTTTATTTATTTCAATACCCTTAAATATATAATATTTCCATTGAGATCTTGTCTTCTTTAAACTCCACCCAAGATCTCCAATAAATATAGCATATTTCCCGCCAAGAAATCAAAATCCATAATCAACGTAAAGTAAGAGATAAAAATAATCTAAATCTGATTTTTATTTATATATGATATTTTTGTAAGGAAATGATAAACCCCCCCCTATATTTTAGCTATTAAAATCGAAAAAAGAGAAGAAAGTCAATAGAAAGTGAAAAAAAAAGAAAGTAGCCGAGTTTCCTCGTGTACGGACTATCCAGATATGGATTTTTGCTTTTATGTATTCGGGTGTTTGATACTGTGTTTTAAAAATATTTTTAAAAATATTTTTAAAAAAATCACTTTTTATTTTAAATTTTTTATTTATTTTTTACATCATTTTTCATGTAATAGTATCAAAAATAATTTTTAAAAATAAAAAATAAAATTTTAATATATTTCTAAATAAAAAAATATTTTTTTTAAAAATCACAAGCACCGATCAAGCTCTTCCTCGATCACAAAGACTCGTTTCTATGCTCCCACGATGTTGTGACTTGTGAGGCAAATTTGAGCTAGTTTCAATTTAATAATTAGCAGCATGTTTTTATTAACAAAGAGTAATTAAAATAAATATTCAAAAAATATTTATACAATAAATTAACAAGGAGGAAAAAATAATATTGTTGAGGTACGACTCTCCTTTTCCTATTAACTTCTTATATATATATATATATATATATATATATATATATATATATAAAATACCATGATCTAAAATGCAAGTTTTAAATAAAAAATAATATCATCATAATTTTTATTGGATGCCCTCATGCCTCTTCAAACCGTGCCCCCATATCTTAGCTGGTCCCCCACTTATCTTGCATTAAAAGAGCCCATAACCTAAATAATTTTATGGACCAAAAGTATATATAAAAATAAAGATTTCATAGCTAGAAAACACCATATGAAATAAGGAATTTTTTTTTTCTCGTTAGGAAATTGAAGTGCCCTCATTCTCTGGCAAGAGGGCAAATATGGAGTGTTATTTTTATTTTTTTTGGCTGTGTGGGGGCTTGCATTAAAGTACATGGAAGTTGGTGGATCCGTTCTTAATGGGCCTTGTTAGTCCATCTTATGGGCCGAGTACATGCAAAGATTTTGCACTTTTGTTTTGGAAATTTGGAATTGGGAAACAAGGAAAAAATAGTTCCCAATAAATCGAAAGTGTGCTTGTCTTCCTAAAGGAAAATACATGGGAAACGTTTTACAATATTAGAGAAGTAAATATTTAAGAGATATGATAATAGTAGAATGATAATGACAATTTGGTTAGTTCGATGGTGGTTCAGTAGATGTTGTAGTGATTATAAAATAATGATGATTTTTAAAAATAGTTGGATATTATTATAAGAAAATTATTTTCTGAAAATAAATAAAATAAATTTAAAGGTTGATTATACTTTTCTTTTTTTTGTTACTCAATGTTTCTATAAAATATTCTTAAAAAATAAACACAAGATAAATTATAGAAACATTATATATATAAGTGTTTTATGCATAACACAACCCTTCAAGTGTAACTTTAAATAGATATGTCTGAACAACACTATTTGTTTTATGGTGTTTTTAAAAATAAATTCAATGGTAATGAAATATTAATGATGATGTATCGGTAGTGACAATTGAAGTGGATGTTATGGTGGTATATCGATCGCATTGATGAAGGTTATGGAATAGTGGATAATTATTTCAAAAATATTTTAGACCTATAGATATTCTTAAATAAATGAATTGAGATTAAGAATTTATAATAAATGTCTTACTTGCTTAATTTTCTTATAAACAAAATTCATAAAAAAATTCATAAAAAAAATTACCCACAACAAACTTCTATGTCACTTTATATCAATTTACATGAACATGATTACTTATTAGAGGTATTCAAAAATATAATAGGTCAGATTGACATATAATTAGATCCAACTTAATTTTTGATAATTTATAAAATATCGATTTAATTCATTTAGTGTTTTTGGACCTGAGAAGGGTAAGGTTGAGCTAATTATTTTATGGATATTATATATATCCACGAGTTAGATATATTAATTATTTTATTCTTTGATAATTCTAAATTAATATGGAGCCACAAATGGTAGAACTAGACAAGACTATTAAAATACATATATTGGGATAAGATAAAAACTAGCACAATTTTCACATGAAAACTTAACAAAAAAAAATAAAAATTGTAGTCGCACATTTTATCAAACAATTAAGGTGTAATAGAATACAAAGACAAACTATAAAATGCTTGTGAGTTTTGTGATTTTACTAGAAAAATTAAAGTTCAATCTTAATTCTTGAAATTCTCCTTCTTTTTTTATGGTCTCTTGGTTACCAAATAGAAAATCGTTGAATTGTAAAATGCACTATTACTATATCACATAAAACTTCAAAAGAAATAACTATAATTTCAATAAAAATGAGGAAGAAAGAGATTAGGAGAGCAAGAGTTGGATACAAGTGTGAAGGAGAGAAATGAACAAAAAATAAAAATAAAAATAAATAATATTATTTACATCAAGAACTCAAGTTATTTATATTATATTATATTGGCTAGGTTGAACGAGTTTTAAATTTTTTAACATATACCTAACCTGTAATATTTATTTATTAGGTTTTTTGATATATTATTATTTATAATATATATATTATTTAATTTTAACGGGTTGAGTGAGGTCATATAATATAAATATAATTGATGAACCATTTTTTTTTACAATCCTATTATTTGTTCGTGTAGTTTTTGGTCCAATTGTGATGACAAGATGTTTTAAGATAGTGTGCTTCATGAAATATAAATATTATTGGACAGGGAACTAGAAACATATAAGATATATCAATTCTATCATATTAAAGTATAATGTTCAAGAAAGTTAAATTAAAACATTCCATGATTGTGTGAAAAATTATCAAGCAAATGTTAGGCAAAGCATACACACAAAAATAATTACATACTCTACTCTACTATTTATTAATACACAAAATCATTTAAATACCATTCAAATATAAATCATAGGTTATTATCAATAACTATATGTAAAAATAAAAGTTGCAACCCATGAGAATAGAGAATAATAAATTAGCATAGTATAATGCTTATAAATATGTATATATGATCTTAAGGTGAGAGAAAAATATATGTTCATAAAATAATTTCATTTTTTTTCTTGATTTTTTTTATATTAAACGAATAAACTCTTATACTTTATTTTAAATTCTACAAACAATGCATATACTCATATGTCATTCTAATAATATATTTGGAACAAAGTTTTTCACTTTCCAAACCATTTTTCTTTTTACTCAAAATTATATACCTTTTAAACTATTTTTTATTCTTTGTATTATTGCAATGTAAACAAGAACTGATAATGATTGGTTGTGACTATTTGAGAGTGTGACTGATATTGTTTTTGAAAGTGTTTTTCGTTTAGAAATGCATTAAAATAATATTTTTTTTATTTTTTAAAAATTATTTTTGACATCAGCATATTAAAATAATTGAAAAACATAAAAAAAATAATTTAAAATGAATTGTTTTTTAAAAAAATATTTTTAAAACATAGCCAAACACCCCGAAATATGTTGGCGTTGTAAGAAGAAAGCAGAAAACCATTAAGAGGGTGTTTGAGATTGTGGTGCAACTGGAGGTTGCAAAAAAGTGGAGGGTTGGAGTGTTTGGTTAATTTTAAGAAGCTAAAATTTAAGCATGGGACCCACCTAATTTAGTGTTGAAACAGAGTTTCATGGAAAGTAGGATTTTGCTGCTTTCTGTGCGTTGCGGTGGGGCGGGAAAATATAAAAAAAAAATATTTTATATATTTTTAAAATATAAAATATATATTATTATTTATTATATTTTCTTATAAAAAATATATTTTTAATATTAAAATAATCTAAAAATTAATTACAATAAATAAATTTATTAAAAGAAGATCTCAATATAATTTTTATCTCACAATCCTAATTTTATTTCAGATTATATTTTACTATATGTTGTTCTGGGATCGCAGAGGCCTTCACGTATGAATTTATAGTTTGTGATGAAATTACAAGTAATTTGATTAGAGAATAAAAACAAGTGTGTCTAATTTACTTGAATTATTAATTACATTTTATTATTATAATTATTGAATATATAAAAAACAATATATATACACTTTAAAGTAATTTCACAAGTTGAAAGCAACATAAAAAACTTGGTAACCAAACACTTGAAACTGCTTTTCATTAACCTCAAACTTAACCATAGTTTTAACCAAACACTTCAAAAATTATTTTCAATCGTAGCTAAAAATACTTTTCATGAAATTATATTTTTAAAATCTCAACTACAAAAACAAAAGCAATACCAAACACATTTTACGAAGTTGTGCACGTTTCACCCTTGTTGATCCTTAATATTTCAGCTTCATGGAGTTTCATGTATTTGGAAGTTTCTTTTCTAAGAATCCAATATGGGACGATCGATGGCTTGGAACAGGTAATTTTTCGCCTTCAAATCCTTAAGCTTTTTCCCTTCCAACTCTGTCTTCTGGGCTTCTGTCACAATTGCATTCAATGCTGGTGCTTCAATGCCAGCTTCAACAATCGGCGGCCAATACTCCTTTGACCGCAGGAAATTCTCCATTAGCATGCTCCAATGGTCATAGTGACCATCGAAACGTGGAATGCTTGAACAAAAGTGGATTCTGTTGTCATCGTCGTTCTTGAGCTGCTGTGAATATGGTGAAGAAACTGGCTGAAAGTTGGGTTTCTGAAGTTAGGGATTTTGGTCACGATTTGGGAAGAACGATTTGGGAAAGTCAAGAATTTGGGTGGGTTTCTCTCGTTTTTCTCGGCTGCTCACAATGAAAATTGAATTTGGGTGGGTTTCTCGTCTGCGTACAATTGCAGTAGCAGCTCGATTTGTTTTGGGGATTTTTGGTTCTTTCTCTCATCTTTCGTCTGCTTACGAATGAAGTGAAAGGGATTTGGGATAAGTGAATTTTAGGGTGTTTAGGCTCTGTTACCACTGATAGAAAATAATGTTTGGCTGAATACTTCAATTAATGATAAAGAGCCTATAAATAGACATTACATAGTGCATAATGAACCCACTAACCCACATCCACACTAACCCACTAACCTATAATTCTAGCAGCACAATCACCACTTTCTTAGCCACCTAAACACATTTCTAAAGACTAGGTCCATTATGACTCAATCAACAAAAAACAAATAATTAAATAAAACAATGAATTAAATAAATAAACTTTAACAAAATGCACTATATATTTGGAACAAAGTTTTTCACTTTCAAAACCGTTTTTCTTTTTACTCACAATTATATACCTTTTAAAGTATTTTTGATTCTTTGTATTATTGTAATGTAAACAAGTCATAATGATTGGTTGTGACTATTTGAGAGTGGTTAATGTTGTTTTTGAAAGTGCTTTTCATTTAAAAATACATTAAAATGATAATTTTTTAAAATTATTTTTGACATCAACATATCAAAATAATTTAAAAACATAAAAAAATTAATTTAAAATGAAAATATTTTTTTAAAACATAGCCAAACACCCCGAAATATGTGAGCGTCGTAAGAAGAAAACAGAAACCCATTAAAAGAGTGTTTGAGATTGCGGTGCAACTGGAGGTAGCAAAAAAGTGGAGAGTTTGAGTGTTTGGTTAATTTTAGAAAGCTAAAATTTAAACATGGGACCCACCTAATTTACTGTTGAAACAAAGTTTCATGGAAAGTAGCATTTTGCTGCTTTCCGTGCATTGTGGTGGGGCGGGAAAATATAAAAAATATATTTTATATATTTTTAAAATATAAAATATAAAATATATATTATTATTTATTATATTTTCTTATAAAAAATATATTTTTAATATTAAAATAATCTAAAAATTAATTACAATAAATAAATATATTAGAAGAAGATCACAATATATTTTTTGTCTCGCAATCCTAATTTTATTTCAGATGATATTTTACTATATGTTGTTCTGGGATCACAAAGGCCTTCAAGTATGGATTTATAGTTCGTGATGAAATGACAAGTAATTTGATTAGAGAATAAAAATAAGTGTCTAATTTATTTGAATTATTAATTACATTTTATTATTATATATATATATATATATAATATACACTTTAAAGTAATTTCACAAGTTGAAAGCAATATAAAAAACTTGGTAACCAAACACTTGAAACTGCTTTTCATTAATCTCAAACTCAACCAAAATTTTAATCAAACACTTCAAAAATTATTTTAAATCGCAGGTAAAAGTGCTTTTCATGAAATTATTTTTTTTAAAATCTCAATCACAAAAACAAAACAATACCAAACACACTCTACGACGCAAAGATGCAGTAAGGCAATATAGGCTCTAATGGGCCCGGGCCATATGCCCAATGGACTCAATTAGACTTTGCTAACCCAGTTTTTGACCGTTCCCCTCTTTAAAAGCGGACTCAACGAGCACTCTCAAAGTGAAACCCTAGTCACGGAACGTGACGGCTGGTCTCAGGCTTGCACAAGCTTCTCTTCTAGCCTAAGGTAATCTCCATTGATTCTTTTTTGGTTAATGATAGGGAGATTGTTATAGTTGGTAAGCAACAAAGATTTCATGTGTCAATGAAACATGAGTTAATGCTGCCTGTTACTACATTTTTTGCTTCCAGGGTATTTGACATGAGCACGAACAAAAAATAGAGAACTTTCATATCTGTGTTTCAATGGCAGCCATTCATTGTATTCAAGCTCTAAGATTCCCATCAAGAACCCATGTTTTCTTTCCTAATGGTGATCAGAACAGATATAATATTATCAACAAGAAGCAAAGGGGTTTTCTAGTTTTTGCTTCTGCTGATAAAAACTCTGTTAAAGAGATCTATATTAAATCAAAGGTACTTAAAAAAGAAATGCTTTTTTTGCTCGTAATGGTGTATTGCTTTAGTTTCTTTTATTGTTGGGTTCCCTAGATTTTATATCCAGACATAAGTCAGATGTCTACCGTGTTTAAGGTGGTAGAGATTGTTACATGTCTGGAAAATTGAAGAGAGAGAAGGAAATGTGATGAATGGGGTTCCCATTCGTCATTTAACCCTCTTGAAAGTCTCCATCGTTGCCCAATAACATTCACGATTGTTATTTGAGCTACATCTGGACTCTACATATCAATTATTTTTTTGCACCTCTTCGACTGCAGCTACTTTGATTATGTGACCTTGATCTCCTTATCTACAAATGATCTGAAAGTCTGTTTTGTGAAAAAGAAGGAAAATTCAGATACAAAATACCATTAACATTTTTGAACAATGGTCTCTGTGCTCTGATTATATGTACAGATAGACGTGTCTTTGCTTTCCCAAGTTGGATTTTTGGCTTGGAAAATGGTTTCGGAATAAATTGTCGACTTCATCTACAAATAATCCATTCACTGAGGTTAATCTTGATTTCACCATTAAAACATCGATGGATTAACACAGTTACGCAATTTTAAATGGTTGTATAAATCAACTTTGCTGGCAGTGAATAACCGAGGTAGAGTTAAATGTGATGAAGATCTGGCTTAAATGCTGCTGCTTTGACATTTTGGTTTAATGATGATTTCACCCGAGAGGCTGAAATTCTTAAATAATATGATGTATATATTTTTCAGCTCTATCTGGTATCAGACATCAGTCAGATCTCTACTCTGTTTACCGTGGTAGAGATCGTTATATGTCTGGGAAATTAAAGAGAGAAGGAAATTTGATCGATGGGTTTCCCATTTGTCCTTTTCCCCTTTTGAAAGGATCCATCGTTGCCCAATAATATACATTTGATTGTTATTCGAGCTACATCTGGACTCTACATGTCAACATTTGGATTCTGTGTTATATGTTGGGAATGTGACGCTGCCCTTTTCAATAGCTGCTATAGATTGCATGCCTTCCAGCAATGGAAGTTAAGCTGTTCTTTTTTATTTTTCAAGAGCTTGAACGTCTTAATAACTTGAGTTGTTCTATTTTTCCCAAATGAGTAAATCTGAACCAGAAGGAAATATAATGATTTGTTTGTTTTTACAGAACTGTCAATGTGCTTTGTACTAATTGATTGCTTATATATACTTAAATTTATTTTTATGTTTATTTGTAAATCAAAGTGATTTGCCTATACAAACAATTGTTCATGGATACATCTAATCATCTGATTTTAGGTCGAGACATTGCTGGACAGTGTAAAATGGGACGACAAAGGTTTGGCAGTGGGAATAGCTCAAAATATAGACACGGGGGCAATATTAATGCAAGGCTTTGTGAACAGGGATGCACTAGCTACAACAGTTTCCTCGAAGAAGGCAACATTTTATAGCAGGTCGCGTTCAGCTCTGTGGACAAAAGGAGAAACCTCTAAGAATTTCATCAATGTCCATGACATTTATCTTGATTGTGACCGTGACTCCGTATGTTAATCCTGTTGTCGGAGGAATAACTTCACTGTCATATTTTATTGTGCTTGGAGTTGATTCAAATGGTGGGTTCTTTTGCAGATAATTTACCTTGGAAAGCCAGATGGACCTACCTGCCACACAGGGTCAGAAACTTGCTATTACACATCAGTTTCTGATTTGTTAGAAAATGAGGAGGTTGACGAAAATAAGGTGGCATTGACAACTTTGTACTCTCTGGAAACTACAATTTCCCAGCGCAAAGATGAATTAGCATTGCCACAAACTGGAAAACCCTCTTGGACTAAACGTTTACTCCTTGATCATGACTTGCTTTGCTCGAAAATAAGGTACATTGCTTTCTCCTCCTCCTGCTTTTGAGAAAGCTTCCTATGTATCTCAAAACTTCGAAGAACATCAAATGTTAGCGAGCTGTTGCACCAAGGTCAAGATTTTTGTCCGTTGTCTTCAGTTTTAGATCCTTAATTTCCTGTTTTCTGGCTTTACAGGGAAGAGGCAGATGAATTATGCCGAACACTAGAGGGGAATGAGGACAATGCACGGACTGCCTCTGAAATGGGGGATGTACTATATCATGCCATGGTTCTAATGGCAGTTAAAGGTGTAAAAATAGAACAGGTGCTAGAAGTTCTTCGGAAGAGATTTTCAGAGTCAGGTATCGAGGAGAAGAGAAGCCGCTAGCAGACAAGCTAGGCGTGTGACAACTGCTGTTTATGGATTTGTGCTGTCTTTGGTCTTGTCTTAAGAATTTTGTAACTTCAGCTGTTAAATGATTTTCAAAATGTCTGCATTGGCCAAACCTTGCAATGATTTCCCATGTCATCATCATATGAGAGATAAATAAGAGCATCATTTTGAGAAAGATAAATAAGAGCATCATTTTGATGATCTACGGTCTACACTCTGGTTTTGGAGGCTGGGGTTTTTTAAATTTTATTTTTATTGCCGAATTAAGTAAAAGCAGCCATTCATTCACTTCATCATTATTTAGTAACATTATTTTTTAATTAAAAAATATATTTTAATAATATTTTTAAAATTTTAATTTTGAGATCAACACGTTAAAAAAATATTATTAAAAAGAATTTGTTAAAAAGAAAGGAAAGACAACAAATTCATTATTTATTATTATTTTTCCTTTCTCTTTCTACAGAATTTGTTGTCTTTCCTTTCTTTTTAATAAGAATTTGTATTTGATGGAAACCAAAATAATAATATTTTATAATAATGCGAGAGGAGGACATTGTAAACACTAAACAGAGTTCAAAGCAAGGTAGTCAAACTCGCGAGTCAACTCGCAAGCTCGTACGAGTTTGCGAGTTGGCTCAGCAAACCTGATTAAACCGGAAGAAAAATCGAAATTGGTCAAACTCGGTTAAAATCGGGTTGACTCGTAAAATTGGACCGGATCGGTCCGATTTTACGAGTTCATTATATTTTACTGTGCGCAATGGGTGAAGAGCTTTCTGCTTTCTTCAAACTCAATTCACTGCTCAAAATCAAAATCAAAATTTTCTCTTCTCTTCTCAGCAAAAAAACAAATCTAGCATAACAAAATGAAAGCCTGGAAGAGAGTGAAGGAGAAGAGGAGGCATGTGGTTCGTCCGTGATTTCCTAGGCGCTACCTGTGACTCGTGAGGAGGAAGACTGGAAGAGAGTAAACTGTGAAGGAGATGAGGAGGAAGAAAAAATGGAGAAGAGAATGAAGAGATGAGTGAGATGAGTAAACTGTGGGTGGCGGCGTGGGAGTGGGAATTAGGGATTTAGGGTGGGGGAGTGGGAATTAGGAGACCTATTATACTTAGTTATAAATTATAATAATAATAATAATAAAATAGGTAATTAGGTATATTACGGGGGGTTATAAATTTATAATAATAATAATAATAATAATAATTGGCATAAAAATAGTTAGCATAAAAAATATTTTTTTAAAAAAATCCTATTAATTTAAGATAATAAATAAAATTAATTAATTTTAAATACAATAACCATAAAAAATATACAATTGCTTCAAAAACATAAAATAAGTAGTTTAAATTTCAAATCTCAAATATTATGGGTCTTTTAATTATATTTAAATTCATTTTTTTAATTTAAATATAATTAAAAATGATAATTTTATTGTTGGAGGGTTTTTCAAGGATAATTATTTAATTATATAACTTACTCCTATTAATACTGATAATCCTTTCAATAATAATGTTTTTGATGAATGTATTAAAAATAACGAAGAAAATGACGGTCATGAGACTGATTGTAATTTACATATCACATCAACAAAATATTTATTTTTAGTTTGTTAATTTTTACCTAATGAAATTCCATGGACATAATTATTTTGTAATGTGTTTTGAAGTTATTTTACATCATGTATGAACCTAAACTAATTAAGTTTTATGTCCATAATTATGTTATTTTGTATTTAGAAATATTTTACATACGATGTTATGATTTTTCTTCTCATACGATTTTAGCTATGATTTTACGATTTTTGTACGGACAAATTCGGGTACGATCTTACGATTTTACAATCCGATTTTTCAGAGCCCTTTCCGATTCGTGTCAAAATCTCGATTTTGACTACCTTGGTTCAAAGTAGAGTTGCGAGCAAACACTGCTCCACAAGGGCAAACGATAAACTAGTATTTTATTTATTTAACATCGCTTAATTTCTGACTCACGACGCTGCTTAGTGCTTACGCCTCCAGACCAAAGAGTTTATTTATTTAGACGGCACGACTGTATTTTATTTTTATTTTTTTAATAAAAAAACACTATTATAATAATATAAATATCAAATACTAGAGAATAGATTGACCCACCTAAAGAGTATCAGTGGTGTGGTAAAAACTCTGCGTTTATTATTTAAACATGTATACACATATATGTGTGTATATCAATCGGTTTGTGATGGCCTCTCAAATCCAATACAACAAGTGTTAGCAATTTAGCAGTCAAGTCTCTGCAGAATAAAGTCCTTATCATTTCTATTTCAATTGCTTAGCTGGAGTTAGTTAATTCTGTTAATTTTTGTAACTGATTGTGTCAGTTTTGCTTGATTCCAAAATCTTCAGTATGTGCAGGTTGTTGTAATTGGTTATATATAAAGCCAGTAACTCATTTTACATCAATTGAATGAATTACCACTGTGATAGTTCTGAGAATATAACAATTGGTATCAGAGCCTTTTAAGCCGCAATAGTCAGTGCAAGGGAGAAAAGAAAAGAGAGGGAGAACCTGATTTTCTTCAAAGAGGAGAGAAAGGGAGAAACTAATTTTCTTCAAAATGGCAGAGGGGAACAACACTGGATATGTGCCTAAGTTTGCAGGATATTATGATCACTGGGCTGAGATGATGGAAAATCTACTTCGATCTAAGGAGTATTAGAATGTTGTAGATCAAGGTGTTGGGGGGAAGATTACAGGAGAAACACGATCTTTATCATTAATTGTGGCAGAAACCCAGCAACCCACAGAGGCGCAGAAGAAGGTACATGAAGAAAACAAATTGAAAGATTGAAGGCAAAAAACCTACTGTATCAAGCAATTGAACGGGAGGTGTTAGAAACAATTCTTGACAGAAGCTCTGCAAAAGCAATTTGGACCTCCATGAAACAGAAATTCCAAGGTTCCACACGAGTCAAGAGAGCTCAATTACAGTCCTTGCGATGTGATTTCGAAGTTCTTCGCATGAAAAAGGGAGAGACTGTGAATACCTATTTTTCTAGGGTTTTATCCATAACCAATAGAATGAAAGCTCATGGAGAAGATTTGAATGAGATGATGATCACAGAAAAAATCCTTCGCTCTATGACTCCCAAATTCAATTATGTGGTATGCTCCATTGAAGAATCAAACAACATGACCACAATGTCCATATATGAACTTCAGAGCAACCTTCTTGTACATGAACAGAGAATGAAAAATCAAGTGGAAGAAGAACAAGTTCTCAAGGTTACCTATGAAGAAAGACCTGGAAGAGGTAGGGGACGAGTAACCTGGAGAGGTGGCCGTGGTAGAGGCAGGCAAAACTTTAACAAGGCAACTGTGGAGTGCTATAAATGTCACAAACTAGGACATTTTCAGTATGAATGTCCTAGTTGGGAAAAAAAGTGCAAACTATGCTGAAGTGGAAGAACTGTTGTTAATGGTGTATGTACAGGACAAGATAATAAACCAAGAAGATGTGTGGTTCCTAGATTCTGGGTGTTCAAATCACATGACAGGAAACAAGAGTTGGTTTATTGAGATGGATGATCAATTCAGGCGTTCTGTAAAACTTGGAAATGGTGAGAAAATTATGGTGATGGGGAAAGGAAGCATTAGACTCAAGATTGAAGGCTTAACTCAAAGAATAAGGGATTTGTTCTTTATTCTTGAGCTCAAGAACAACTTACTGAGCATTGGACAATTGCAAGAAAGAGGATTGACAATTGTTATAAAAGACATGTATTGCAAAATATATCATCCCGAGAGGGGATTGATCATGCAGACAGCCATGTCAGCCAACAGGATGTTTGTTCTTCAAGCCTCTATGTGCACCCAAAGCATTATATGCCTGAAAACAAGTGAAGAAGAATCTGCAGAGCTGTGGCACAAGCGTTATGGACATGTGAACAGCACAAGTCTTAAAGCTTTGGGGAATAAACAATTAGTGAAGGGGCTACCTGCAATGCAAGCCACAAATGGAGTATGCACCGTTTGTCACCGTGGCAAGCAACACAGAACAATCATCCCCAAGAAGAGTCAGTGGAGAGCCTCAAGGAGATTGCAACTCATACATGCAGATTTGTGTGGCCCTATCACTCCCACCTCAAGCAGCTACAAGAGGTATATATTATGCTTAATAGATGACTTTAGCAGAAAAGGTTGGATTTACTTTCTAGCTGAGAAGAGTGAAACCTTTACCATGTTTAAAGTGTTTAAAAAGCATGTAGAGAAAGAAGTAGAGGCTGATATATGTTGCTTGAGAACAGACCAAAGATGAATTTCCCAGCGCAAAGATGAATTAGCATTGCCACAAACTGGAAAACCCTCTTGGACTAAACGTTTACTCCTTGATCATGACTTGCTTTGCTCGAAAATAAGGTACATTGCTTTCTCCTCCTCCTGCTTTTGAGAAAGCTTCCTATGTATCTCAAAACTTCGAAGAACATCAAATGTTAGCGAGCTGTTGCACCAAGGTCAAGATTTTTTGTCCGTTGTCTTCGCTTTTAGATCCTTAATTTCCTGTTTTACGGCTTTACAGGGGAAGAGGCGGATGAATTATGCCGAACACTAGAGGGGAATGAGGACAATGCACGGATCGCCTCCGAAATGGGGGGATGTACTATATCATGCCATGGTTCTAATGGCGATTAAAGGTGTAAAAAATAGAACAGGTGCTAGAAGTTCTTCGGAAGAGATTTTCGAGTCGGTATCGAGGAGAAGAGAAGCCGCTAGCGGGACAAGCTAGGCGTGTGACAACTCGCTGTTTATGGATTTGTGCTTGTCTTTGGTCTTGTCTTAAGAATTTTGTAACTTCAAACTGTTAAATGATTTTCAAAATGTCTGCATTGGCCAAACCTTGCAATGATTTCCCATGTCATCATCATATGAGAGATAAATAAGAGCATCATTTTGAGAAAGATAAATAAGAGCATCATTTTGATGATTTATGGTCTACACTCTGGTTTTGGAGGCTGGGGTTTTTTAAATTTTATTTTTATTGCCGAATTAAGTAAAAGCAGCCATTCATTCACTTCATCATGTTGTGATCGTAAGATATATGTTTGATACTCTGATTTGAAGAATCAAGAGGAGTCTGAGCTCTGAAGAAGATGATGAAAAGAAAGGAAGAAAATAGATAAAAATTGCTAAACACGCCAATACTGTTTTCTTAATATTTCGGCTCAATACATAACCTGTGAGCTACAGTGCAATATATAAGTAAAATATTCCATCTAACAACTTATACATATTCTAGAAGACACTGCTACATTCCAGAATATATACATTAAAAACATACGGTATTTATACTTCATCATCCCCCCTCAAGCTCATGCATTGGAAGCCCAAGCATGAGATTGTTACAATGGTGATGAAATAATGGAGCACTCAGTCCATTGGTCAAAATATCAGCAAACTGCTCCTGGGAAGAAACAAATTGCACAGCAAGTTGATCAGCAGCCACTCTTTCTCTAACAAAGTGTACGTCAATCTCAATGTGTTTAGTTCTCTGATGTTGTACTGGATTAAAAGACAACGCAATAGCAGAAAGATTATCACAGAAAATAACTGGAGAATGAGGTAGATTAATACGCAAAAATACTAGCAATTGCTTGATCCAGTCAATTTCAGCAGCAGTGAAGGAAAGAGCCCTATACTCAGCCTCTGTGGAAGATCTTGAAACTGTATTTTGTTTCTTCGAAGACCATGAAATGGGATTGGAGCCAAGAAATACAACCAGTCCTGTAGTGGATCTTCTATCATTTGGGTCACCCGCCCAATCAGCATCACTAAAAGCTTTGAGATCCAATGAGCCTTGAAGATAATGAATGCCATAAGTTGCAGTACCCTTCAAATATCTAAGAATCCTTTTGACAGCAGTGAAATGAATTACCATGGGATTTTGCATGAATTGACAAACTTGATGCACTGAAAAAGCAATGTCTGGCCGAGTGAATGTCAAATACAGGAGAGCCCCCACAATACTTCTATATAATTTGGGATCATCAAAGGGAATACCATCATCTTTAAACAATCTACGATATGGTAGACAAGGAGTATCACATGGCTTAGCTTCAACCATATCGGTCTTAACTAATAATTCTTGAACATACTTGTGATCGTGACAAAAAATAAGCCATTGCAAACAGAGGTAATTTGAATACCCAAGAAGAAGTGAAGATCACCTAAGTCCTTTATCTCAAACTCAGCGGTAAGTGAAGTAACTATATGAGTAATAGCATCAACATGACTCCCAGTAATAATAATATCGTCTACATACACCAAAAGAATGACAATGCCAAGCAGCAAGATGTTTAACAAATATGGAGGAGTCGGGAATATGTATGTTCAAATCCTAAGGAAGGCAAAAATTCGAGTAAACCTCTCATTCCAAGCCCGTGGAGCTTGTTTGAGACCATAAATTGATTTATGTAGCTTGCACACCAAAGGAGAATTAGGAGCGGATGCAAAACACGGAGGTTGTGCCATATAAACTTCCTCATTTAAAATGCCATGCAAGAAGACATTCTTGACATCAAGTTGTCTCAACTGCCCGACCAAAGTGAGCGAGCAAGAGCAAGAACTAATCGGACAGTTGTAGGCTTCACCACTGGACTAAAAGTCTCCCCATAGTCTTGGCCTGGTTCTTGACTAAACCCTTGAGCCACCAACCTCGCTTTATGTCTAGCAACTGAACCATCCACACTCTTCTTGATCTTGAAGATCCATTTACAGCCCACCATATTTTTGTGAAAGGGTAATGGAACAAGACTCTAAGTACCTTGAGATTGCAGTGCATCCAGTTCTTCTTTCATAGCAGCAAGCCACACAGGAGATTTCAATGCTGATTTGTAAGTAGTAGGTTCAACCAATGAGAGATCAATGGCAGCAGAAGATGTGAGTGCATGAAAACAGGCCTTCTTTTTCGATAATCCACTCTTGCTGCGAGTCTGCATAGGGTGCACATTCATGGAAGGAAGTGGATGCACAACAGAAATAGAATCAGGCCGAAAGGGCTCAGTGGAAGTGTAGGGTTCAGATTGCATACCTTTGCTGAATTCAGAAGCCACAGGAAGAGATGCAAAAGGTAAAGCAGTAGGTGCAATGGTCTCAGGAGATGAAGAAGCCAAAACAGATTCATGATGTGAATTAGAGACAACTGGAGAGGGAGGCAATGTGATGATATTTGTAGGTGTCACAATAGGCATACTAGGTATAGATGAAGATGTAGCTGATGGATGAGACATTTTGGGAGGATTGACTAGCTCAGAGTATGGAAAAACATTCTCATTAAAGACAACATGTCTTGAAATATAGTATCTTTTCTTAGCAACATCATAGCAAATGTACCCTTTATAGTTGGAAGCATAACCTAGAAATACACACATTATGGTTTTGGGTTGCAATTTATGTTGAAGATAAGGACACAGCAATGGAAAGCATGCACACCCAAAAACTCTTAAGTGAGAAATAAGAGGAATATGACCAAACAGTAGTTCAAAAGGAGATTTTTGAACTAGGACAACGAGATGGCATCCGATTAATAAGAAAGGTTCTCTGTATGAACGGCAAAAGTCCAAAAAGAAGATGGCAATTTAGCATGCTGAAGCAAAGTAATGGTTGTTTCAATAAGATGTCTGTGTTTTCGTTCAGCTAAGCTATTTTGTTCAGGTGTGTATGGACAAGATATACGATGGATAATGCCTTTTGATTGCAAGAAATTTTGAAGTGATTTATTCATGTATTCACCACCACCATCACTTTGTAGAATTTTAATGGGTAGTGAGAATTGTGTTTGAACATATTGATGAAAGTTAACAAACACCTTGCAAACATCACTTTTATTGACAAGAGGAAATAACCATGAAAACCAGGAAAAATCATCAACAAAAAGTACATAGTATCGATATCCATCAATAGAAATGCTAGGGGATGGACCCCAAAGATCACTATGTATAAGATTGAAAGGTGAAACAGAAGTATGTGTACTAGGATAAAAAGGAAGCTTACAAAACTTGCCTTGTAGGCAGCTAACACATACATCAGAACATTTATCTAAGGAACATGAAATACATGCTTTGTGGAGCATGAGTTGGACAATCTTTTTGGTAGGATGACCTAATCTAAGATGCCAGGTAGAAGGCAAGACGAACTGACCACTTTGAGCTGAAAATCCGAAGGAAGTGAAGGCGACAGGTCGAGTAGGGAAAAAATGGAAGAGGATAGAGACCATTGCAGCACAGCCCTTTATACAATATTCTTCCCGTGATTTTGTCCTGAATCCAAAAACAAAAGGCATCAAAAATTACCCGACAGTTGTTATCCACACAAGTTTGATGAACCGACAACAAATTCTGAGATAACTTAGGCACACACAATACAAAATTCAATTTGATATCATGACTAGGTGTAGAAATAATGGCAGAGCCAACATGGGATACTGTCAAACCTTCACCATTTGCTGTTTGGACGAGAATCTGTTGTGGGATAAGAAGAGCTTCGTTTGTCAAATTGGCCAAGTCGGGTGTCATGTGATTCGTAGCTCCCTGAATCGACAATCCAAAGCTGGAGAAACTGTTTGTCTTTGAGGGGTCTGCTGCAAGGGAGAGTATGCATTTTGTATGGTATACATGGCATGATGTTGATTTGGAAGGGGACCGGCTTCGCGGACCCATTACCATTGCCAATAAAATTAGGGTCATGTTCATTGTAATAGCGATACCGGGTGGAATGGTTGGGTTTACCACACACGGTGCACCTAGGTCTTTCATACCCCCTAAAACCACAAACCGAGGGCTGTGTGGCCCTCTTTGTTACATAGTTGGCGGGATCGGAATACCGAGAACCAGCGGTGGAATGAAATGGAGCAGGGGGAAAAAGTCTGGAGAAAAAGTATCAAGACCACTAGTGGGTGTGATATTTGGTTTTTGCGAGTCATAGGGGGCCCTCCGAAAAAAATCCTCTCGGCCTTGATTATATCTACCTCCGCCTCTATTTCTATTATATGATCTGTAACCACCACCACTATTATCATATGAGTTAAATCCATGACTACGAGACATGTGAGGTTTGGAGGTTGTGTTCATTGCAGCAAGGTAAGAAAGATTATTTCCAGTGTTACTTTCCACTATAATTTCTTCAGCTAAGAGTTGTGATCGAAAATCTCTTAAAGAAATTACAATCTCTCTTCCTCTAATAACACATCTGAAAGTATTATACTCAGCAGGCAATCCATTCAAAGCCAAAATAACTATATCTTCATCAATAAAAAACACCCTTGCTGCTGACAAATAGTCACGGGCCTCCTTAATTTTCAGCAAGTATTGGCTTATAGAATCACTACCTTTCCTAATATTCTGCAAATTTGATTTTAGCTGAAAGATACTGGTCTTAGATACGAGTGGAAAAGCTGTTCTTTCAATCTTTGCCATAAATCCTTAGAACTAATACTCCCTATGGCACAAGACATTGCTACTTTGGAGATAAAGTAGCTGTAATTAGTTGCATGACAGCTCTATCATGCATTTTCCATACCATCAATTCATCACAGGCAACATCAGAGGAGGAAGAGAAGGAGGCATTGTTATCGTATGAAGCAGTAGAAGCAGGGCATGGATGAGTCCCATCTACAAATCCGAATATCCCATTACTTTCCAGTAGTAGTTGAAGTTGGAAGTTCCAGTTCAAGTAGTTGGACTCATCGAGTTTCACATTGACAGACGTAGAGATGGAGGACACAAGACTGGCAATCGGTGACTGAAGAATTTGTAGTTGAGCAGCAGTAACCATTGTGGAATTAACAGATGATTTTAACTGGGAAGTGTGAAAGAAATTAAAGAACAAGCTCTGAATGATTTATAAGAGCTCGACTGAGACAGTATATGAATTTAATTTTGGAAGAGATGAACAGTATGTTTGAAGTGTTTGTGTTTGGGTATTTTTGCAGAATCAATGAAATTGAGAAGAAAAAAAAAAATGGATCAATCAATATGCGTGAGCATGAAGAAGCTCTGATACCATGTTGAGATCGTAAGATATATGTTTGATACTCTGATTTGAAGAATCAAGAGGAGTCTGAGCTCTGAAGAAGATGATGAAAAGAAAGGAAGAAAATAGATAAAAATTGCTAAACACGCCAATACTGTTTTCTTAATATTTCGGCTCAATACATAACCTGTGAGCTACAGTGCAATATATAAGTAAAATATTTCATCTAACAACTTATACATATTCTAGAAGACACTGCTACATTCCAGAATATATACATTAAAAACATACGGTATTTATACTTCATCACATCATTATTTAGTAACATTATTTTTTAATTAAAAAATATATTATAATAATATTTTTAAAATTTTAATTTTAAGATAAACACTATAAAAAAATTGAGAAAAAAGTGGTGTTTTGCTGTAGAAAAAGAAAGGAAAGACAAGATTTTGTATTTGATGGAAACCAAAATAATAATATTTTATAATAATGCGAGAGGACATGGTAAACACTAAACAGAGTTGAAAGAAGAGAGTTGCGAGCAAACGATAAAACTAGTATTTTATTTATTTAACAACGCTTAATTTCTGACTCACGACGCTGCTTACGCCTCCAGACCACAGAGTTTATTTATTAAACGGCACGACTATATTTTATTTATTTAACAACGCTTAATTTCTGACTCACGACGCTGCTTACGCCTCCAGACCACAGAGTTTATTTATTAAACGGCACGACTGTATTTTTATTTTTTAATTTTTTAATAAAAAAACTCTATTATAATAATATAAATATCAAATACTAGAGAATAGATTGACCCTCCTAAATAGTGTCAGTGGTGACATTGCCCTAGTCATGAAGCGCCACGTCACCGTTCATAGCATTTGCAAGATGATGTTCTTTGACTGGTCGTACATCTGTGTCAAAATGCATTTCAAGTCAAGCGTGGAATGTATATATTTTCGTAGGGATTTTAAAATTATTTTTTAGGTTGAAAAAAATATCAAATTGAATTTATTAGTTAGTGATGTTAAAAATAAATCTAAAAAATATATTTCAAATTATATTTTTTTTACAAAAAAAAAACCTAGATTATAATACCAAACCGACCTGCAGTACAAGGGTGCTTTATTCATTGTCGACGATAAACTTCGACCGTCAATCCAGTTGGCAGGACCATGTGTGACGCCGTGTCAAGAGTCATGGTTGTCTCCAAAATTACAGAAAGCGAAGTTGTTCGGTCGTTAATTACAGAAAGCGAAGGTACATTCTGAAAGACATTTAAGGTTTTGATAAAAATAAATAATAATCTCATTAATTTACGAATACCTTCTCCATATCCTATATTCCATGTACTTCTAAATTCATTTTTATAAGCCAGAAGCAGAGAAAATAAACAGCATAAATTAATTAAGGACCTATACAGCAGCAAAAACAACAGTCTCTCTTTTAATATATATATATATATATATGTATATATATGTATATATGTATGTATATATATGTATATATGTATGTATGTATGTATGTATGTATATCAATCAGTTTGTGATGGTCTCTCAAATCCAATACAACAAGTACAAGAGATGATAATTATATTGTTAGATTTTTTTTTTATACTTTAAACTTTTTAAATATTTATAAATTATTTACCTGATCTTAAGAATGCAATTAATGTTTATTATTTATTAATAAATATAATACGTATATATATATATATATAACAAAATATGTTTCAGCCACAGGTAATGAAAAGCATATGTGAGATGCTTTTCGAAAAACTTAGCTGCAACATTCATGCATGGGATTAACACACAAGAATTTTTCTGAGTATTAACACATAGGAAGACAAAAAGTGCATGGAATTTTTTGAACGAACCAAGCTTCCTTCCTTCTCTCTCTCTCTCTTTCCCCCCCAACACAACTGGTGATCTCTCTCTTTATAGTCACCGTCGATGCCCTCTCTCTCCACAGTCATTGGCAACTCTCGGCACACCACCACTATCCCCCTCATTATCAGAAGCTTCTCCTCCATGCCACAAGCTCCGCCATGACCTCCAGCAGCCGCAGCAAGCCTTGACGTAAGCAGCACCAGCGACAACAGCACCCGCTGCACCCTTCCGACGTTCCTACCAGCCACCACACAACATCATTTCTGACACCACCACCATAGGAAGAACCACCTCGGCCTCCTCTACCTGTCGGTATCAGCCAGTGACCCTATCATCATAGTAGGCCATGTTAATGTTCATGTGTTACGTGAACAGTAGTATGAATGATAATTCACGCAACATTCAATCAAACACGCCGTTTCAGCATGAATTATAATTCACCCTGCATTTCAATCAAACACACCGTTTCAGCATAAATTCATGGACTAGACCTGCTCTCGGCCCAACCCAATTCCACCAGAGTTGGGCCTTTGGGGCCACCTGGGCTGGCCCGACCCATTTGGTCGGGTCAGGCCCAACCTAATTTTTTATTTTAAAAAATATAAAAATCATATTTAAAAAATTAAAAATATATGTAGATAGATAAAGATCAGCTTGATGAAATGAAAATGTGCGTGACTTTGTTTCACTCCATAACCCTGTTGCTTTTCAATTGATTATGGATTAGAAACTTGCAACTGGATGTGACATTGAAATTATATCTCTATAACATGTAGATAGAGATCTTGAAAATCAGTATAGATCGCAAATGTTGTTTCTGATGATATTTTTTTAGATGTTATTCATAAATCAAATAGTAAGGGATCGAAGAGGCCTTCATGTATGGATTTAGTTCGTGATGAAATTGCAAGTAGTTTGATTGGGAATAAAGACAAGTGTCTAATTTACTTCAATTATTAATTATATTTTATTATTATGATTATTAAATTTACAATATTAAAAAAAAAATATATGTGTGACTTTTTAAAGTAATTTTACATGTTGACAACAATATGAAAAACATTGTAACCAAACACACGAAACTGCTTTTCATAAACCTCAAACCCAACCACAGTTTTAACCAAACACTTCAATTTCAGTTATGAACCGCAACTAAAAACATTTTTTATGAAACTGTTTTTTTCAACCTCAACCACAATGACAACCACGTTTGCCATCCCTATCTAGTACGCATGCGATTACTTGTCCCGCGCGTTGCGCTAGGCTTTTTTCTATGTAAGAAATTGATTGATTTTATACGTATTGTAATCGGTTATCTTAATATTTAAGTAGTGAAATCGTAGTTGATAAAATCTGTTAGAAATGAATTTTATTTTGGCCTAAAAGTGATTGAATGGTGCTATTGTTAAAATCATTTTGATAATTATTTAATCGGTACATTGTACAATTGGAAGCAATAAAATTCATTGATAATGAGTCATGTGCTTTGTGCAACACACTGATTGATTATTGTGTATGTTTTATTTGTTTAATGAATTATTTCATTAGCAAATAACAAAATTACAATCTATGAATTTTAGCACATATGAGTGATTTGTTTTACACGACAAACAATTTGATTGGTGGTTTTGTTTTAATTACTTGGCTAATAATTTAATTGGTAGATAACGAAACTTCAATTGATCAAATTGACTAAAGATAAGTTATTTGTTGCCTGCAACATAGTAATTATTTGTTGGACGTGTTTTCATTACTTGATGAATATTTATTTGATAAATAGCAAAAATAAAAAGGCTAAAATTTATTAAATATGAGTTTATCATATTTTTTCTTCATATTATTATATTAAAAGTATTTTAGAAAACTGAGATTAAATTAATGTGAGATTTAAAAAGAAGTTAGTTAATTTTTAATATTTATTTTAAGACATTAATATCAAAAAAATATCACAATATATAATTAGCCTCGCTTATTTTTCAAGGAAAAAGTCCTAGAAATAATTATTATCATTATTCTAAATGTCTTATATATAGTAAAATAAATACATATAAAAACTACATAATCTTAAATTTTTTAAGTTGATTATTTTGTTCAGATGTATAACATTAAAAAAAAAAAATAGGACCATTAATAATTTTTTTTGCCTTTTAAGACATTTCTATATTTAAAAAAAAAATCATAACCGCATTCCTAAATAACTGTTAACCATTCAACACCATATTCCCCCCGACAATAAAACATATTTTAGAAAATTATCTGACAATGTGATCCAAGCATTCTCTCTCAAGCATTTCTCTCCCATCACTTTGCTAGGTCCATTCCCACAGTTGGCTAGCTCTATTCCTTGATGATCTTTGCATCAGCCATTACCTTGATGAAAAATCACTATTTATCAAACTTGATCTATAGTTTTTTTTTTTTAAATCAATTTGAGATATGGAAGTTCTCTTGTAAAATATCTATTTATATCCTTTTTTTTTAGGTATTTTTAATTTTTTAAAATTATTTTAATATGCTCATGTAAAACATATATTTTTTTTAAAATAAAATTATATTATTTTAATATACTTATAAAAAGAAACACTTTAAAAAACAATTTTACAACACTTAGTCCCCAAAACGACATTACAAAAACAAAGACTCAGCTCTTATTCTTATACCTTTATCCAAACATAATTAAAAGCTTTTGAGACCAAAACGACCTCGCAAAACAAATTAAGGCTCAACTCTTACTTGGAGAATTGAAGCATAAATTTGCCTTTCTTTATTAGCAGCATACAATATTCACTCAACAACAGTACTGGCCGAGCTTTTCCTTAGTGCTTTGGAGCCTTTATGTAACCGACGTGGGTAGAATTTGCAACCTTGGTCAGGGTTAGGAGATCATAAGCAATGGAACACTTGGACGAATCCTTGTTGTAGAAAATAACCTAAACACTTGCAGTCTCCAGAACAATTCTTTCCACAATCCTCCTCCTTCATCGACCCGCTCCCGCTCGCATACTTGCTCATGGAATGATCGACGCCTTCTTAGTTTATAGTAATAGAAATTCTTGGAACCACAAGCCGGCGGCTTCACCGGTTCATAGGAATAGAAATTCTCCTTTATGCCGGACGTTATTAGTGTTTTATTCATAGAAACTAATTATATACCATAGTAACGCAGCAGAAAATTGCAAAGGAATATGATCAATGTCAATATTTTATAAATCAAAGATAACAAGAGGAACTCTCAAACAAACTCAAAGATTTATTCAATAAAATGATAGGTAAGTCGGTCAGAGGCTTTACAATGATATTTAAAATAAAAACCCTAACTTAACCCATGATAGATAAGGAAACAACACTAAACAATAAATTTACCATAAATAGCAAATTTGAGATAAATACAGAATATGAAAGGCCTATAAGTCCTGAGTAAGCAGCAATTGATTAGCTAATTATATACCATAAAGAAAAGCACTTGCCTTTAAAACATATTTAATGAATTAGCTACCCTTTACTTCTATTGACTTTCAAAGACCATTCAAGCTCTCATTGATATAGTTTGAGCTCCAACAGTCTTACATTTCACCAAAAGCCATTTGGTGTGTCGAATTTTTATACTTTTATAAATAACAACGTAATAACTCCAACAGTCTACTTTTATAAATCAGAATTGTCAATACCATTTTGTTCTGGCTGTTCTGAAAATACCGGTCAAATTCTGGCTGGAACATCTCGGTACTGTTCCGGATGTGCCATTTTGGCCATAAAATCCTCTTTATTTTGATTAACTTGTGATTGTGTTTCTAATTTTGAGATTATGTTTGTTTGACTTTGTGTTTATATTGTATAATTTAAAGTTAATTTATTTTGAATTTTAATTATGCTTGTTAAATTAATATTTTAATTTTTTTCATATATATATATATATATAATTAATTATATATGAACAATACAACCGCGAAACAGCATGCTGAAATGCTCCGAAACCGAAACGTTCCGTACCAATAGAAAGACCGGAACGACGACCGGAACGGTATTGATAACTTGGGTATATATATATATATATATATATATATATAGATATATAAGTCATCAAAAGAGAGATACTTTGTATCTTGTTTTTATAATACTTTGTATCTTGTTTTTATATATATATATATATATATATATATATATATATATATATATATATATATAAGTCATCAAAAGAGAGATACTTTGTATTTTTAAAAACAAGATTGGTGTGTCGCGTCAAGTACTATGATCTTCAAGTTAGTTTATACGATAATTAAAAAAAAATCAGATAGTTTAAAGGATGAAATTTTTACATTGACCAGTTCGATTTCAACTCTGCAATTTAAATTAAATAAAAAAAAATAGGTTGGTCTAAATACGTGAAGAAAGTTGACCAGTTGGCTAGCATCTGTATAGGAAACACATCACATTATTACAGCAAGCACAATTATTGCAGAGTGCCCACATCCATTAATACACTAAGCACAAGTTCGACGACTCAAGATGGCTAGATTACTAAAATGCCATCCTTATCTGCTATTATCATAGCTGTTAATTTTCTTTCGGTTGATGTTTTATTTTTTTTATTGGTATGAAATGTTTCAGTTTTAGAGTGTTTTGGTACGTTATTTTAAAATTGTACTGTTCTTATATAATTAATTAATTATATATATAAAAAAAATTAAAATATTAATTTAACAAGCATAATTAAAATTCAAGATAAATTATCTTGAATTTGAATTGTATTTGTTAAATTAATATTTGAAAATGAGATATTCCTAGAATCAATTATCTATGCGTAGGTGTAGAGAAATAATTAAAACCTTACCACCAAAATCTTCAAATATTACCAATGCTACGGTTTTTTCAATAATATTATTTTTCTTCAACAATACTTGAGTAGAAATATCAAAATTCTTCTTTCATGAATAATGAATATGATACCACCATATTAGATAATATCTCTAATATATTTATTAATATTAATAAAATTATGATAAGTTGTTAGAAGACTTTTATACACTTAATAGATATAAAACATATTGCTGTGCTTAAGAAAAACTAGATTCCTCCTCTGTTGACTGAGCTCAAGATAGGTTTTTAAAGAGTTAGGTTATGAAATATATTTGGTACTGAGATGGGATCCTTTCATTAATTAAAAACAAATAAATTGAAATTCTCAAATGTCTTTTATTACCATTTTTATTTTGTTAACATTGAACAGAAAGTTTAAAGAAGACAGTTGCGAGCAAACAGTGCTACACAAAAGTCAGCAAACGATAAACTAGCTAGCCCCACCAAGCAAAAACATACATGCTAGAAAACTATAACGATCTCATTCTAACACCACATTCCTTGGCGAAAACAAGCAGGCCAGCTTCAATGGCTATTCGGCACTTTTATGTAACCCACATGTGCCGAGTTCGCAACCTTGGTAAGAGTTTGCAGATCATAAGTAATCCAGCACATAGATGTCTTCGTGTTGTAAAAGTAACCTGAACATTTGCAGTCACTCGAACATTTCTTCTCGCAATCGCTCTCCTTCACTGGTCCATTTCCAGCTCCATACTGTCAGGATTGAGAAGAATTAGTTTAGAGAAGGGAAGAGGGAGAAGAGAGAAAAGAGAGGGAAACTGAAATTTGAAATTGTATATTGTATTGAATTCTGTTTTGCATACATTTGTTGTGTGTGCACTTCTCTATTTATACACATTACACTATTCTAGACTATTCTTCTTCTATACTCTAACATCCCCCCTCAATCTCATGCTTTGATAAACCAAGCATGAGATTGCAACAATGAAAATGAAATACAAGAGTACTTAATTCTTTTGACAAACAGTATGTAAACGAGAGAAGAGAAAGAATTTTATTGGTCTATTTCTTGAACAGAATTTCATTTGTCTCTGTGAGACTTTGAGAAGAGAGGGATGAGAAAAAAGAAAAGAAATGGGAGGTAAGAGAGATGATAGAATGAGTTTGAATTTCATTTATCTACTTCAGTTTTTCTGAAGGATTTCATTTGGCTTCTTCAGCTTTTCTGAAGTTTTTGCCGATGAATTTCTTAATCTGTGTAAAAATTCATGTTCTTCTTCTTCTTCATTGGATTAAGTTTTTCTTAATCTCTTTTTGCAAAACGGTGGAAAGTGACACACAAAACGGCAGAGCATACAAAACATAAAACCAACAAAACCTAGGGTTTCACACGAATTCTTCTCAGCCACCTCAGCCACTTCTCTCATCATCTTCTTCCTCTGCTCCCATCGCAGCCCTGATCCTCTTCTTCTTGATCTTTGAGACTCTGACTAATTTTCTTCTCGATTTTCTGTCGACGCCTCAGCCTCCTTATAATCCTTCTCCAGGGCAGTAAGATCCTCACGAGCCTCTGAGAACTCTCCTTCCTCCATACCCTCACCAACATACCACAGCAACACGCTCCTTCAACTTCCACAATCTCACTCTTAGACACAGCCCCAGCGGCCTCTGTCTGTTTCTCTCCAAACAGACACACATTCCTCACTCACTCAAAGCATCATTGAGAGAGAGAGAGAGATAGAGAGCGAGAGATTGCAAACAACATCGACATGATGGATTTTGCTTATTTCATAGGCAGATCGGAGATCCTTCATTGGATTAACTCCACTCTTCAACTCAATCTCTCCAAAGTCGAAAAAAGCTTGCTCTGGTGCGGTGCACTATAGAAGTCAAGGATGAAAGCGGTGCATCTGGTCATTCTGTTCATGCTCCTATCATTGAAGATGTAACTGGAACTTCAATATGTATTTCACAAGCTGAAGAATTGAAATGGTGAGTCATCACACTTTCTTAGCTGCTTCTTCACGATGCACCTTTTTTTTTTTTTTTTCAGTAGTGGAGACTGGCAGGGATGAATCTTTTGTTGAATCAAGTGGCAGAAATGTTGAGATCAGAGAAGTGAAGAAGAATTCACACAGAGAAGAGAATTGAGAACTTGATAGTTGTGACGATGCAAAGGAGAACGCCGGTTCTCAGCAGGTAATTCTCAATCTGCTTCTGCTTTGTTTGAGCTTCAATTTTGTTGTGCAAAATTAGAAGTAATTTGTTGCACAGACTTGATATGGCATGGAAGATGCTAGATGTTGCCATAACAGCAACACGAATTGAAGAAGCTGTCTCTCGGATGAACAAGAAAGTAACTAGATAAGGAGCAGCAATGACACAGATGATCATTGTCATCTTTAGCTCGAAAATTCAAAGGAAAAAAAAAAATCTCAACTGAAGAAGCTGCAAAAGATCATAAAGAAAAACTTAACAATGTGTTTTCTTCAGCAGTAGTGTTTTTTTTTTCTTCATTGAGATCAGATTGCGGAAGCTTGGATCAATTAATGCGCTAGCATAATAGCAGCTCTGATACCATGTCAGGATTGAGAGAGTTTGCAGAATTGAAAGAATTAGTTTAGAGAAGGGAAGAGGGAGAAGAGAGAAAAGAGAGGGAAACTGAAATTTGAAATTGTATATTGTATTGAATTCTGTTTTGCATACATTTGTTGTGTGCACTTCTCTATTTATACACATTACACTATTCTAGACTATTCTTCTTCTATACACTAACACATAGTTGCTCATGGAATGATCCACGCCTTCCAGTTTATAGTAGTGGAAGTTCTTGTTACACACAGTTACCTTCACAGATTCACAGCTCTTGGTCCACTTCCCATGCCCATTTTGTAATGGGCAACCAACGCATTGACTGTTCTCACAGAGCCCGAACTTGCCACATTTCTCTGGCAATTGGCACTCACTTTCCCAAATACCTGCATCTTTAGAGAAAAGAGTGAAAGTTTCTTCCCAGGAAGCTGATGAAGATTCCTGGTAGTTGAAGCTGTAGACTCTGAGATTGCCATCTACCCCGAGTCGGAGAAATGACAACGTGCTGTTGAAGCTGGGTTTAGAGAGCTCGGGCCCTCCACCTGTAGAGAACCGAAGACTCAGGTGATTAGCCGAATTGATTAGCCGAACATATTGCAGACGCCCTCTCTGTATACTAAACAAATCGGACGTGTAGTAGATGAATGGCTTGGGAGAGTTTGGACTCTTGTAGTACATGGCTATTCTTGTCGGTTCCAATACCAGACTATAGGCACCATTTGTGTTCTTTTTGTCGGAGGCACGACTCACAAGCCTGGTTACGCCTCCAACACGAAGAGATTGACCCACCAAAAGAGTGTCAGTGGGATGGTCAAAACTTTGCCAGATGAATTTTCCCTTGGAGTCATGGAGCACCATGTTACCATTCGATAGTAATTGCAGGCCGACAACACCTTTGTCGGCGGTGTTGGTTTGCCACGCAACCCTACCATCAGCGTCGGCCAGGATGAGGTTTCCATCCTCACCAAAAGTGAGAGTGGCATCTTCACCAACTGGGTTTCCTCGGTTGGCTTCCCAAACAAAACGCCTCACCGCAGGTGACCTCCTCGTGCCTATACGTATTGCGAGAGTGAATGCATTCGGGGTGGTGTTATAAAAGCAAAGTTGGAAAACGGAGGAGATGATGTCCAAGCCACGAAAATCTGAGTTGTACTCTGAAATGGCTTCCGACCACTTTCCAGTATTGACTTTCTTAAACGTGGAATTTGAAGGGACAGTGGATTGGGCAACGATGGAGAATGAGAGGAGCAAGAAAAGAGAGAAGAAGAATGAGCGTTCCATAGGGGTGGAAGATTGCATCTGTTTGTCTCTTATGTAGGTTGAGGTGTTCTTCATATAAACCAGGCAGACACACCGCCGATTTATAGCAGATGAGGATGGCATGTTAGTAATTAAGAGGCAGGCTATCTATCGCTTATTGGTCAATATCGATGTCTTTGAAAAATCAAGCCACTCTACCTTTGGCCAATCTGTTATTGAAAAGTCCTGACCAAGTTGTCCGGACATGAAAGCAAACATGGAAGTGACATGTTAAAAAAAGATTTTTTAACTTGATGGGGCAAATTTTTTATGAAGATATTTTCTATTTACTAAAAATATATCGAGATTATAAAGAAGTAAAAATGATAGAGTTTTGAAACTAAAATCACAGAATAATAAACTTTTTAATCTCAAATTTTTACAATCTAGCGAAAGACTATATAGAAATATTGGACCGCAAGGAGTTAATGAATGGAAGGATGCGGCCAGCCGATAACGAATTTCGCTTTCGAAAAATCCATGTACTTGACGAAGTTATTCGGCCAATACTTACAGAAAGCGAAGGTACATTCTGAAAGACATTCTCAGGAGATGAAGAAGCCAAAACAGATTCATGATGTGAATTAGAGACAACTGGAGAGGGAGGCAATGTGATGATATTTGTAGGTGTCACAATAGGCATACTAGATATAGATGAAGATGTAGCTGATGGATGAGACATTCTGGGAGGATTGACTAGCTCAGAGTATGGAAAAACATTCTCATTAAAGACAACATGTCTTGAAATATAGTATCTTTTCTTAGCAACATCATAGCAAATGTACCCTTTATAGTTGGAAGCATAACCTAGAAATACACACATTATGGTTTTGGGTTGCAATTTATGTTGAAGATAAGGACACAGCAATGGAAAGCATGCACACCCAAAAACTCTTAAGTGAGAAATAAGAGGAATATGACCAAACAGTAGTTCAAAAGGAGATTTTTGAACTAGGACAACAGATGGCATCCGATTAATAAGAAAGGTTGCTGTATGAACGGCAAAAGTCCAAAAAGAAGATGGCAATTTAGCATGCTGAAGCAAAGTAATGGTTGTTTCAATAAGATGTACTGTGTTTTTCGTTCGGCTAAGCTATTTTGTTCGAGTGTGTATGGACAAGATATACGATGGATAATGCCTTTTGATTGCAAGAAATTTTGAAGTGATTTATTCATGTATTCACCACCACCATCACTTTGTAGAATTTTAATGGGTAGTGAGAATTGTGTTTGAACATATTGATGAAAGTTAACAAACACCTTGCAAACATCACTTTTATTGACAAGAGGAAATAACCATGAAAACCGAGGGAAAAATCATCAACAAAAAGTACATAGTATCGATATCCATCAATAGAAATGCTAGGGGATGGACCCCAAAGATCACTATGTATAAGATTGAAAGGTGAAACAGAAGTATGTGTACTAGGATAAAAAGGAAGCTTACAAAACTTGCCTTGTAGGCAGCTAACACATACATCAGAACATTTATCTAAGGAACATGAAATACATGCTTTGTGGAGCATGAGTTGGACAATCTTTTTGGTAGGATGACCTAATCTAAGATGCCAGGGTAGAAGGCAAGACGAACCCGACCACTTTGAGCTGAAAATCCGAAGGAAGTGAAGGCAGACAGGTCGAGTAGGGAAAAATGGAAGAGGATAGAGACCATTGCAGCACAGACCCTTTATACAATATTCTTCCCGTGATTTTGTCCTCGAATCCAAAAACAAAAGGCATCAAAAATTACCCGACAGTTGTTATCCACACAAGTTTGATGAACCGACAACAAATTCACGAGATAACTTAGGCACACACAATACAAAAATTCAATTTGATATCATGACTAGGTGTAGAAATAATGGCAGAGCCAACATGGGATACTTGTCAAACCTTCACCATTTGCTCGTTTGGGACGAGAATCTGTTGTGGGATAAGAAGAGCTTGTCGTCAAATTGGCCAAGTCGGGTGTCATGTGATTCGTAGCTCCCTGAATCGACAATCCAAAGCTGGAGAAACTGTTTGTGCTTTGAGGGGTCTGCTGCAAGGGAGAGTATGCATTTTGTATGGTATACATGGCATGATGTTGATTTGGAAGGGGACCAGCTTCTGCAGACCCATTACCATTGCCAATAAAATTAGGGTCATGTTCATTGTAATAGCAGTACCAGGTGGAATGGTTGGGTTTACCACACACGGTGCACCTAGGTCTTTCATACCCCCTAAAACCACAAACCGGGGCTGTGTGGCCCTCTTTGTTACATAGTTGGCGATTGGAATACCGAGAACCAGCGAGTGGAATGAAATGGAACCGGGGGAAAAAGTCTGGAGAAAAAGTATCAAGACCACTAGTGGGTGTGATATTTGGTTTTTGCAGTCATAGGGGGCCCTCCGAAAAAAATCCTCTACGGCCTTGATTATATCTACCTCTGCCTCTATTTCTATTATATGATCTGTAACCACCACCACTATTATCATATGAGTTAAATCCATGACTACGAGACATGTGAGGTTTGGAGGTTGTGTTCATTGCAGCAAGGTAAGAAAGATTATTTCCAGTGTTACTTTCCACTATAATTTCTTCAGCTAAGAGTTGTGATCGAAAATCTCTTAAAGAAATTACAATCTCTCTTCCTCTAATAACACATCTGAAAGTATTATACTCAGCAGGCAATCCATTCAAAGCCAAAATAACTATATCTTCATCAATAAAAAACACCCTTGCTGCTGACAAATAGTCACGGGCCTCCTTAATTTTCAGCAAGTATTGGCTTATAGAATCACTACCTTTCCTAATATTCTGCAAATTTGATTTTAGCTGAAAGATACTGGTCTTAGATACAGTGGAAAACTGTTCTTTCAATCTTTGCCATAAATCCTTAGAACTAATACTCCCTATGGCACAAGACATTGCTACTGGAGATAAAGTAGCTGTAATTAGTTGCATGACAGCTCTATCATGCATTTTCCATACCATCAATTCATCACAGGCAACATCAGAGGAGGAAGAGAAGGAGGCATTGTTATCGTATGAAGCAGTAGAAGCAGGGCATGGATGAGTCCCATCTACAAATCCGAATATCCCATTACTTTCCAGTAGTAGTTGAAGTTGGAAGTTCCAGTTCAAGTAGTTGGACTCATCGAGTTTCACATTGACAGACGTAGAGATGGAGGACACAAGACTGGCAATCGGTGACTGAAGAATTTGTAGTTGAGCAGCAGTAACCATTGTGGAATTAATGAGATGATTTTAAGCTGGGAAGTGTGAAAGAAATTAAAGAACAAGCTCGAATGATTTATAAGAGCTCGACCGAGACAAAGTATATGAATTTAATTTTTGGAAGAGATGAACAAGTATGTTTGAAGTGTTTGTGTTTGGGTATTTTTGCGGGAATCAATGAAATTGAGAAGAAAAAAAAAAAATGGATCAATCAATATGCGTGAGCATGAAGAAGCTCTGATACCATGTTGAGATCGTAAGATATATGTTTGATACTCTGATTTGAAGAATCAAGAGGAGTCTGAGCTCTGAAGAAGATGATGAAAAGAAAGGAAGAAAATAGATAAAAATTGCTAAACACGCCAATACTGTTTTCTTAATATTTCGGCTCAATACATAACCTGTGAGCTACAGTGCAATATATAAGTAAAATATTTCATCTAACAACTTATACATATTCTAGAAGACACTGCTACATTCCAGAATATATACATTAAAAACATACGGTATTTATACTTCATCACATCATTATTTAGTAACATTATTTTTTAATTAAAAAATATATTATAATAATATTTTTAAAATTTTAATTTTAAGATAAACACTATAAAAAAATTGAGAAAAAAGTGGTGTTTTGCTGTAGAAAAAGAAAGGAAAGACAAGATTTTGTATTTGATGGAAACCAAAATAATAATATTTTATAATAATGCGAGAGGACATGGTAAACACTAAACAGAGTTGAAAGAAGAGAGTTGCGAGCAAACGATAAAACTAGTATTTTATTTATTTAACAACGCTTAATTTCTGACTCACGACGCTGCTTACGCCTCCAGACCACAGAGTTTATTTATTAAACGGCACGACTATATTTTATTTATTTAACAACGCTTAATTTCTGACTCACGACGCTGCTTACGCCTCCAGACCACAGAGTTTATTTATTAAACGGCACGACTGTATTTTATTTTTAATTTTTAATAAAAAAACTCTATTATAATAATATAAATATCAAATACTAGAGAATAGATTGACCCTCCTAAATAGTGTCAGTGGTGACATTGCCCTAGTCATGAAGCGCCACGTCACCGTTCATAGCATTTGCAAGATGATGTTCTTTGACTGGTCGTACATCTGTGTCAAAATGCATTTCAAGTCAAGCGTGGAATGTATATATTTTCGTAGGGATTTTAAAATTATTTTTTAGGTTGAAAAAATATCAAATTGAATTTATTAGTTAGTGATGTTAAAAATAAATCTAAAAAATATATTTCAAATTATATTTTTTTTACAAAAAAAAAACCTAGATTATAATACCAAACCGACCTGCAGTACAAGGGTGCTTTATTCATTGTCGACGATAAACTTCGACCGTCAATCCAGTTGGCAGGACCATGTGTGACGCCGTGTCAAGAGTCATGGTTGTCTCCAAAATTACAGAAAGCGAAGTTGTTCGGTCGTTAATTACAGAAAGCGAAGGTACATTCTGAAAGACATTTAAGGTTTTGATAAAAATAAATAATAATCTCATTAATTTACGAATACCTTCTCCATATCCTATATTCCATGTACTTCTAAATTCATTTTTATAAGCCAGAAGCAGAGAAAATAAACAGCATAAATTAATTAAGGACCTATACAGCAGCAAAAACAACAGTCTCTCTTTTAATATATATATATATATATATGTATATATATGTATATATGTATGTATATATATGTATATATGTATGTATGTATGTATGTATGTATATCAATCAGTTTGTGATGGTCTCTCAAATCCAATACAACAAGTACAAGAGATGATAATTATATTGTTAGATTTTTTTTTTATACTTTAAACTTTTTAAATATTTATAAATTATTTACCTGATCTTAAGAATGCAATTAATGTTTATTATTTATTAATAAATATAATACGTATATATATATATATATAACAAAATATGTTTCAGCCACAGGTAATGAAAAGCATATGTGAGATGCTTTTCGAAAAACTTAGCTGCAACATTCATGCATGGGATTAACACACAAGAATTTTTCTGAGTATTAACACATAGGAAGACAAAAAGTGCATGGAATTTTTTGAACGAACCAAGCTTCCTTCCTTCTCTCTCTCTCTCTTTCCCCCCCAACACAACTGGTGATCTCTCTCTTTATAGTCACCGTCGATGCCCTCTCTCTCCACAGTCATTGGCAACTCTCGGCACACCACCACTATCCCCCTCATTATCAGAAGCTTCTCCTCCATGCCACAAGCTCCGCCATGACCTCCAGCGACCGCGACAGAAGCCTTGACGTAAGCGACGACCCAGCGACAACGAGCACCCGCTGCACCCTTCCGACGTTCCTACCAGCCACCACACAACATCATTTCTGACACCACCACCATAGGAAGAACCACCTCGGCCTCCTCTACCTGTCGGTATCAGCCAGTGACCCTATCATCATAGTAGGCCATGTTAATGTTCATGTGTTACGTGAACAGTAGTATGAATGATAATTCACGCAACATTCAATCAAACACGCCGTTTCAGCATGAATTATAATTCACCCCCGCATTTCAATCAAACACACCGTTTCGAGCATAAATTCATGGACTAGACACTGCTCTCGGCCCAACCCAATTCCACCGTAGTTGGGCCTTTGGGGGCCACTGGGTCGGTCCCGACCCATTTGGTCGGGTCAGGCCCAACCTAATTTTTTATTTTAAAAAATATAAAAATCATATTTAAAAAATTAAAAATATATGTAGATAGATAAAGATTAGCTTGATGAAATGAAAATGTGCGTGACTTTGTTTCACTCCATAACCCTGTTGCTTTTCAATTGATTATGGATTAGAAACTTGCAACTGGATGTGACATTGAAATTATATCTCTATAACATGTAGATAGAGATCTTGAAAATCAGTATAGATCGCAAATGTTGTTTCTGATGATATTTTTTTAGATGTTATTCATAAATCAAATAGTAAGGGATCGAAGAGGCCTTCATGTATGGATTTAGTTCGTGATGAAATTGCAAGTAGTTTGATTGGGAATAAAGACAAGTGTCTAATTTACTTCAATTATTAATTATATTTTATTATTATGATTATTAAATTTACAATATTAAAAAAAAAATATATGTGTGACTTTTTAAAGTAATTTTACATGTTGACAACAATATGAAAAACATTGTAACCAAACACACGAAAGCTGCTTTTCATAAACCTCAAACCCAACCACAGTTTTAACCAAACACTTCAATTTCAGTTATGAACCGCAACTAAAAACATTTTTTATGAAACTGTTTTTTTCAACCTCAACCACAATGACAACCACGTTTGCCATCCCTATCTAGTACGCATGCGATTACTTGTCCCGCGCGTTGCGCTAGGCTTTTTTCTATGTAAGAAATTGATTGATTTTATACGTATTGTAATCGGTTATCTTAATATTTAAGTAGTGAAATCGTAGTTGATAAAATCTGTTAGAAATGAATTTTATTTTGGCCTAAAAGTGATTGAATGGTGCTATTGTTAAAATCATTTTGATAATTATTTAATCGGTACATTGTACAATTGGAAGCAATAAAATTCATTGATAATGAGTCATGTGCTTTGTGCAACACACTGATTGATTATTGTGTATGTTTTATTTGTTTAATGAATTATTTCATTAGCAAATAACAAAATTACAATCTATGAATTTTAGCACATATGAGTGATTTGTTTTACACGACAAACAATTTGATTGGTGGTTTTGTTTTAATTACTTGGCTAATAATTTAATTGGTAGATAACTGAAACTTCAATTGATCAAATTGACTAAAGATAAGTTATTTGTTGCCTGCAACATAGTAATTATTTGTTGGACGTGTTTTCATTACTTGATGAATATTTATTTGATAAATAGCAAAAATAAAAAGGCTAAAATTTATTAAATATGAGTTTATCATATTTTTTCTTCATATTATTATATTAAAAGTATTTTAGAAAACTGAGATTAAATTAATGTGAGATTTAAAAAGAAGTTAGTTAATTTTTAATATTTATTTTAAGACATTAATATCAAAAAAATATCACAATATATAATTAGCCTCGCTTATTTTTCAAGGAAAAAGTCCTAGAAATAATTATTATCATTATTCTAAATGTCTTATATATAGTAAAATAAATACATATAAAACTACATAATCTTAAATTTTTTAAGTTGATTATTTTGTTCAGATGTATAACATTAAAAAAAAAAAATAGGACCATTAATAATTTTTTTTGCCTTTTAAGACATTTCTATATTTAAAAAAAAAATCATAACCGCATTCCTAAATAACTGTTAACCATTCAACACCATATTCCCCCCGACAATAAAACATATTTTAGAAAATTATCTGACAATGTGATCCAAGCATTCTCTCTCAAGCATTTCTCTCCCATCACTTTGCTAGGTCCATTCCCACAGTTGGCTAGCTCTATTCCTTGATGATCTTTGCATCAGCCATTACCTTGATGAAAAATCACTATTTATCAAACTTGATCTATAGTTTTTTTTTTTTAAATCAATTTGAGATATGGAAGTTCTCTTGTAAAATATCTATTTATATCCTTTTTTTTTAGGTATTTTTAATTTTTTAAAATTATTTTAATATGCTCATGTAAAACATATATTTTTTTTAAAATAAAATTATATTATTTTAATATACTTATAAAAAGAAACACTTTAAAAAACAATTTTACAACACTTAGTCCCCAAAACGACATTACAAAAACAAAGACTCAGCTCTTATTCTTATACCTTTATCCAAACATAATTAAAAGCTTTTGAGACCAAAACGACCTCGCAAAACAAATTAAGGCTCAACTCTTACTTGGAGAATTGAAGCATAAATTTGCCTTTCTTTATTAGCAGCATACAATATTCACTCAACAACAGTACTGGCCGAGCTTTTCCTTAGTGCTTTGGAGCCTTTATGTAACCGACGTGGGTAGAATTTGCAACCTTGGTCAGGGTTAGGAGATCATAAGCAATGGAACACTTGGACGAATCCTTGTTGTAGAAAATAACCTAAACACTTGCAGTCTCCAGAACAATTCTTTCCACAATCCTCCTCCTTCATCGACCCGCTCCCGCTCGCATACTTGCTCATGGAATGATCGACGCCTTCTTAGTTTATAGTAATAGAAATTCTTGGAACCACAAGCCGGCGGCTTCACCGGTTCATAGGAATAGAAATTCTCCTTTATGCCGGACGTTATTAGTGTTTTATTCATAGAAACTAATTATATACCATAGTAACGCAGCAGAAAATTGCAAAGGAATATGATCAATGTCAATATTTTATAAATCAAAGATAACAAGAGGAACTCTCAAACAAACTCAAAGATTTATTCAATAAAATGATAGGTAAGTCGGTCAGAGGCTTTACAATGATATTTAAAATAAAAACCCTAACTTAACCCATGATAGATAAGGAAACAACACTAAACAATAAATTTACCATAAATAGCAAATTTGAGATAAATACAGAATATGAAAGGCCTATAAGTCCTGAGTAAGCAGCAATTGATTAGCTAATTATATACCATAAAGAAAAGCACTTGCCTTTAAAACATATTTAATGAATTAGCTACCCTTTACTTCTATTGACTTTCAAAGACCATTCAAGCTCTCATTGATATAGTTTGAGCTCCAACAGTCTTACATTTCACCAAAAGCCATTTGGTGTGTCGCATTTTTATACTTTTATAAATAACAACGTAATAACTCCAACAGTCTACTTTTATAAATCAGAATTGTCAATACCATTTTGTTCTGGCTGTTCTGAAAATACCGGTCAAATTCTGGCTGGAACATCTCGGTACTGTTCCGGATGTGCCATTTTGGCCATAAAATCCTCTTTATTTTGATTAACTTGTGATTGTGTTTCTAATTTTGAGATTATGTTTGTTTGACTTTGTGTTTATATTGTATAATTTAAAGTTAATTTATCTTGAATTTTAATTATGCTTGTTAAATTAATATTTTAATTTTTTTCATATATATATATATATATATATATATAATTAATTATATATGAACAATACAACCGCGAAACAACACGCTGAAATGCTCCGAAACCGAAACGTTCCGTACCAATAGAAAGACCGGAACGACGACCAGAACGGTATTGATAACTTGGGTATATATATATATATATATATATATATATATATATATATATAAGTCATCAAAAGAGAGATACTTTGTATTTTTAAAAACAAGATTGGTGTGTCGCGTCAAGTACTATGATCTTCAAGTTAGTTTATACGATAATTAAAAAAAAATCAGATAGTTTAAAGGATGAAATTTTTACATTGACCAGTTCGATTTCAACTCTGCAATTTAAATTAAATAAAAAAAAATAGGTTGGTCTAAATACGTGAAGAAAGTTGACCGGTTGGCTAGCATCCGTATAGGAAACACATCACATTATTACAGCAAGCACAATTATTGCAGAGTGCCCACATCCATTAATACACTAAGCACACGTTCGACGACTCAAGATGGCTAGATTACTAAAATGCCATCCTTATCTGCTATTATCATAGCTGTTAATTTTCTTTCGGTTGATGTTTTATTTTTTTTATTGGTATGAAATGTTTCAGTTTTAGAGTGTTTTGGTACGTTATTTTAAAATTGTACTGTTCTTATATAATTAATTAATTATATATATATAAAAAAATTAAAATATTAATTTAACAAGCATAATTAAAATTCAAGATAAATTATCTTGAATTTGAATTGTATTTGTTAAATTAATATTTGAAAATGAGATATTCCTAGAATCAATTATCTATGCGTAGGTGTAGAGAAATAATTAAAACCTTACCACCAAAATCTTCAAATATTACCAATGCTACGGTTTTTTCAATAATATTATTTTTCTTCAACAATACTTGAGTAGAAATATCAAAATTCTTCTTTCATGAATAATGAATATGATACCACCATATTAGATAATATCTCTAATATATTTATTAATATTAATAAAATTATGATAAGTTGTTAGAAGACTTTTATACACTTAATAGATATAAAACATATAGTTGTGCTTAAGAAAAACTAGATTCCTCCTCTCTTGACTGAGCTCAAAATAGGTTTTTAAGGAGTTAGGTTATGAAATATATTTGGTACTGAGATGGGATCCTTTCATTAATTAAAAACAAACAAATTGAAATTCTCAAATGTCTTTTATTACCATTTTTATTTTGTTAACATTGAACAGAAAGTTTAAAGAAGACAGTTGCGAGCAAACAGTGCTACACAAAAGTCAGCAAACGATAAACTAGCTAGCCCCACCAAGCAAAAACATACATGCTAGAAAACTATAACGATCTCATTCTAACACCACATTCCTTGGCGAAAACAAGCAGGCCAGCTTCAATGGCTATTCGGCACTTTTATGTAACCCACATGTGCCGAGTTCGCAACCTTGGTAAGAGTTTGCAGATCATAAGTAATCCAGCACATAGATGTCTTCGTGTTGTAAAAGTAACCTGAACATTTGCAGTCCCTCGAACATTTCTTCTCGCAATCGTTCTCCTTCACTGGTCCATTTCCAGCTCCATACTGTCAGGATTGAGAGAGTTTGCAGAATTGAAAGAATTAGTTTAGAGAAGGGAAGAGGGAGAAGAGAGAAAAGAGAGGGAAACTGAAATTTGAAATTGTATATTGTATTGAATTCTGTTTTGCATACATTTGTTGTGTGTGCACTTCTCTATTTATACACATTACACTATTCTAGACTATTCTTCTTCTATACTCTAACATCCCCCTCAATCTCATGCTTTGATAAACCAAACATGAGATTGCAACAATGAAAATGAAATACAAGAGTACTTAATTCTTTTGACAAACAGTATGTAAACGAGAGAAGAGAAAGAATTTCATTGGTCTATTTCTTGACCAGAATTTCATTTGTCTCTGTGAGACTTTGAGAAGAGAGGGATGAGAAAAAAAATAGAAATGGGAGGTAAGAGAGGTGATAGAATGAGTTTGAATTTCATTTATCTACTTCAGTTTTTCTAAAGGATTTCATTTGGCTTCTTCAGCTTTTCTGAAGTTTTTGCCGATGAATTTCTTAATCTGTGTAAGAATTCATGTTCTTCTTCTTCTTCTTCATTGGATTAAGTTTTTCTTAATCTTTTTTTTTTTTTTTTGCAAAACGGTGGAAAGTGACACACAAAACGGCAGAGCATACAAAACATAAAATCAACAAAACCTAGGGTTTCACACGAATTCTTCTCAGCCACCTCAGCCACTTCTCTCATCATCTTCTTCCTCTGCTCCCATCGCAGCCCTGATCCTCTTCTTCTTGATCTTTGAGACTCTGACTAATTTTCTTCTCGATTTTCTGTCGACGCCTCAGCCTCCTTATAATCCTTCTCCAGGGCAGTAAGATCCTCACGAGCCTCTGAGAACTCTCCTTCCTCCATACCCTCACCAACATACCACAGCAACACGCTCCTTCAACTTCCACAATCTCACTCTTAGACACAGCCCCAGCGGCCTCTGTCTGTTTCTCTCCAAACAGACACACATTCCTCACTCACTCAAAGCATCATAGAGAGAGAGAGAGAGATAAAGAGATAGAGAGCGAGAGATTGCAAACAACATCGACATGATGGATTTTGCTTATTTCATAGGCAGATCGGAGATCCTTCATTGGATTAACTCCACTCTTCAACTCAATCTCTCCAAAGTCGAAAAAGCTTGCTCTGGTGCGGTGCACTATAGAAGTCAAGGATGAAAGCGGTGCATCTGGTCATTCTGTTCATGCTCCTATCATTGAAGATGTAACTGGAACTTCAATATGTATTTCACAAGCTGAAGAATTGAAATGGTGAGTCATCACACTTTCTTAGCTGCTTCTTCACGATGCACCTTTTTCAGTAGTGGAGACTGGCAGGGATGAATCTTTTGTTGAATCAAGTGGCAGAAATGTTGAGATCAGAGAAGTGAAGAAGAATTCACACAGAGAAGAGAATTGAGAACTTGATAGTTGTGACGATGCAAAGGAGAACGCCGGTTCTCAGCAGGTAATTCTCAATCTGCTTCTGCTTTGTTTGAGCTTCAATTTTGTTGTGCAAAATTAGAAGTAATTTGTTGCACAGACTTGATATGGCATGGAAGATGCTAGATGTTGCCATAACAGCAACACGAATTGAAGAAGCTGTCTCTCGGATGAACAAGAAAGTAACTAGATAAGGAGCAGCAATGACACAGATGATCATTGTCATCTTTAGCTCGAAAATTCAAAGGAAAAAAAAAAATCTCAACTGAAGAAGCTGCAAAAGATCATAAAGAAAAACTTAACAATGTGTTTTCTTCAGCAGTAGTGTTTTTTTTTTTTTCTTCATTGAGATCAGGTTGCGGAAGCTTGGATCAATTAATGCGCTAGCATAATAGCAGCTCTGATACCATGTCAGGATTGAGAGAGTTTGCAGAATTGAAAGAATTAGTTTAGAGAAGGGAAGAGGGAGAAGAGAGAAAAGAGAGGGAAACTGAAATTTGAAATTGTATATTGTATTGAATTCTGTTTTGCATACATTTGTTGTGTGTGCACTTCTTTATTTATACACATTACACTATTCTAGACTATTCTTCTTCTATAATCTAACACATAGTTGCTCATGCAATGATCCACGCCTTCCAGTTTATAGTAGTAGTGGAAGTTCTTGTTACACACAGTTACCTTCACAGATTCACAGCTCTTGGTCCACTTCCCACGCCCATTTTGTAATGGGCAACCAACGCATTGACTGTTCTCACAGAGCCCGAACTTGCCACATTTCTCTGGCAATTGGCACTCACTTTCCCAAATACCTGCATCTTTAGAGAAAAGAGTGAAAGTTTCTTCCCAGGAAGCTGATGAAGATTCCTGGTAGTTGAAGCTGTAGACTCTGAGATTGCCATCTACCCCGAGTCGGAGAAATGACAGCGTGCTGTTGAAGCTGGGTTTAGAGAGCTCGGGCCCTCCACCTGTAGAGAACCGAAGACTCAGGTGATTAGCCGAATTGATTAGCCGAACATATTGCAGACGCCCTCTCTGTATACTAAACAAATCGGACGTGTAGTAGATGAATGGCTTGGGAGAGTTTGGACTGTTGTAGTACATGGCTATTCTTGTCGGTTCCAATACCAGACTATAGGCACCATTTGTGTTCGTTTTGTCGGAGGCACGACTCACAAGCCTGGTTACGCCTCCAACACGAAGAGATTGACCCACCAAAAGAGTGTCAGTGGGATGGTCAAAACTTTGCCAGATGAATTTTCCCTTGGAATCATGGAGCACCATGTTACCATTCGGTAGCATTTGCAGGCCGACAACACCTTTGTCGGCGGTGTTTGTTTGCCACGCAACCCTGCCATCAGCGTCGGCCAGGATGAGGTTTCCATCCTCACCAAAAGTGAGAGTGGCATCTTCACCAACTGGGTTTCCTCGGTTGGCTTCCCAAACAAAACGCCTCACCGCAGGTGAACTCCTCGTGCCCATACGTATTGCGAGAGTGAATGCATTCGGGGTGGTGTTATAAAAGCAAAGTTGGAAAACGGAGGAGATGATGTCCAAGGCACGAAAATCTGAGTTGTACTCTGAAATGGCTTCCGACCACTTTCCAGTATTGACTTTCTTAAACGTGGAATTTGAAGGGACAGTGGATTGGGCAACGATGGAGAATGAGAGGAGCAAGAAAAGAGAGAAGAAGAATGAGCGTTCCATAGGGGTGGAAGATTGCATCTGTTTGTCTCTTATGTAGGTTGAGGTGTTCTTCATATAAACCAGGCTACACCGCCGATTTATAGCAGATGAGGATGGCTTGTTAGTAATTAAGAGGCAGGCTATCTATCGCTTATTGGTCAATATCGATGTCTTTGAAAAATCAAGCCACTCTACCTTTGGCCAATCTGTTATTGAAAAGTCCTGACCAAGTTGTCCGGACATGAAAGCAAACATGGAAGTGACATGTTAAAAAAAGATTTTTTAACTTGATGGGGCAAATTTTTTATGAAGATATTTTCTATTTACTAAAAATATATCGAGATTATAAAGAAGTAAAAATGATAGAGTTTTGAAACTAAAATCACAGAATAATAAACTTTTTTAATCTCAAATTTTTATAATCTAGCGAAAGACTATATAGAAATATTGGACCGCAAGGAGTTAATGAATGGAAGGATGCGGCCAGCCGATAACGAATTTCGCTTTCGAAAAAATCCATGTACTTGA